>JBCNJP010000025.1:16602124-16702221 GCA_039602395.1 Deinandra increscens subsp. villosa | reverse complement strand
AGCATATCACCATGAATCATGTATTTCACATCTGCCTTACGCGTGTCAGCCATCTCCAAGACGGAAATATTTCACTTCCCACCTTCTCAAACACACAAACAAAAGGTTAAAAATTAAAAAGCACAAGCACAATTTTTGAGGCACAATTTTTGAGGGGTCTACTATTTCATTTTTTCCATTCTTCCCCTTGCTTTTTGATTTTTAAAAACAACACACACCTTTTTTTTTATTTTATTTTATTTTATTTTTTATTTTTTTTAATTTTTTATTTATTTTTTTTTTTGATTTTTTTCTTTTTTTTTTTGAATTTTTTTTAAACACACACTGACACAATACTAAATATGTACTAAAAACTGGCCAAGCTAACTTTCAAAGTTTATCTTTTGAAAATGTCAGAAATGGGTTTTGTTTCATGCATAACCATACTTCACATCAAATTAGCCAAGAAACAAACAATTAAGACAATGTTACCTTTTTCTGTTGATTTTGTTTTACCTCTCACAAGGAAACATACCCTCCATTGAAATCTTCATGTCATGTAGTAGAGAGATGCCTCATATCCTGTGCCTGGAACAATCACTATCACAAACAAACAAGGTTAATGAAAGTCCTCCTTGATGGTTCCTGCACACTGTGAGAGATTAGTTAGCCATTAAAACCCAGGCCATTGTGGTTCTGGGTAAACCCGTTGAATCAATGAAAGTTACTTCTTTTAAACACATGCCCTTTGTGATATCAGGAATTGGGGGTGTGGCTGCCTTTGATTTAGGTTTCCAAATTCCAGGTGATTTGGAAGTTGTTTTAGTCACCTTTAAAGTAGTGACTTTAGGTATTTCAACCTTCTTCATTTCAGGTTTCTTTTTCAAAACAGTTTTAGTTACCTTTGGAGGAGTAACTTTAGGTTTTTCAACATTTTGAGGTTTTGATCTGTTCACCTTTTTATGAAAATTGTCATAATTTGGAAAAACCTGTTTTTGATTTAAGAGCTTTTTGTGCTCTTTGGCAGCGCCCCAATGTTGATCAGAGGGTTTTATCTTAGGAGAAACAGTCTTCATTGCCTTAGGTGGTTGCACCTTCATTGGCTTAGACTTAACTGATTCCCGAGACGAAACACTCCGACTTTGTGGATAATATGGCTCATAGGGGCGATAGAGACAATTTCGGGCAATGTGACCAAGATTGCCACAATTAAAGCAAGTTTGCTTCTTCAGGTAGAAGTCAGAAGTGTGACCGTTTGAGCTGTATGGCTTTGATGGAGAGGCATTGAGATTCGGTTGCATGTTCAGAAAGACTCCAGATCTCCAGTTGTTCGATCTTTCTGACCTTGATCCATTTATGTTGACTCTTTTCTGATTTGTGGAAAACTGAGCAAAACCAGACAGTTGAACTTTTGGGCCCTTTGGCTTCTTCGAGAAAGTTGTGTTGCCACTGCATGATCCCACTGATGAGTTTGGAGAACTGTTTGTCACCTTGGGCCTTTCAATCTTGATTGGAACGGAATTTGGAGGCTTGATGGTGATCTTGGGCCTTATGCTCTTAATGTTAGATGATAAACCACCATCATGACCCAAGCCTTTGAACTTAGTGGAGAAGGATGGTAGTTCATAGCCAGCATCTGGTTTTTGGTCAAACATAGACCCAGATGTCATGAATATCTTACCATTGGGCCTTGTAGTCATCACCACACGTTCCCGCTTTACCTCATCCACCACTTTCGAATAAGGAGTCTCGATCTTTGGATAAGGAGTCAACTTTTCTTCATCAGCCCTGTTCACTTCACTAGAGCTTGAACCAGCACACTCAGTAGTGTTATTAGACTGAGTTGCTTCAGTGGCTGTCTTTTCATCTTTCTGCACTGGTTGAGGCCCATACACCATGGTTGCTTCATTAAGCGACTATTTCAACAATTCATCGGCAGTTTGGGGCACTCTGATGTATTCATGTTGTAATGGGGGAGGAAAATTTCCATCCCCGAGGCCAGATGTTTGTTTTACCTGCTCGAGTCGCTCTTCAGATTTGAATAAAGCATGATGAGAATCCATCATTTTCTTTTGTATCACTTGATGTTTCTCAAGGGCAGATTGGGAAGTGTCAAGTTTTGCTCTTAGTTCCTCAACCTCCTTGGTTAGCTCTTCTACCTTAGCATTAGCAAGCCTAAGATAGGTGCTTTTATCACTCACCTGACGTTGAAGACTCTTAACATCTACCTGAATGGCCTCAAGTTTCTCTCTAAATATTTTGGTCTTACCTTTGGACTCCCTAAGGTCTCTAGCAGTGATTGCATGATTTTGACATTCATTTGTAAACTTGCTCTCCCATTCTTTAATCAAAGCACAGCACGTGGGGTTTGAGCATTCCTCGCAGTTACAGATCCAAGTTCCATCAGCACGATTGATCTTCCGCTTTTCCTCCTTTTTTTCACGGAATGTCCGGAAAAGATACTTCTCCTGACTGAGTTCGTTACCTAAAGACTCTATCCTCTTTTTGTAGGGTTCGACTTGTTTTAGATGAGTCTTTAGTTTGTACTCTGCATTGAGACGGTCTCTTTCTTCAGTTCGAAACAGTTGCTTATAATGTTCGATTGATTCGGAGCATGCCGAGTTCGAACATATCTGAGTTTGATCACTCACAAGAGGAGAAGCAACTTGAGTACTTGTCATTATCTTCTTTGGATGAACTTCTGGAGCAAATACGAACAGAAAGACTTGAATGGATTGAAAAGGGATGGATCGAAAAGTGGGTTTACTATCAAAAAGTCTTGATCGAAAAGTGGTTCTCGGCTGAAGGGTAGCTGATCGAAAAGTACTTTTCGATCGAAAAGGATGGGGATCAAAAAGTCTATGTCGATCGAAAAGTGAAGGCTGGATCGAAAAGTCTCGAAGGGGACTTTTCGATCAAGGAGCACGATGGATCGAAAAGTCACAGGGGACTTTTCGATCAAAGGAGGCTGATCGAGAAGTCTCAAGGGGACTTCTCGATTGAGAGGGTTGGATCGAAAAGTCTCTGAGGGGACTTTTCGATCGGTGAAACTGATCGAGAAGTCACAAAAGGGGACTTCTCGATTGGGCAGGCTGGTCGAAAAGTCACTTAGGGGACTTTTCGAGCAGGAGCAATGGATCGAAAAGCCACAAAGGGGGCTTCTCGATTGATTGAGGCGGCTGAAAAGGGCTTTTCGACCAGAAAACCTGATCGAAAAGTACTGAGCAGGGTCGAGAAGTTCCAAAAACACAAGCAAAGCCTTCCGAACCTTCTGTCACGAGTTGTAACCTGCACAAAATCTCACACGATACTCACAAAAAAATCGTTAGTAACACCTTCAAACACTTGGAGTAAAAATATGGAAATAAAAAAACGAATTACTCCACAAGGTGCAAAAAAATTCAACGAGTAAAACCCCGTCAAAATTAATTTGCACCAACTTAAATTGAGTGGCCGTTTCTTGCTTCAAAAACCGGATGATATGGACCACAAATCCTAATTAATTACCAATGGCAATTTGGTAATTAATTTGAAGTTCAATTTACTTCATAAAATCTGATTTCCTCCGAGAATTCGATTTCGGTCGAAAGGTGACTTCGGTCAACTAATCCAAAAAATTTCTTCTAATCGTGAATTCAAGAACCCGTAAATCTCGTGATTTTGTTGAAAATCTCCAATTAATTCAATTATCAATCGAATAATTTGAAACAACTTCTGCAATCTTTTCCGTAATTCCCTTTTTTTCTTTTTGTTTTTATTAACACCGTTGAATAGCAATTTTTTTAAAAAAATAACATGATTTTTTCCTTAAACAAGTTTCCAAAACTCAAAGACATATGAATTTAAAAAAAAACCAAATTGATTTTTTAACAAGATTTAGAAATTTCAACACCAAAATATGACACAAAACAAGAAAAATATATGAACCCTAGATTGTTCTTCCCAACCGTTAACCGCGAAAACCTGCAAAAACTAGATGGAAATCGTTAAAAGCTTGAATCCAGATATCGTGTGAGCCTCGAAACTCTCGTTTCTTGGCTCTGATACCAATTTTAAGTCCCAAAACGATCCTTACACGATATCAACGATCAATCGAAGATGCGGAATCCCGACGATTGATTGATTCAAGAACAAAGATGAAAATAGTAAATGATAAAGAACACGATTAAACAATAAAACCTGGAACAAAGTGCACACGATTAATAATCGTCTGGTACACAAGCTTGACACAACCGAAAAGCCTCCTTAGTCTCTCTCAACTAGCCAACCCCTAATATGAGTATTAGGATTTGTTTATAAAGATAAACAAATCCTAAACCTAATTTTCGGATTTGATTAAACAGGCCCATTAAACTCCCCTTAAACTCTATCTAATTGGGCCCAAACATGTCTAAATTGGCCCAATGACCCAATATAACAATAACCCAGCTAATTTTCACCTATTCTAACACTTAGGCCTTCAAAATATTCCGCCAAGTGATGATTTAATACACAAGCCACAATTTATACCCTTACAAAATCGAATGATTTCATATAACCGAATGATTAGTTACAATGAATCATGAAGAACACTTTCTCTCTCTAGAATCCATGACTCACTCTCTCTCTAGAATGGAAATCTCACACTCCACAAGAAAAATCATCATCTCCCCATTCGGAGACTCCTTTTTTGTAATGGGCACCCTCACTATATATATAGTGAGGGTGACTAACAACAGAAACACATAAACATAACTGAAAATTACAAGAAAGGTAAATAACATAAATATTAATTAAATCAAAGTTGATTTAATTAATCCGAAGCTTGACTCGCTCGAACCGATCTTCCGTTGACTTTTACGTTGACCGTTGACCCGAACGGTTGACTTTTCCAGAAAACGGTCTTCGGTCCAAACTGCAAGCCTCGAGCATCACAACTCAGTCTCTAAATCGATTCACATGGATTCTTCAGTCGAATGCTTCGGTAAACAGATTTGATGGCGTCAGTCACTTAAATTTTTGTTCCAACAATTTCCCCCTTGACTGATGCTTTCAAATCTGTTCAACTGCTGAAGAATCGCTCTGCCGTACATCTTCAATGAGAAACTGATAAACCGGAGACAATCTGATGTAGAGATTCCCCCTCTGAATAAGCTTCTTCTGTTCTCGTTGCTCCAGTTCGAGATCCAAGTGTTCCGCTCACTCGGTTCACACGGTCGGGTACAATACTAAGAAAATGCTACATCTCGGAGTCATAACCGCAACAAACTGAATCAGATAAACCAATGAATCACTGAAAATGCTCTAACTCCGGATAATCGACCCGATATCCAAATCCATAATAATTCCTCCTATTTCTCTAAATCTCTCCAAAAACATCCAGTCGGAAGCGTAAAATTAGATGCGGAGAGTCGAACCGTCGCGATCGGTTGCCTAGAGAAACCAGATAAACAATCTTGAAATTGGACAATCTTGCGAAAAGCCAGAAGCCGGATGCTGACAGTTGTGAATAATTTGTGTGACTGAGGTTGGATGCGAAAATAAAATAAACTGCCAAATTTCTTCAATAAACGGTCATCCGAGAGATTTAATCGGATAAATTCCAATATTTAACTGAGATTCCAGTTAATCCGGTTAGTTGACATCGGCACTTCGTCAGCTAAACAACTTAGAGTGAGATATAACGAAAAAGTTTGCATGCTTAACCGAAAAACGAAACTATCCCGTCAGTGATCGTTAGCTAACGTGGTCTGAAGTCACCAAAAACTTGAACCCAATTAAAATAGAATAAATCCGCGACCAATAAAATATTTTCTGAAATTTCGTCGTTGCGTCATCTCGTAAGTCTCGTTGAGAAACTGATAAGAAAATATCCGTATTTGACGAAATAATGCTAAAAATTAATTAAATCAATTAAATCCCTCAAGAAAAACCTTAATCCATGGTTAAAAATTTCAGCCAATCAAAGGAGGGCAAGCAATTGCAATCAACGGCTTGGATCAGATACATCCAACGATCCAGATACACGATCCGTGTGATTGGGGCAGGAACCAATGAGAGCTCGCCATGCATAAGCATTTCAACGGAAATATTCATTAAAGCTGGGTCCATGAAATATTGCAACCAATAGGAATTTGTCACACCTTTGCTTCAAACGTCTCATTTGTACCAGGCTGGTCCCACGTGACACCACTCTCAACCAATAGAAAGTTAACAACAATAAAGAGGAAATAAGCATAGCATCTCTCTCTTGTATTCCACCGTTGTCACATGTGCCTGGGACCCACAGCTTTCTCTACACCCAATCACAAATCGACAACAATAAAGAGTATGTCGGACTAGGAGAGATAGAGACATTCTCCGTACACCAATCAGTGCTGGACACGTCACCGAGGTCTGTCCCATGCATCGTCTTCTACCGTAACCCTAGATAACCCGTCGGAAGCAATTGCAGTACGCCGGAAATAAGAAGGGAGACACCGGAAAAACGTAAAATGCCTATAACTCGCATGATACTCAACCAAATCGATCGAATTTTATACCGATGAACTCGTGAGATCATGCTCTATAACTCTTAACGATCAAAATCATCTGAAACAAACTCGAACGAAAACCCAGTAAACAAGTTCGCTAAGAAACAAGTCCGCTAAAGCCACCAGAAGTCCGCTAAGGCACCTCTGAAGTCCGCTAAGGACTCAAGTTCGCTAAGCACAGAACAAGTACGCTAAGACAAGCTTCAAGTTCGCTAAAAACTGATGAAGTCCGCTAAGAGGAGAACAAGTCCGCTAAGGCAATCTTCAAACCTTCAAGAACAGTTAAGAAATCTGGAAAATTGATGAACATGAAGAACTTACTTGATGAACTCGAATCTGCCCAAAAATGATAAGAAAACCCGTAATGATGCACGATATGAGAAGCTAAACCATCCACGACAATGTTGTGGCCACCAACACTTCATTAACAGTAGCTAATCGGATCAAAACAGTCTTCAAAATCTGCAAATCTTCAAGAACACGAAGAACACCATGAAACACGCACTAAGTGTGTGTTTTTCCAGATCTTCCCAAACTGATGAGATTCAGACAAAACGGATGCTTCCAATGGATCTGGAACGCGTTTTCCACTGAGAATCATACCTCATATCATCCAAATCCATGAAGAAATGCCCAGAAAACGAAGAATCAAGCCCAAAAATCTTCAAAAACCCCAAATACGGGAAAAACTTCAAAGTTACGAAAAATAGCTTCGGATCTTCATTTTTTCACCAGATCTGAAGATGTAAAACACTAAATAACATCCAGATGCACTCCCAAACATGAATCGATCATCCATATCATCAGAATCCATCCAGAAACGAAGAAAAAATAAGAAAAAGTCTCTAAAAAATAAGTTTTCTCATCTTCAACATTCAAGCTCAAAATCACAGATTCGAGTGACCAGATTCACGGTGAGATGAATCTGATCGGTACCCGCTCTGATACCATTTGTTAGGACCGATTTTCACTACGAGAATCTCGATCTTGAGCAAGAACAATGTTCGGATGAGAAAACTCAAAACAAATGAAGAAAATGATGATGATGAATCATGAATAATCATAAACAAGAAAGATGAAGAACAAATCGAATGATTTCATATAACCGAATGATTAGTTACAATGAATCATGAAGAACACTTTCTCTCTCTAGAATCCATGACTCACTCTCTTTCTAGAATGGAAATCTCACACTCTACAAGAAAAATCATCATCTCCCCATTCGGAGACTCCTTTTTTGTAATGGGCACCCTCACTATATATATAGTGAGGGTGACTAACAACAGAAACACATAAACATAACTAAAAATTATAAGAAAGGTAAATAACATAAATATTAATTAAATCAAAGTTGATTTAATTAATCCGAAGCTTGACTCACTCGAACCGATCTTCCGTTGACTTTTACGTTGACCGTTGACCCGAACGGTTGACTTTTCCAGAAAACGGTCTTCGGTCCAAACTGCAAGCCTCGAGCATCACAACTCAGTCTCTAAATCGATTCACATGGATTCTTCAGTCGAATGCTTCGGTAAACAGATTTGATGGCGTCAGTCACTTAAATTTTTGTTCCAACATAGACAATTTCCGTTAGTTACGTTATAAGTGTTAACTTAGTAACTAATGCTTAACTAGGCCGAATACGTCCACGTCCTTTGGTTGATCACCGAACCCGTCCATATGTGTTTATTTATTGAATTGCCTCTATGAGGAAGTATGTGCAACATGTTTGTTAATTAATTGTGTAATTGTGTGAAATTCATGAACCGTGCTTATCTTGCTTAGAATGTAAATTGGTCACTTTTGGTTTCCAGCGAAACTATCGGGCGAAACTATAGTGTCGCCCGGCTAGCTTAGCATTTGACTTACAGAGCCAGTTTCGCTTGGCCAGCGAAACTGTCAGCGAAACTAGCCCCTGATATATATATTTTATAAAACCCTAGTTTCTCCCCATTTGCATCATTTCACACAAAACACACACCACTCTCATCTGCTCACTCGAGATTTCTGGTCAGTCGAGAAAACCATCAAGGAACCATCATCTCATCTCATCCATTCAGGCCCTAGATCGAATTGTGGGTCCCAAAAACCATTATTTATGCATTTTCTATGTGTTTTCTTAAAAAGCATGCTTCAACCTTCATGTAATCACTTGATCTTTTGATATGTTGCTTAGGAATGCTAGATCTATCATAAAGTCTGTAACTTTACGTTTGAAAACCAACCATAATGAAGATTTATGCTATTTAGGTCATTTTAGGTTTAAAATGTGTTTTTGGTGATTTGATGATGAAAACCCATGTTTAAGGTGTTAAAACTTGTTGTTTGATGTTGGTAAATGATTATGCATGCTAGATATTGAATTACATGAAATATGGAAGCTGTTAGATTGATTTTTAGGCTGATTTACGTGTTTTTCGCGACCAGCAAAACTGTACTGTTCTCTGGGCGAAATTACTTAGCGAAATTATGTATATCTTCATCCAGCGACACTATGGAGCGAAACTGTAGTGTCGCCGGGTAAACCAACCAGACCTGTCCGAACGAAACTACCGAGCGAAATTCCCTGAACGAAAGTTCAAACCAGTTTCGGGCGAAACTAGGCTAGCGAAACTGTGCCAACAGTTTCGAGCGAAACTAGCCTAGCGAAACTGTGTCATCGGGTATTGCCTAGCGAAAGTGCTGCCCGTGCACATAGCGAAACTGTGTAGCGAAACTATGCTAGCGAAACTGTGACCAGACTTAAACCCAAACTTGTACAACTTATTTGAATGGTATGCTATGACTTACATGATTATGCTATGATGAAACATGTTTGATTTCTAGTTTATGTGAACCCTTGTTTATGATCAACCATCGGTGTCGTGTGTCGGTATGTCGTGTCGTAGTTTCCAACGTGCTATGTTATGGGCCATAGTGACGTTAAGTTAAAGATTAGACACCAAAACTAATACTTAAGACCTAAACGTGTTCTTAGGTCTTCGATAAGCAAACACTACTTGGATTACTTAGCAAGTGTAGCAGTGCAACCAAAGGTGAGTGTCACTAACCCATTTACCGTGAACCCGGTTGGGTCACACTGAATAACTTAATGGAAAACAACGCTGACAACCTTAAGAGTGCTATGCACCTCTCTGATGAACTTGAAACCTTAGGAGTACTCGGCACCCACTTGATGAACTTGAAGTGTTTTATGGGAGACACTTATGAAATACTTAAATAACTATTTCTCAAACGAAACTGGAAATATTTTCGGGATTCATGAGAACCCAAAGGAAAACCGTTTTAATATAGCTAGTGTAGGTTAAAGTCTAAACCACATGATATCACATGATTTCTAAGGATTGCCTTATAACTGAAAAAGTCCTCAACTAAATTGTACCATTAATTGTAAAGCGAGGGGATGTTGGGTAGATCTACTGGAGTTTGACAAACTCCGCCCCATGGCACGGGGAGTGCACGGAGGTACAATATCAGCCTATCTGACCGTGATCCCGAGAGGACACGGGGGAGGCAAATCCGCGATGACGTAGGTCCGCAGAACATGATGGCACTACCACTACAATATAAGTCAGCTTTGGTACAAACTTCCTTAGTGCATGGAACAACGGATTAGCTACCCGCGATATCGGTTGAGCACTTTAACTATACAAAACTAGTTCATACCCGATAACGCATGTTACGGACATTAATATTTCTAAACCACAATACTGTGATTTTGGACACTACCGAGCATTGCTTTTCATAAATAAATATTACTTAAGTACATGTTGATACAATTATGATTATGAGACCGGGCCACTGCGTGACAAGCCCACTGTGAACTCACCAACCGTTAGGTTGACACTTGCGTGGTTTAAACTTTTGCAGATCGCTGAGGAGTATCCGGATGCGGGTTGGCATGGCACATGAAGACTTTTATTTTGATTAAACTTAATTGGGAATTTATTACACTGATTGTAAAGCACGTGGTTAGTGCTAAGATGATATATTTTTCCGCTGCGTATTTTGAGACTTTACTTTATGATAAATATTTGGACTTACTCTGATTCGTTTAGTATTTGTAACTAGTGGTTGTGGTCCTGGTTTGCTCGCACCCCTTAACGGTATAAACTCCGTTAGTGGTTATTTGGGGGTGTGACACTGATCGTCACCCTCTCCCTCTCTTTATTATCTGTTTGCGTCAGGTGGTGTATCCGGCAACAATCGCGGCTGCGGCGACTAGGGTTCCGCCGCTGTGCGGCGGCGCTGCTATCATGTTAGATGGTGATGGCGACCTCGTCCCATCCTTGACCACGTCTTTTCCTCTCTGGTTCAACTTCACTGGCGGCAGGTAGGGTTTTGCGGTTCGGCTTGTGACTCCAGCCGAACTCCGGCGACCCTGCGGCCGCGAATCTGGTTACCGACCAGCGAGGTACGTTATGGTTTTGTACGTTTGATTCGTTTTCTGTCTGGTTTTCCCCATCTCAAATCTAGTATTATCTTCCCGTTTATCATGATCGGAGCTTTTGTTATTGTGGTTTGATGATTCAATGGAGTTCCTCGTGGTTGCGGGTTATCCGGCGGCGGCCACGGCCTTCGGCCGCCGGAACAGGTTGCCATGGTGATGATGTTTGTGTGTTTAAATAAGAAACCTTCTAGGAGTGTTTGGATGTAATTTTAAACAAAATGCAGTTAACTCGGCATCGAGTCAACCGAGTCCACTCAGTCTGGGATCTGGTCAAACCAAAAGTTGGTCAAACGAACTCAAACTCAGAAGCCAACCTCGAATTTTTGTTTGTGGCGAAAAACTAATCGGGATTGACTACTCATTCATCAAATTTGGATTCGTGACGTTTTACGGTTAACTGGGTTCGGGTACCGACCGAAAGGTATATCACAGTTTGTATCTAGTTGGGATTTTCATTGACTTCCATTTACTATATTAACCCGGTTGCTAATAATTTGCGTCGTCTCAATAATTAAAGGAATAATTATATAAAATGGATTATATATATAAGGGGTGATTTTTTTATATAAATATATAAGCATATTAATTTCGTAACAATAATCATATTGAGAATATTTAAAACTAGGTCCTTGTAATATAAGATGCTATTTTTGGAAAACTCGGGGTATATCAAGAATATATTTAAACTAATAATATTTGGACTTTATGGACCAAAAGAGTAAAATGCGTCGGTTCGGATAAAACATAATTTTGAAATATTATGATTCTAATAAATCATGAAAATATATACGTATTTATCATTTTGTAGTCAGCTTTCGAATAAATCGTTACTTCGACCTTGAATGTATGCGGTTCACCAAATTATACTTCCAGTGTGTTATCGAGTCGTTTGTTTCATGAAAATTTCATTATTTATTTAGTTATTCATTTAATCAATCATTTATTTATTTATTTATTTGTTTATTCTTCCATTTGGTTTAGTCGTCAATTTCGCCTTCGGATTTATTCGTCTCGAGTCAGGGTGTCATTCTTTCATTGGTGTCTCCATATATGGTGAGTATTCATAGCCCCTCTTTCTTTTGAACGTTTTAAGGTGCAACATGTACCGATATTCAAATCTCTAATCGCTTTATTACAAAAACCAAACATGCAATTCTATGTGCTCTATGTGTAATTCTCTGATTATGTGATACTTGTGATTTGTTTGTTGTATTCTCTAATCGCTAGTCGCTAGTCTCTAATCGCATGTGTACCATTAACCTTCGAGCCGTGGCAACAATGATAGATCTATTGGCTGACAACCCACCTAGCCTGCCTCACGCGTCGCTGGGCGCCGGGTGATTGCTCCCTTATTTGTCTAGGTTTGGTGCACATCACTCATTGAATCGCAATGCTTTAATCTATATAGTATGATAAACCTATGTTTACTCACAAACTATTCATAGTTGACCTTAATTTGTACATGTTGCAGGTTTGCTGATAGTTTGTGATCGACTTGTTGATGACACCGTAGGATTGCATGCGGACCTAGTGTGGCCTAATTAAACAAGTAATTTATATCTTATTGATGTTATATGTTGTATCGTAATATGCAGTTTATGTTATATGAAATGGGCTGATTAAGAATATCGCAACGTTAATAGTGTTGTGTGCATCTGGACAATCATTGCGTCCCGACATCTTTCGCCGTCGGTTGGGGTGTGACAAGTTCAGAATACAGTTTCTACAACTCCAGCTGATATTCTTCAAGGATTGGACCAGTCTGAGTTTTTGCAAGATTTGATGAATGCAACATGGTCTGCAGCAGCCAGAACAACACATTCAGCAAGTGCTGGTGCTCAATATGTTAATCAGGCGATGGGATCAACACCTACAACTCCTGTGATTCAACAGCTACTGCAGCTACAACTTCAACAACATCAACTCCCGAAGTTAATTTCAACGTTGATCAAGGTTCTGTGTCATTCTCTGAGGCCAGTATCCTTAACAGTGCATTACTTGATCAACAAGCACAGATTGACAGCTTAAAAGCTAAGTCTGAAGAACAATCGAAGGTGATTACTGAGTTGAGAACAAGCAATGATGCACTGAGAGCCAGAACTGAATATCAAGGTACTTGATTACAAGGAGGTTATTTTCAAATGGAACATAGGGAATCACCTAAAGATCAGGAGATTCTACGTTTGAGTACGGCTAGTTGGACCCAGAGTGCTATGCTTCTAGAGATGAGTGAGCAAATAAAATTCTTGATGCAGAAATTTAAAGCTCAGGGAGAGATTGGGTCTAGTTCTAGATGTCAAGAGGATTATTTGAAGTATTTGAATGATGATCCTGACCATGAAGATCCTCAAGGGAATGTTGGTGGAGGTTTAGGCCCAACCGGAAACACTGATTCGGGTGCTGGAACTTCTACATCTCAGGGGGAGTCTGATTCAAGGGAAGCTATGCCGATAACTTCAATTCCATCAAATCAAGCTGCTAAGAGTATGGATGAGTTCAAACGAATGCTGGAAGAAGGTGAATTTGTTTGTGATCTGGATCCTGAACAGCTTCAAGCAGTTTTTGATTTGAATGATGAGGAGATGAAGAGAACTTTTGAAGCTACACCTGAGAAATATGAATCATCTGAGCCAGAGTCTGAGGAAGATATCTTTGAAGAAGAGATTTAGGTTGAAGATATTACTGAAGAAGAATATCCAGATTTATACTCCAATCTTAACAATAAAAATCAGTCTGGTGATGAATTTGAAGTAATTCCCAAAGAGAAAGGTGCTGAAGCTGACGAGAGATTAAAAAAGAAAGAGGCAGAAAAATCTGAAGACCCGATTTCTAAAGAGGCAAAGGAACAGAATCAACGATGGGTGTTCAAGGAATACATGAAGACATTCCATGCAAATTATGTTCATCCTCCAAAGCCAATTAAGCAAAGAATGCCTGTAAAATTCAAGGGTCAAGCATGAGGTGAAATTATCAGTTGGATGTATGTTGAAAGTCTTAGGTGCTATGGAATTAAACGACAACATGGAATTTAATATTTCAAGACTGCACGAGACTTTGATTCATTACCGGTTTGGAATATTCGGGAGCTTACGCGAAAGCCGTTCTGCAATTATGTTAATTATTGGAGGGGTTACTTCTTCAAGAATCAAATTAAGAAAGAATGTAGTTCTGGATTTCAATTTCTGAAACCTCAAAAATCAAAGAGGCGTAGACATCCAACTAAAATTTATAAGAGAACCGAGAAGATTCCGTTGATGAAAATGGAATCGGATTTCATTCAAGATTTGAAGTGGTGGTATTATAATGAAAAGACGGGATAAGCTGTAATAGTGTTGAAGAAAGACAACAGAGTCGTGAAGGTTTATGATCCAATGTGGTTGATTAATTTATTAACAGCTGACATAGATGTGTTGTATCATAATCAGATCCTGTTTCATCCAGATTATATGGATCAGGCCTTGCAATTTCAAAGGGTGATACGAATATGCTTTGCGTTCAACATCTATGCTGCGCACAATCATCAGAGTACCTGGTTTGAGATGGAGACTGGAGTTGAAAACTTACAAAGACTGACCAGCATTTGCCAAGGGGGAGTTTGTTGATACCTGCAGATGGCAAGACGCTGGATCAGACAATGTTTTGAAGAGTTCAAGATTTCATGTTTTCCTGTTGGCCGAACCCTGTCCGAACCCTGGCCGAACCCTGTCCGAACCCTGGCCGAACTGCAGCCGAATTGCAGGTTCGGACAAGTAGTTAAAGTTCGGACAGTGGGGGTTATATATAGGTCGATAGGTTTGATTTTTGTAACGAAGTTTTCTTATGTGTGTGTAAGTGAACATGTTTTTGTGCTCCGAGTCTCTGTAAACTGTTCTTGCTTACTGAATGAGATTGAGTATTATATTTACACGTTTGTTCAACGTTTTGTTTACACTATGATGTCGAGCTGATCACGATCTATCTGCATATGCTCTTTTACTCTAAGATCACATTTTCTCTATCTTTGTTTAACAATTAGCATACAATAACTTTTAAGTCAGGAAAGGGAACTAAAAAATAATTAGTCACTCTCAGTGTAACTACCAGAGTCCAAGAAGCTGAACTCTCTCTGCCCATTCGGTTTGATTAGCAACGTGCCTCTGTTTTCTTCTTTTCACTATATGTGTTATGGTTTGCGAGGGGCGAGTATAACCTTTATCATTATTTTGTGACACCTTTTAGAAGTTAAGCTTTTAAATTTATAAACATGATTTACTTAAACTACTACTATTTCACCACGTTCACGGGCAAGTGCACCCATCATGGGCAGTATAGTAGTGGTAAGTTGAATCGGGATCGTTTAGAGACACAAAGGAAAATGAGGGATCTTGGTACCTCACCGTTGCTGACATCTAACTTGGTCAATATTCAAGTGAAGATGTTAGTAAAATATGTAAAATAATTTTACCTAAAAATAACTATACCAAAAAGTCGTGTCTTGATCAACTCGGTCGCAGATAATATCATTTGGGAGACTTATCAGTGTTGATGTTGGTTACCCGGAAATTATACCCTTCCGATAAGATTATTTACCAACAGGCAGCAAGATTGCCTCTCAGCCTCAAATCAAGCATCACTACTCTCCCTGGCGATCATCTACGAGGAGTACGAACCCCGGGGAACTGTCCTGTTGGCAAACAAATATAGTGAAGCTAATGCCACTTAGTTACGGGGTCCCTCTAACCGGCCGACTTACCGTACTCGACACGCCGTCATGAACCAGCAGGGGAACAACCCTGCGTGCCGGATTATTTTTTATTATAAAAATTATCTTTTGAAGGGACTAAGGTCCGTTTCTTCCATGCACCGCTCTCATGCATGCACGTCCGGCGTAACCAAAGCCAAGTTCACACACACGTACCATCTCGGCTTCCGTGAAGTGACAAATATTACCAACCCCCATTCCCAACCAAATACTTTAAGCCCGCACTTGCGTGATAGCCAAGTTTGCTTACATAGACATAAGGCCCTCGAACCTATCATGTAGCATGGAGCGCGAGTGACCTTTCGGATCATGCATCATCCCCCGACCGGGTGTCACAAGTCTGGCCTTTGGGATTTCGACTCCCCAAATGGTCTATGATACGTAGAGCACGTTTGGTTCAGAAAATCAGTAATAAACTTTCAATAAAAAGAGTTTTTATAAAGTCATTAGTTCACCTTAAAGCAAGTGTACAAAAAAAAGTTTACCAACCCACCAAAGATTTGTTTATTCCCAAATGAGTGTAAGAATTTGACTAACACTTGAAAGATTGAGTCTGACAAGTGTTAGCCTAAAGATTTCCTTACTAGATAATGAAAGATTCATAGACAAATAACAATTCATTGTCACCATAAGTTAAAGTTCTTATAATCTTTGACAAGTAGATAAAGAACACTAAGACAAATGGCTCAAAACTGAAAAGATGGTAAACTAGTGGAAGAGAGGGAGAAGAATTGAGCAAATTGGAAGTGAAGAGAGTTGCTCATTTTATAGACCAGCCGAGAATGGCACGGGCCGTGCCGAGTCAGTGCGTATCAGTCATGTCATCAGTGGCACTGGGCGTGTTGAGTCAGACCGATGATCCCTGAATCTTCGAGCATTAGGGGCACGGGCCGTGTGGTGTAGAGTCCATTCAGAAGCATAGTGCGTGTCACTGCTGGTGCTGTGTGGGCTAAGCTGGCATGGGCACGGGGCCGTGCTAAGTTCAAAATCTTCACTTTCATCGTTTCACTCGAGGAGTTAAACTCGATGAAAAATCGTAAACTATTGGAAACCAGTGGAAACAATGAGTCAAATCAGGAAACAACGCGTTGATCAAAATATACGAAATGTATACTCAATTATTCGGACAGACAAACGTTGATCAATAGAAGTACGAATAAAATTTCAAGGCGAAATTTATTTCAACAAGGGGATGATGTGACAATTGAAAATTTTCATTTTCTTTGTGTCTAGAAAACGAGCAAAGATCTTAATTTTGGGACGAAATTCCTTCAACAAGGGAATGATGTGACACCCGAAAAAAATCAGGTAATATTGGGACAAACACGAACACGAATAATTATTTATATTGAGCATACGTGCATTCAACATCTATTAGAGTGCTACTAGATGCTCTAATTAGAGAACATTCACACACGAGTCGAAGTCGGTCCTGAACGTTGGTTGACTAAATACAAAATGCTAAAACAAACAAGCAAAACTTGTACAATGTATGTTATGTGATCGTATGTGACCTTGCATGTTAAATGATTTATGTGAGCTTTATTTCATGTGAATTCATGTGGCATTGCGTGTTAGCAGATTTATTTAACCATGACTCTAGATTTATCTGATACGTATTTAGAATTTCAGACTTGCAATACTTTAGAAAACGCATGCAAACTTTATAATCTATGAAGTATTGAACTATAAAGAAAATCATAGGTTAACTAAATATTAACACATGTAAAAAAAATAAGGTTTAAAATATATATGTGATTCTTTGATGTTGGTTTAAAATTTACGTGAGATGGTATGGGTGGATAAGGCTCCTCATGATTTTTTTTTAAATACCCAAATAAGTGGATATGTCCTATTAGTGCTCAACCTCCCCTCAAATCCCCCACATAAACCGTACATCACTTCCCCCTCTCCCTTTTTCACCTTCACGACAATCTGCCACATGCGACCCCTCTCCTTTTTCCCTGATCATCGTGACCTCATTGCTGCTGCATGTGGTAGACTGAAGGCCAAACAGGAGCGAAGAAAGAGCAGCCCCATCGTGAAAAATTGCTAGCCGAGACACCCCAAGAGGTAGCCTTCATACTTGGTTCTTCTTCTCATGAACCCTAATGGGTTCCAACCTTTAAATCCATGTTCTTGTCTGTTAATAACTGTTGGAATGTAATGTGGTATGTGTACTAATGCATGTTTCATGTTTAGAATTCATAGAATTCTGATGGGTAGTTTAATTGGTTCCAAATCCAAATCCGTAAGACATGTGGGTATAAGTAGGAGTTCTTGGTGATATTTTGTATTATTTGATGAGGATTTTTGGGGACCATAACCAGATCTGCTGCTGTTATGGATGAGAACAGAGGTCAGTAACACTCCAATGGTTTTTACAAATCATGTCAATGATCAAAAAATTTTTTTAGAAAACTTATGTGCAGCCCATTTTTTTACAGTTTCTTGTTAAGTTTTTTTGAGTCAACCTCGGAAGGCCATAACTAACTCACTCTTCGGTTGCGAACCACACAGTGATAGTAAAAATGGCCTAGCTAGCTACAAGTACAATTATGATTACACTGGTTTAAACATTCGTACAAACATTTATTTTTACATTGTGTATTTATGAACTAACCAGCCTTTAGGTCCGGAGCACAATTAGGATGCATGAATTGCAATGGGTCTACAACACACTTTTGAAACCTCATTAGTTTATATTTATTTGGGTTGAGCGCGTGTTTTGCGCAACATATTTTGTTTACCTTTATTACGCTTTCGCACACATTTTATTCGGTGTTTGTGTGTTTTAAAAACTGTATTTGCATGGTTTAATATGGCTAATGGCTTAGGTTCTGGTTTGTCACACCCCTCGCGATTATACTTTGCAGGTGGATTTGAGGGTGTGACACCAAATGATATAGATTTTTAGTCTAAAATGAAGTACTTTGAAAGAGGAAGAGATAGAAAAAAGAATCAGCTCAAACCGATCTCGTTTTATACCTCAAATGTGTTATAGAAAGCAAGGTAGCACCACAGCGAGCTTCTGGAGCAGTCGTCGTTCAAAGTTGTCTAGAGGGCTAAGTTTTTATTGAAATTGAGTGAGGTCAGTTGGCATTTTTAGAGGACTCAAAGGGGAAGATTTCTGAACATAAATGGAAGTATTTGGACAATTTATGAGGGAGATATTGGTTATAGAAATGGGCTTAAAGAATCTGGTAGAATTTATGTGAAGGTGAAGGTGTGAGAAATCTAGTGCTAAGCTTGGGTATTTATACATGAAAATTTAGTCTTTGGGAACTAATTTAAGAACTAATTTGAGAACTAATTTGAGAACTAATTTTGGAACTAATTTTAGTGGTGTGTGTTGTCTTTTTGCTATCATATATACGAGAGATAAAAAAATGAAATAAGAAGTTTCAATTTTCTATGATCTACTAATTGTAGTGAGATTATAACTAACACAGGTATGGAACATTAATGTTTCAACATGAACGAAGTCCGCCTGAACAATTCCACGTGGACTTCGGCCGAAACGACATCCGGCTGACCTCGGATTCGCCCGGACCATGCAAGTCCGTTTGAACTTTGCCTGGATCAATGTTCTTCGAGAATAATAATGATATAAGTCAAAAATTTATAAAAAGTATAATGTTTAAATTTTATAAACTCTATTATTGTTCCACCATTAATGTATATTTTTAGAGTTATCAAATAATATCATTGTCGGTCACGTGTTGGGTTGGCTCGGGTATGACTTTAGCAGGGATAATTGAAACAGGTCGGGTTACAAATTATGGTAAATAGGTGGATGTCACATTCGACGTAATTCCTGTAATGCGATTGTTCGACTTTTTTTGTAGACATGCTCGATGAGAAAATCACTTGCTATACTTTCAATTTGAATCCCCTTTGAAATTCTTGAACATTTGACATCTTCTCAACATTTATATTTTCGATACGTTACTGTCAATTCGACTCTTAAAACAATTGTCACATATTTAAATTTCGGGACGAAATTCTTTTAACAAGGGGATGATATGACGACTGAGATTTTTTTTCTCTTATTCTTTGTGTGTAGCTTGTTAACCACATTATTCAATTTTCTGGACAAAAATTCTTCAACAAGGGGATACTGTGACAATCCGTCTTTTCAGGTCTTTTCCTGATTTAAATAAACTTAAACTGTTATAAATGTTGTGTGAAGATTTATGTGTTGACTTGTGTTGACCATAGCAATTAGGGTTTGTGTAACCATCACCATACGAGCATGCACTTAATTCTAGATGTTTTGCCTTCTATGATTTTTATGCAAAGCATACGTTATGATTTCATGTGAACATTTTGTCATTTTGTGTGGCAATTAAACTTATGATTTTATGTGATAGACTTTTACATAAATTCACATGTTATTTTATGATTTTATGTGACAACGTGTCACGTAATTATACGTATCATTTTATGATTTCATGTTGGTTTAAACATATAAGTAAAGATTAAAATCTATGATTTTATATAGATTTTATGTGGACTTAAAAAAAATAATTATGGACTATTACTTATTATTTTATGTGGTTAACTAGGGTTTATATCCTTATAAACGTCACGCGTAAACATGTGTTGATATATATATTCGTTCAGTCATCATCCAAGTTACCTTTTGTTAACCCCATTAGTGTTCGTTGTTGATTGGAAACATAGAAGGATCACTTGTTGTTGATACATGAAATGGCAGAATGCTAGATCAGATTGAAGAAAAACAGAAGAAGAAACAAGACTTGACCTAGTTGAACCGAACTGACCCAAACCGGTACGAACTGGCAGCCGAACTGCCAGTTCGAACAATGTCTAGTTCGGGTAGTCGGGTGTTTCTATAAATAGATGTTTTGTTTAGGAAATTTGTAACTAAGTCTCTTATGTGTGTGTTTTCCATAGTGTATTCAGTCTAATTACTCTGAGTCCTCGTAAGATCTGGTTTGTCCAGTTTATGAAGGATTGAGTTTATTATTACACTGATTGTTCTTGTTCTCGTATCAAAATGACTTGAGTTGTGCACGTTCCGACCTTTCCCACTCATTTTCACTTGTGCCAAATTCTAAACCTTCTTTTGACTAAACAAAACCTGGAAGGGCCTATGGTGTAATTTCATAAACTTCATAATTTAATATGACAATTAGGAGGGACTATTGTTGTCAATATTACAAACTTGAATTTGAGGAATTAGACTGGTACAAAAGGAAAACTGACACAAATGCGGTTCGTTTCTTCTCCTTCCGTAACCGATCGTGACTTCACTTTCAATCAACAAATAATATCAGAAGTGGTAACAATCAAGCCTCATCCCTATCATCCTCAATCATCGTCTCTCTCCCTAAAAAAAACCCTTCATCGGAGCCAAGAATTCCGGCCAAACACCACCACTACACCACTGATCGACCACCCTTTAGTCATCACGAGTTACTGTTCGAAGCAATCAAGAGAAGCAATCAAGAGTTTCAGGTCGTTAGCGGGTTCCGAGATCAAAGCCGATGTGAAAATGCGTGAGTGGTGAATCGTCTACTCAGTCGTATAGAAATCAATGTTTAAACATATAACACGAGAGTAAATACAAAGAACTTTGTATTAGACCACAAAGAGTTTACACAGAAAGACACATAGAATATTTGCCAAGAAGTTCTTAATCTCTATACAAGACAACTATTTATACATGAGATATCCCGACTGTCCGAACCTCAGGTTCGAACAAGGTTCGCCTGGTCTGAACCTAGAGTTCGCCTAAAATTCGCCCAGCACCAATCTTGTAACTCTTGTCTTGTACTCGATACTTCACATGACGATCAGGAACTATGTATCAACAAACTCCCCCTCGGCATGTGCAGTATCAATTTCCACTTTAAAACTTGTATCTTGTATCTTCAATCAAACTCTCCCTCGACTTGACGATGCGTTCAATCTTGAATACTTGATATTGCATCGTGTGTAATCTCTTTATCAACAAACTTCAGAAGACTTGAAATTGTGATGTTGCTTTTCTACTTAGTGAAAAAGCATATACGGATCGATTCTATGGTAGAAAATATCGAGATGGAAGTTTTGTCATATATCGTGTTGAATGATTACATAAACCGAGACGGAAGTTTTGTCATATATCGTTTTGAATTCTTTTTCTTTTTCATTTTCTTTTAGTCTGTGGTGTTGTCATTTACAGTATAAACATGGCGTGTGAGAGAGTAAATACTAGGTAAATACCACTCTCAACCCATTTTTACCGGGTCTCAGTTTTTTAAACTATGTAAACTAGGATGGAAACCTAAACATATATAAGAGTTAAGATTACTGCACTTACAATGGATGATCATTGTTTTTTATTTAGCTTACCGAACATCATCTTTGAGACGTCTTTCACATCTGCCTTACACGTGTCAGTCTCCGATCGTCATGGAAATTTATATCACTTCCTCACAACTCAAGGCAAACAAAAGACATCATAAAAACCTCAAACAGATATTTTTATTTTTTATGAGACAATTATATTTCTTCCCCTGTTTTTATGAAGCTTTTGAAAACAAACACTACTATTTTTTTTTTAAATTTCTAAAAAAAAAGCTTCTTAAAGATTGGTGGAAACTTCCCTTCGTATCCCATCGACTGAGCACCTGCTAGAACTACCTCCTTCGGATATGTGATTGGATCAGTGGCTTTATCAGTAATGTTTAGCCCTTGTCTGATATCTTCTTCTTCAATCACAACTTGTCTGTTCTGAACAGTTGCGGTAATCCTTGTCTTATCAGCATTGACTCTAGCAGTACCCCAGAACTCTCTGACCAGCATCTCATCTATAAGCACATTCGACCTCAGGGCGTGGTTGATTTTGCAAGTGTTCATCCCGGCCACAAGAGAGTAGAATAGCTCCATATGTTTTTCTGGCGGGTCTTCCAGATACGCCGGCATACAATGATCCTGTTCATACTGTATGTCTTCGATAAGCATCTCTTCTGCCATTTGAGAAAACGAGACAAATGTATCAGACATATTCATCAAAGCTATTGTGTTTGGAAACAATCTTGAAATTCAATTGATTAACTCATTTAATTTGATAAACTCTGAAATTTTCAATTGAATCGTTCAAGTAAAATATTTGATTTTGAATCACACGTTTCACAAACATTACAAATACTATTAATTTTTTATCTTAAAATTATTAGGTTTTCAAAAACATTAAGAGTTTATGATTTTAAAAACTCATTAAAATGTGTTTACGATTCAATAGATGGGTTTACGATCCATAAAACGAGTTTACGATATATCAAACGGGTTCACGACTGGGTTAACTTTGGTCCAATCGTAAACACTTTGCCCAGTCGTAAACACCGAAAACCAGTCGAAGCCCAATCGTAAACGCTTTGTCATTAACGCCGATCGTAAACATCTATCGGAAACACCGGATCGTAATCATCGATCGTAATCGATAATCGTAAACACCAATCGTCGTCATCCTCAACGCGACGGTCGTAAACACAGAGAAACCACCATTGTTGAACCTGCAACATCTCGTAAACACATCAAAATGCATCATTTAAGTATAACAAACACCTACAACTACCTTTTAAGTGTTTCTAACCCAAATCTGACTTCAAATTGCGATAAATCGACTTCGAACACAGAAAACAACACGAGTTCAAGTTTGAATCTCAAAATCTGTCAAGAGATCGATGAAACCCTGTGGAAACAGACGATTGAAGAGGGTTTCTTGGTCGAAAAATGATTCCGATGGTGATGGTAAACTCGGATTTCACAATGGGTGGCCGGAGATGGTCGGAACAGGTTTTTCCGGCGAGGTTTAGGGTTTCGAGAGTGAATCGTAAACGCAGACAGGAGGGGAGAGTTTGGATCGGAAATGGGAGAGTGAAGTCGTAAATGAGGGTTTTGATGTTAAAAATTTTCATTTTGGCCCCCCTCAAGTTTTGAAAACATTAAAAATACTCCCAAAACTCTAAAATATGATAATTCTCTAAAAAAATGTTAACTTTAAAGAATTTGAGAATTCACGAAGCTTCCCCTCAGACTCAAACCCCGAGTATCTGATCTTGATCTTAAAATTTTAAAAACAACTAAAGACTTGAAATATAAGATAAACCATAAAACAATAAACCCTAATTACAGAAAAATAAAAAAAATTACTTGCCTCGAAGCTGATGTAAATTCATGGATCAAACCAGACAAATCTTTAACTGAGGAACCTTTTTCAGCTTCCGTTACTCCACGCTCTAGACAATTGCCCAAAATTTTTGAAACCATATAAACTCACATCCAGTTAAAAGTTTTAAGTGCTTAAATTGTGGTACATAATTACCGTCATGTTTAACCGTCCCCACACCCAATCGTTCATAGCAAAACCTACCCAACCTCAGAGTTTATTGAGGATTCACAGACCCCCAACTTGAGGAACCATGCAACACTGCTTTGACAACCACTTATTTCTTATTTTCATGAATTATCGGTTGGTGATCAGGTCGGCCGTATAAGCACGCAGAGAAGACCAACAGAATAATTTTCTTTTCTTTTTCATTTTCTTTTTCTTTTTCACACATTATTTTTTTGAATTCTTTTTCTTTTTCATTTTCTTTTTCTGTGGTGTTGTCAATTACAGTATAAACATGGCGTGTGAGAGAGTGAATACTAGGTAAATACCACTCTCAACCCATTTTTGCCGGGTCTCAGTTTTTTAAACTATGTAAACTAGGATGGAAACCTAAACATATATAAGAGTTAAGATTACTGAAATTACAATGGATGATCATTGTTTTTGATTTAGCTTACCGAACATCATCTTTGAGACGTCTTTCACATCTGCCTTACACGTGTCAGTCTCCGATCGTCATGGAAATTTATATCACTTCCTCACAACTCAAGGCAAACAAAAGACATCATAAAAACCTCAAACAGATATTTTTGTTTTTTCTGAGACAATTATATTTCTTCCCCTGTTTTTATGAAGCTTTTGAAAACAAACACTACTATTTTTTTTTAATTTCTAAAAAGACAAAAAAAATTACAAATAAAATTTGATCAGATCATTCCTCGAAGGCAATCATCTTTAGGCCTTCAACACATGATTCAAAATTTGGACGAGGAAGGGGTTTTGTAAAAATGTCCGACACATTCTGATCGGAGCTCACCTTTTGAAGCTGAATTAGCTCCCGATCATAGCAATCACGTATGAAATGAACCTTTATGTCTATATGCTTGGTTTTGGAATGTTGGACAGGATTTTTTACAATTTCCAGAGCAGCAGCATTATCACAGAAGATAGGAGTGTTAACGAATTCCATACTGTAATCTATGAGGTGGTTTTGGATCCATACTACCTGTGAAGTACCGGCAGATGCTGCCACGTACTCAGCTTCGGCAGTTGATTTTGATACGGTATGCTGCTTTTTGCTCTGCCATGAGATGAGCCTATCTCCCAGGTACTGACATCCTCCAGTAGTAGATTTCCTGTCAAGGTCACTACCTCCATAGTCACTGTCAGTAAAAGCATATAATTGAAAATCAGTGTTCTTTGGGTACCAAAGACCAAGCCTAGGCTTGCCCTTCAGATACCTAAAGATACGTTTGACAGCAGATAAATGAGAAAGTTTAGGGTTGGCCTGAAGTTCCCGGAGCATCTGCGTTGACATTTGTGGGAACTGGAACTGGTGCTTTCTCACAGACTCTTTCAGTGTGAGGTCTTGATTCAGATGGCTGAGTGATAATCTCTTCTTCTTCACCCAAATTATGGAGATCATTCGAAAACTTGAATCCTTCAAACAGAGACCCATAGTTAAAAATCCAATCAGGTCCAGTCCCTGCATCCGTCGGATTGTCTTCAAGCCAGTCCACGTTGAATGCTTCAATGATCAAACCGGTGGTCTTGTTATAGACACGATAAGCACTATTTCCCGAATAACCAACGAAATAACACTCATCAGCTTTCGCCTCGAATTTCCCCACGTCGGACTGAATCAGTACCGTGCACGGACATCCAAATGTCTTGAAATATCCCACCGTTGGCTTTTCTTTATAGACAATCTGATACGGAGTTTTCTCATGACGCTTGTTCAACAAAACGCTATTCTGCACGTAGCACGCCGTGTTGACCGCTTCAGCCCAGAAGAAGATTGGTAGTTTAGCTTCACACATCATTGTCCTTGCAGCCTCAATGAGTGTCCTATTTCTTCTCTCAGCTACTCCATTTTGTTGAGGAGTGTAGGGCGCACTGAACTGTCTCTCTATCCCCTTAGCCCCACAAAACATATTCAACTCAGCGTTCCTGAATTCCGTTCCGTTATCCGATCTGATAGCTTTGACCTTCTTGTTCAGCTGATTCTCTATAAGTGTGACAAACTGTTTCACTAAGGCCGGAGTTTCATACTTGTTTGACAAAAAATAGACCCAAGTAAATCGTGAGTAGTCGTCCACAATCACGAGACAGTAGGAGAATTTGCTGATGCTCTGAACTTGCATAGGCCCAAATAAATCCATGTGTAGAAGTTGTAGAACTGAACACATAGAATTTGCTATCTTCGGACGGTGTGGCAACTTGTGCTGCTTCCCCTTCGCACAAGCCACGCATTTTTCTATAGTTGAGAAGTCTTTGATGGGCAGCTTTCTGACATGCTCTCCCTTTGCGAGCTTGGTCAAATTCTTCATATTTGCATGCCCCAGACGACGATGCCACAACATAGCCAAATTTTCGTTTTGTTTTGAGATGAGGCATGCTTCTTCTGACGTTGGAGGATTGCCCATGTTGAGAAGATATGAGTTTGAACGTCTTGGAGTACGCATCAGTATGCACTCCTCGAGAATCTTCACGCCGGGCTTCAAAATAATGCATTCCTTCCGATTGAACATCACAGAATAGTCTCTGTCACAGATCTGAGAAACACTCAGTAGACTGTGAGACAGTTCCTCCACATAGTGTACGTCAGAAAAAGACAAATTTCCACTTCTCACAACTCCTTTATTGCTAATTCTTCCACCTACACCACCTGCAAATGATACTCCTCCACCATTGAAATCCTCTACATCTTCCAAAAGGGACAGATCTCCGGTCATGTGTCGGGAGCAACCGCTATCAACGTACCAGAGATTGTTGATAGATCTTCTTGGCTGTCCCTACAAGAATCAGAAATCAGTGAGATCCAGGTACCCAGGCCATAACAGATCTGGGCACACCTTTTGCATCAATGTAATTAACTAATTGGAGAATCATTTCAGACTTTGATCCAGATACATTCTCATTTTGAATGTTGACTTTTGGTTTCCAGGTGGTGGTTTTCTCTGGTTTCAACACAGTTGTTGAATTATTCACAGTCACAGGTTTCTTTTGTGGTGAAATGACCTTTTTACCAGTTGGCTTTTTAACCGGTGTCCACTCAAGTTTCAGTTTTGTATACACAAGTTGTTTTGTTTGAGTGACATCTTTTTGTTTCAAAACCTGTTGTTCAGCTTTCGCTTTGCCATTAGGTTTATTAACTCTTTTGACTTTAGCCACTTGTTTTTCAACAAATTCTGGTTTTATCTTATCATTTCTGTGGTAAACTCCTTTAGATACATAAGTTTGTTGTGGAGTTTTGGTCACATTCCACTTATCAACAACAGGCTTTGTCACAGATGCCTTTGCGTTTGAAACCTTAGACTGTTGAGTCTTCATTGGTTCAAAACACTGCTTCCCCTGAAACACAGCTTGTTGTTTCTGCTTTTGTTTTTGCTTCTCTCCTGTCATCATTTTCTCCAACATACTAGTCCGTGGGTTTTGCGGATAGTATGGTTGGAAAGGTCTATTCACACAATTAGCTGCAAAATGTCCTGGCTTTCCACATTGAAAGCAATTCATGAGTCTAGGCCCATTGACATGGCTACAGAGGTATGAACGTCTTGGGTAAGACGACTTCCACTCTGGCTTATCATCCCATTTGTGTATAACATGTTGTTTATCCTTTTCAGATTGTGTAATTAAACAAAATTGTTCTGATTTAGATTTGTTTGTTCTATTAAAAGCTGACACAACCTGGGGATAAGCAACAAAATCTTTGGGCTTAGTCTCACGACCAATTTTTGTGTTAGGCACACGAATTTTAAAACCAGACACTTTTTCATTTGATTCAGAAACATTTTTTAACAACAGTGCAACTATTTGTTTTGACTTGGATGTTTCTAGTTCTGACACAAGTGCCATTACATCATCCTTAGGTAAACATAAACTAGAACTACTAGAACTACTAGAACTACTAGACACGTGACTCTCTTCCACTCTCCGACATTCTGCATCCTCCTTAGAAATGTCTTTGATTTCTACTTCATCTGCACAATAAATAGATACATCAGAAGAGCTCACACAGTTATTCAGAGAAGTATTTGATGGTCCTGCTTCACACGTGTCTGCCATCACTCTATCCTTATTACCCAATCCATAAGTCATGTGTTTTTCATTTTCTATTTCCTCTTCTGTCATAGGCTTCACTCCAACCAAGACACTATCTAAGGGAGGTCCTTCTTCATGCATTTCCGATGCTGATCTATCTATCTGATCCTCCTCTAAGATCATTCCTATTACATCTCTAGTTTTATCTTGAGGAACAACGTTCTTGTTAGCAAAGCTAATTCCTATTCCACCTTTGTCCTTACCCATTCTAACCTCAGTTATGCATGTGTCCAGAGATTTACTAGCCTGTAACATTCTTTTGCTTCTCATAAGATTCATATCAAGCTTAACCTGCAACTCATTGTTTTTATGCTTAAGTTCATCTATCTGCTTAGTAAGTTCAGCTATTTCTAACTTAGCGTTGTCATACAGATAAGCGTTCTCAGTTGCAAGTTTCTTATATTTCACTATGTCTAATTTCTGGGCTTTAACCTTTTCTTCGTTCTTTTGCCATCTACCCTTAAATGAGCTTCTTTCACATTTTACCTCAAACAATTCCAATTGAAAATTTTTGCAAAATTGTCTACGACCAGTAATTATACGATCACAAACAGGGTTAGAACATACCTTGGTGTGATCTGCTGCCATAGCTTCATTCTCCTCAGGTTCATCTTCAGTTACTACAAAAGCATGTTCTTCTTCATCATCATCATCCATAGAAGTCATCATAGCATGTGTCAGGCTCAGATCTTTCATTTGAGACGTCCAATCATAGCCTCCTCCTTCCTGCACAATCAAAGCACCTGCTTCTGCTTTTGCCTTCCCATCAGCTGGTTTCTTTTCCTCTGCTCTCTCTTTCCTTGGCTTGCTACACTCTCTTGCAAAATGCCCATATTCATCACAATTGTAGCACCTCAGCTTGGTTTTGTCAAACCCCATTCTTATCTTGTCTTGGTCTTTCCAAACATTTCTTCCTGTAGTTGCCATGAACTTCTTTGCCCTAAACACAGCCATAGCCATCTGCCAAGAGACATCCAACATTTCCACATCTTCTGGATTTATCTGATTCACCTCTCCTGATAGGATCTCAGTAGGGATTAGGGTTCCGGCCATTAGAGCATGATAGATGTTCATGAATCCCATTCCGAGTGCAAAATTGGGATCATTGGTTGCTTCAGAGTTGTCACCTCCACTTGAACCAGCGTGAGGTTGTGCCACAAATGCATTTGTTTTAATCACAGAACTTGATCCACTTGCAACAGACTTTCCTTTCTGCTTCACATCTACTTCTTCTGACAACAAAGCTTCATTCAGTTTCCCAGCCAAACTAAGAGAGCTTATGTGATTCAACTCTCGCTGCTTGTCATCAATAAGCTTGGACTTCAATTTGTTGATCATTTCATCCAGAGATAGCTCACTCAGCTTGTTGTTGTCCTTAATGATAGAGATACTGGTGTTCCATGACTTGGGTAAACTGTTCAGCAACTTCAAATTCTTATCTTCCAATTCTGGCTCCACACCATAGCTTGACATTTCTGCCATCAGAGATACAAACCTTTGCACTTGCGCTTCAAAAGATTCACCTTGGATATGGTTGAACAAATTGAATTTTTGCTTCAACATTTGCTTTCGACTCGCCTTAATGTCCGGATTTCCCTCATAGGCGACAATCAATGCATTCCAGAGTTGCTTCGCTGTCTTGCAATGCTTAAATCCTTGAGCAATGTCAGGTGTTAGCGCCATGGTCATAATTGCAAACGCCCTCTCAGCCTTGTTACACCTTTCCCAGTCATCATCTTCAAACTCTTCTTCAGTCTTAGCCTTTCCTGCTTTAGCTCCTTCTCCATGAGTAGGTACGTGTGGTCCATTAAGTACCGCTCTCCACAATCTTAAGTCAACACTCTTCAAGTGGTTTTCAAACCGATATTTCCATTCCAAAAAGTTATCCGCCGATGTGAGTCTAGGTGGACGAGTGATAGAGCCAATCTCAAAGTCCAATTTCTAATACATACTTGGTTCAAAATCCATTGCGATAGCTTAGGGAACTTAAAACTAAAGTCCAAACGTCCAAACAATGAGATTACGGTCGAGAAGTCTTGATTACGATCGCAAACCCACGTTTACGATCGGGAACACTGATTCCGATTCAAACCTAATCGCAAGCACCAATTCCGATTGAAATTGTCGTAAACACCGATTACGACACCTGATTACGACTCCGGTAGTCGTAAACACCGGATTCCGATAAGAGCCGATCGTAAACTCCGATTATGATCCGTAATGATCGAAAACACGATTACGATCCCGTGATTCCGGTAATGCAAAGTCGTAAACTTTGATTACGACCAGGAAATGTCGTAAACACTTTTCTCCGAGTCGTAAACACGATAAAGGTCGGACCTTGATGTCGTAAACTCCCAAAAGATGAAGATCTTCAACTGAAAAGATCGTGAACACCGAAGAAACCCAGAAAACTGAATCGTAAACTCCAGAAACCTTCAAATCTTCAAACAATCACGAACACAAACCCAGAAAACACTTGAATCTATATCGTGAGAGCCTCGAATCTAAGATTCTTCGCTCTGATACCAATTGTAGGTTCGAGATCAAACCGACAACACGATATATGATCGCAAATGAGTGCGGAAACCTCAAATACGATTGATTCAAAAAATGAGTAGATGAAATAGACAAGATCTAATGAAAAAGATGAAGTCTTGAATGAAGAATGCTACTCAATGAAGCTGATCGTAAACACTAAGAAAGCATAAATCGTAAATAGCAAAGTGTATTCAAAAAGCTTCGTTCAATCATAAACATGAATGGGTTTATATAGTACCCAATACAAACCCTAAGAGAATCGTAAACTAGAACCTGGCCCACATGGCCCAAATCGCAATCTATTAAAAAGGCTACAAGCCCATAAACAAAACAAGTCCAATAACAAATAAGCTAGCCCAATAACTAATGTTCATGCCTTAATTAAACATAGCCCAACATCCCCTCTCAACCACATAGACACTGGACAAAAACTTACAAAGAAATACAAATATGAAACTATTTATACTTCCTAATTCTGTCCGAACTGGGGAACTCCGAACTCTGTCCAAAATCCCTCCAAACTTGGAGTTCGGCCATGTTTGGACTACTCCGAACCTGGAGTTCGGCTGGGTTTCGGACCCCAGTTCATGTCTCCGACAAATCAGTCTGTTTGACAATTCGAACAGTATCGGCCACACAAGGTTCAAGCATCAACAAATTCCCCCTTGGACGTTACTGTCGAATCCAGACATTTGATCTTCTAGCAATCGTCATCAGTCAGTCTGCTACATCTTGAATATTGATGTTCAGCAAACTCCCCTTGGACTGAACTTCAGGCATGTAGGAAACAGTTCGCATCTTGTACAATCTCCATAACCAATAAAGTTCCCCCTAGCTTCAAGCATAACCATCCAACTGGAACCGTCATATATGATAATGGTTCACTTCATCAGTTGTATCCGGAATTTGTAAAGACACCTGAACATCACTGCATATTGACAACAAGCTTTAATCTTCACCAAATTGTAATACATTCTGATCTTTATGAAAACAGACACGATCAACATCTTCAATCACGGAAATTCCCCCTTAGCATGAAATCCATCCCAATATATTACTCTAGTAAACGTATATCTCGTTGCAGACTGGAATCTGACCAAGTCTTCACAACTCAAGAAAGTATCGGGCAAATGACAAAGAGTTCCAAACCACAACCGAAAACTTTGACATATCGGTTTGCATGAACATCAGAATACACTACCTTTCCACGAAGATCAAAAATCACCATCAACCCTGAACTGATTGCTTTTGAATATTCACTTTTTCAATTATGAAACTTTGAAAGTGTTTAGGGCCCCAATTTCCCCCTAAACAAGTGACATTCAAATCTTCAATTTCTTTTGATTCCAACCCCGCATTATTGTAGTGGAATGATAAACTTAAGTGGCCCACAACGGAATCTTTAATCTCATTTAATCTTCAGTTCGTGCAGAAAGATAATCTCCGATAAACGTTCCCAAGTAATTATAACCATGTCTCCAAATCTCTGTCCGTCATCAGAAACACGTATTCTTGAATCTCCGTCCATCATCAAGAACAATGACTACCCACAAACTCATTTCTTGAAATTCGATCACTAACTCGTAACAAATATCGTGATCTTGAAATTCTTCAAACATAACACCCCACAACTACCGAATCAAGAGTAAACCCGATAGCTGATCCGCTTCTTTGAAATTCCCACATAACGGGGGTTCGGGGGCAGCGCCCCTGAGAAGCGGGGTCCAAGGGGCGGCAGTCCCTGGAGGTGTCTAAGGGGCAGAGCCCCTGGCTGGGGCCGTGCTCTGTTCTTCGGCCAAACTCTATCCGAACTCTGTCCGAACCTGGAGTTCGGAGCGGTTATTTTTCAGATCTGTTCTTCGGCTGAACTCTATCCGAACTTCACTGGAAATTTTTGAAATTGCACCAGATTCATAATTTGATCGAATTTCGACATCCAGATATTTCTGTTAGGTAAAAACGTGACTCAGGAAAACTCGATTGATTAAAAATCAAACAGAAACACTTCCAATCACACCTAACTGAAGGTTTAACATCTCAAAATTAAGAAAAAAGATGAATTTAGACCATAGAAAGAGCCAACAGCTCTGATACCACTTGAAAACGCTGGAGCGTTAGGATCGGCTTAGTTCGACATCAATTGTATAAACGAGAATATAAACAACGGTGTAAATATCAATACTCAATCTCTCATTAACGATGAACTCGATTACAAGAGAATCAGAGTACAAGGAAACACACACTCTCAGAATTCGCTTAAACAACAACTAACAAACAAATCAGGAATATCAGCTTATTTCCAGTTCTTGCATGAATCCTTGTTCGAGATCGACGCCTTTTGGGTTTTTGAGGATCCAACAATTGAAATCCTTCACGACATTCTTTCTCAATGTGATTCTTGAAATGTAGACCCTTCCAATCATTGCCATAAATGCACAAAGGCTTTCGAGTTAATTCACGAACATCCCAAACTGGCAAGCTATTAAAATCCCTGGCACATTTGAAATACTGAATCCCGTGTTGGCGTTTAATCCCATAGCATTTCAAACTGTCAGAATACATCCAGCTAATAATATCACCTGACGCTTGACCCTTAAATTTGATATACGATCTTTGTTTGATTGGCTTTGGAGGCGGAACATAGTTGGCATGAAACGTTTTCATGTATTCATCAAATGCACAACGTTGGTTCTGTTCCGTCGCCTCCTTAACCATCAGGTCTTCAGGTTTTTCTACCTCCTTCTTCTTTATTCTTTCATCAGCTTCAACATCTTTCTCCTTATGAAACACCTCGAAATCATCACCAGACTGATTGTTGTTGAAGTTAGAATATAGATCTGGATACTCTTCTTCAGTGATATCCTCTATTTCAACCTCTTCATCAAAACTACCTTCTTCGTCTTCATCAGACTCTGGATCATCAGATTCATATTTCCTTGATGCTGATTCAGAAGCCTTTTACAACTCTTCATCGTTCAGATCAAAAACCGCTTGCAATTGCTCAACCGTCAAATCACCAACAAATTCTCCCTCTTCTAGCGTCTGCAACATCTGCTCAAATTCACTCAGACTCGTTGCCGCTTTGTTTGATGGGATTGATGTTATCGGCATTGCTTCTTGAGAATCTTTTCCTTGAGAAGTAGATGTCCCAGCATCCAAACTAGTGGTTCCGGTCGGACCTGATCCTCCACCAACATTCCTATGAGATCATTTTAAACGGGATCATCGTTCAGATAACGTATCGAATCTTCATTACAACCCGAGCTGTCTCCAATCTCCCCCTGAGCTTTAAACTTCTTCATCAAGAATTTTATTTGCTCATCCATCTCAAGAAGTAACTTGCTCTGAGTCTGACTCGATCTGCTCAACCGCAGGATCTCTTGATCTTTAGCTAAATCACGACTCTGCAAGACGGCTATCTGTTGACTTTGATTCTGATTCAGTGCCCTCAATTCATCATTGCTTGTTTGTAGCACAGTAATCAGCCTGTCTTGCTCCTCAGTCTTAGCCTTCAAGGCATCAATTTGAGACTGTTGATCGGATAAAGCGCTCTGAAGAATACTAGCTTGAGAAAATGACACTGAACCTTGTTCAAAATTGAAATTTACTTCAGGTGTTGATTGTGTTGAAGCTGTGGCTGTAGAAAACACTGGAGTCGTGGGAATATAACCCATTGGCTGATTTACAAACTGCGCACCAGCACTTGCTGAAGGTGTTGTGCTAACAGTTGTTGACCTGTTGGTATTCATCAAATCTTGCAGAAAGTCAGCCTGAACATCAGACACTAAAGTCTGAACAGTCGTAGATACTTCCGATAAAGACATGGAAGGACCAGACGACGAAGACACACCGGAATGAGGTTGTAAGATAAATTGTAACCCTCTCTTCTTCTTATCTCTTCCACCCGCAACCGACTTCTTCCTCCTTTTTAATGGAGTAACAGAAGAAGAACCAACAGCTTTCTGTTTTCCTTTTCCTTGAACTTCATCGGCTGTAGTATTATAATCTTCATCGGATTCTGACGAAGCTACAGGATCATACACACGATCCTTGTATCGATCGTTGCTTTTGTTCTGGCTGTTCCGGTACGCGAAATGCTCATCGCTACCTTTCCTAAGCTTTACATACTTAGAATTGATCAAGACTCGCACAAATGGATTGTTTGTGTCCGACAAGTCTTCAGAGTCAGCTCCGACATTCAAAAACTCTTCATCATCTTCAGATTCATCCTCCAGGGTGTTAACCACAGGTGTCTTAGTCACACTAACAGCTACAAGAACTTCCTGTGCTGAGACCACCGGTTCAGATACTGACGGTTGAGAAACAACTGGTTCAGGTGCTTGATTCACTTGTTCTTGGACCACTGGAACTTGTCTTTTAGGTCTTTTAACTCGACCTTGTTGTGGAATCTGATTCTGTTCTGCAATCCAACTGTAATCTAGTTCCTCGGAATCACTACCATTGTCATGACGAGGTGCACCCAGTGTTGGAGCCACATAATTAACATTGGCCAAATGACCAATTAGACGCTTCAATTTTGGCTGGAACTCTGGTGCCTTTTTCTGATAAGACGCTAACGCACCCACACCCGCCTCACTCATATGCTTCAGTTTCATTTTTTGTGCTTCCAGCTTTACTAAATCAGGATACAAGTCATTGAGAATCATCTGGAGAAATCTTGGATAAATGGCTGCTTTCTTTTGTCTTTGAGTGAGGTTGTCTCTTATATAATGAAAGACTAACCCAACAACATTGTATGGTCGATTCATTACCAAAGCATTCATCAAGGACATCATAATCTGTTGAACTTCATCATGTCCAGATATTCTATGCCCCAAGCATACCAACAATACGTGCGCCAAATATTTATACGGAACGCTCATCGACGATTTGTAGACCCATTCTTTACTTGGATCGTCAGTATACCAGATTCACTTTATTGGTTCCGTTGCTGTATCAGTCTCTAACTTCAAAACCCTGACGAATATCTGCTTCAGTAACTTCAACTTCTCGACCCTGAATAGTGGCAACAATTCTGATAGGAGTATCAGTAACTGTTTGTGCAGTATTCCAAAACTCCAGAATAATATCACAATACACATCACATTGTTGAGTGATGGCATAATGAATTCGTGACCGCCTCAGAAATTCAAAAATCCCGGATCCTCAAAATTTTTCAAGCTTTCCTCTTGCAACACCAATATGTGCATAGATGTTGTGTTTATCACCGATTTTCAAGTCGTTAGCCATATCTGAAAACACATAAGATAAAACATTCATTAAATTTCATGTTATTAACATATATAATCACCAATTTTGTCAATTCATTGTCGTTTGCATAAACGAACAACTTTTTGATCAAAAATATCAAACGACCGAACTCTATCCGAGCCTCCACCGAACCCCATGTTCGGAGTCTCCGAACCCCAGGTTCGGACCTTGAAGAACTCCGACAAATTTGAATTCTAAAATCAGTGGAAACGACCAAAATTAGACCAAAAGAATTAACACCCTTGGTCGGTTTTTTATTACAAGCACATAGGAACCATTTTTAGCTGTTAAAAACAAGTTTTAGATAGTAAAAATTCAAATCTAGGAACTTGTTATAGTCCGAACGATGTTTCGAACAATAATCCCACAAACAATGGATGAAAATTGAATCTAAGACTACCAGTGTACTCGGAATCACATTTCCTACCTAGAATAAGTCTCAAAACTGTCAAATAATCACTAAATTGAAAGTTGGAAATTTGGGCAGCCGTTCGGTGCTAGTTCGGAGAAAACAGTGACAAGTGAGCTCCGAACTCCAAGTTAGGAGTATTTATAACCCAAGATGTTCGGACCTCCGAACATCCTCCGAACTCCACATTCGGACCAACAGTTGCACCGAACTCCACATTCGGCCTCTCCAAACCTTGTCCGATAGTGAGCTTCGGGCCTCCGAACTCCAACTTCAGTCGTCCGAACTCCATGTTTGGAGATTTAAAAAAAATTCAAATTAACCCCTGATTTTGATGAATCTTCAAATTGAACCCCGAAAGTTTAAAATTTATCAATTTTCCTCAAACTTCGTTCAATTCAATGATGAGGTTTCTGAAATCAAGTCCGTTTGGTTGTCTCCAGCATAATTTTGGAATTTTTCACTAACGGTTGATCGAAAATAAAGCAGAATCAAAATCATTTTGATTTTAGAAAAATATTCAAACATACCAAAAATCTTTTTGGATTTTTACAAAAATATGCTAAAACACGCCTAAAATCTTTTTGAGATTTTCATATATTCAATCAACAAACCAAACAGAAATGAAATAAAAATTACTGAATTAATACTAATATAACTTAAATGTTTTTGCGAGAAAGATCCAGACGCGAGATCATATCGGCTAATGTGCATCAGACTCACTTCAATTTCATTTTTAATCAGCATGCAAGTCAAGTTGGTAGCAAATACAACTTTCAGTTTATTTCAGTTTGGGCAGATCAATTTGTATAGCTTTCTGATATGTTAAGATATGATTTAGCATGCATTGATAATATGATAGCCCACACAATCAGAAATACCGGTAATCTGGCTTATTCTATTTTTGTATTTTTCACAGAATTTGATTTCCATCGAGATGTATCGTCCATGATGTTTCATGCAAAGATAAAGCAGAACCCTAAACAAACAACAATCAGGTCGGCCGGTAGGCACGCAGAGAAAGTCCGATTGTTTAGGAAAATAAGACATTGAAAATAAAGCAGTAATTGTATAATTCAACAACAATCAGGTCGGTGCTCCCGCACACGCAGAGAAAGTCCGATGAGTTATACGAAACACCAAAGAAAATAAAGCAGAAAGTCAAACGAACACTAATTAGGTCGATCTTTCGATACGCAGAGAAAAGTCGATCGTTTGACAAAATAAAGAAAATCAAACAAGTTTAAATCTTTGCAAAATAAAAGCATGCATACATCAGAACATCTCTTATTCTGTTTTTGCTTTTTCATTTTATTTAATGCCAAGATCACACAGCATCCGTCATGATGTGCCTTACACTTAATCAAGCAGATTTTTTTTATGTTTATATCATACTAGCATATATCAGATTTGCCCTTACACATTTAACTAACCAAACAAGTACCTACAACTTTTCATTTTTACTTTATCCGTGGTTGATAACACACGCCGATGTAATATCACTTCTCACTTGGTCGGATCAATTTCTCAAATTTTTTATTTTTTCTATTTTTTTATGCTTTTTGCATTTTTCCATTTTTTTATATTTTCTGATTTTCACCCCCTAAAATACAAAACACTCTATTTTTGGATTTTGCTAACAAGAAAAGAAAAACAGATAACAAAAGTAAACAAAGAAAAATGATCAACCGAAAGTTACTCAATAGGTAACTTTTGTATGCCGTTGATCTGCAAAAGATAACGAAATTGGGTTTTGTCAAAAGCTTTCGTAAAAAGATCCGCTTTTTGAAAATCAGTATGGATCTTTTGCAGATCAATCAAGTGTTTTTCAAAACAATCACATATGAAGTGATATCGGATTTCAATATTTTTTGTTTTAGAGTGATGAACGGGGTTTTTAGTTATGCAAATGGCAGCCGAGTTATCTATATATATTGGAGTAGTAAGAAACTTCAAACCGTAATCCCGCATCTGCTGTAGTATCCATAAAACCTGAGAACAGCAACTTGCAGCCGCTATATATTCAGCTTCAGCCGTACATGTAGCAACGGAAGTCTGCTTCTTACACTGCCAAGATACCAACCGGTCGCCTAGAAACCGACATCCGTCCGTGGTTGACTTGAAATTGATCTTGCAACCGCCGTAGTCTGAATCCGCATAAGCCGACAAGTCGAACTTATCATCATGAAGATACCAGATCCCGAGATCTGAATTACCCTTCAGGTTAGCTAGAATTCTCTTAACCGCTTCCATGTGAGAAATCCCGAGGTGCTGCTTGGTACCTGGCACACAAACATACAACAAACATAATATCAGGTCGACTAGTTGTAAGATACATTAAAGAATCTATCATTGCCCTATAACGAGTGACATCGACTGTTTCACCGTCTTCGTCAGGACATAGGCCATGTGACAGCTGAATAGGAATTCCAGGAATGCGAACATCTTCCACTTTGAATCGACTCAGGACATCTCTCACATACTTTGTCTGATGTATGAAAATTCCCTTGTCAGATTGCTGAACCTGTAAGCCCAAGAAGAACGACATTTCCCCCATTGAACTCATCTCGAACCTGGTTTGCATCAATGTCTCAAAATCCTTCGATAATTTTTCGTTTGAGCAGCCAAAAATGATATCATCTACATAAATTTGTACCAATAGCAGATCCTCCCCCGTTTTACGATAAAATAAAGTAGGATCAACTAACCCACGCTTGACTCCATTGTCGAGTAAATAAGTGGACAACGTCTCATACCAAGCCCGGGGAGCCTGATGTAGACCATATAATGCTTTGTCCAGCTTATAAACCTTCTCCAGATAATCAGGATCGAAGAATCCCGGAGGTTGTTTGACGTACACTTCTTCTTTGACCTTTCCATAAAGAAACGCACTCTTAACATCCATTTGGAAGACCTTGAATCCACGATGTGCAGCCGGTGCCAAAAAGATACGAATGGCTTCGATTCGGGCAATCGGTGCATATACCTCGTTAAAATCGATTCCTTCTTCCTGAGAAAATCCTTGGACAACCAAACGGGCCTTTTTACGGACGATCACTCCGTGATCATCTCGCTTGCATTTATAGACCCACCGTGTTCCACACGGTTCTTTGCTTCCAGCTGGTAAATCTTCCAGGTGCCACACTCCCAACTTTTGAAATTGTAGTAACTCTTCCTGCATTGCTTCTACCCACGAATCATCAAGTAAAGCTTCCTTAACATCCTTAGGCTCGATCTGGGATATAAAGCATGAATGGAACGCTTCGTCCTGAATTCCAGATTCCAAAATCGTTAATAATGCACTGCTCTCAATTTGATGTCTCGTGCGCACTCCTTCACTTAAATCACCAATAATATTGTCTTGCGGATGAATGGTGTTTATCCGGAGTGTCTGATTAATTGGAACAATGACCGTTTCAGCCATATCAGGAACATGATCTTCCTCAACCACCACGTTCTCAGTTGAATTAACAGCAGCATCACTTGTAGTCACTTCAACTTGTGGATCAGTTTGTTGAACAGGAATCTCAACCTGATGTGACACAGCTTCATGAAAGTCATTATCGTCATCAGAAGACATAGCATCAGCCCCAATTGTCGAATCATTTGATGTTTCTGTCAAGTAATTATCAGCAATAGGCACTTCCGGAGTCGGTAGAGTTTGAATATTCAGAACCGGAGTATCGTCTTGAAGATCAATAAAAACTCGAGTAAGCTGATCATCAAACATCTCTGGTGTCGATTCAAGATTTTCAAAAAGAGATTTATAATCGAACATCCGGTACGGTCCAACACCTTTCGGTGGTAATGTGTAAGATTGAAAATCCACATGTAAATATTCTTCAACAGTACCAGTCTGCTTATTGAAAACTCGTTTCTTCAGATGTGAGTAACCAACAAACAAGCCTTCAAAAACTTTTTCATCAAACTTTCCCGCAGACTTTAACACGGTACATGGACACCCAAACGGCTCCAAATAACTAAGATTCGGCTTATGATTCTTGAGAAGTTCATAACATGTCTTTCCCAATCTTTTAACCGTAAGCACTCGATTAAGCACATAACAAGCCATGTTGACTGCTTCCGTCCAGAAAGGAACCGGAAATTGCGCATCAGCCAACATTGTACGTGCTGTTTCAATGATTGTATGATTCTTTCGTTCTGCCACACTATTTTGCTGAGGTGTGTATGGTGTACTAAATTCGTGTACAATTCCTTTCTCCATACAAAACATCCTCACGGTGGAATTCTTAAACTCCGTGCCATTGTCACTGCGAATTCTTCATACCTTCAACTTATATAATGACTCGAGAGTAGTAATCAAGTTGAGAAGAATTCTTGAAGTTTCATCCTTAGAGACCAGAAAATCAACCCATGAGTATCTTGAATATTCATCGGTTACCACAAGACAATACCAATTCCCAGAGATACTTTGACGATTCACAGGACCAAATAGATCCATGTGAAGTAATTCCAACGGGACTTCTATAGAATGATACTTCTTCAGTGGATGTGATTTTCTCTTTTGCTTTCCCTTATTGCAACTCACACACACATCATTGAATACAAATTGTTGTTTCGGAACTCCTTCAACAAGATTCCTACGCACCAACTCGTTCATCTTACGATAATGGATGTGACCCATGCGACGATGCCATAGAATAGAATCTCTCTCTGAATACTTTTGATAAGAAACATTGACCCGCAACAGTTGCTTTGGCTGAATTCATCTCGAGCATATACAAATTTGAGAATCGAGCCGCTCACATTATAACAAATTCGTCTGGAATCTTGTATTCAGGCTTTAGTATCACACATTCACTCCCTGTGAAAGCAGTTGTGTATTGCTTGTCACAGATCTGGGAGACACTGAGAAGATTATACTCTAATTCTTTGACGTATTCAACCTTCTCGAATGTGACTGCACCGTTAGAAAATTTACCAATGCCGGTGACTTGACCTCCCCTGTTTCCCGCAAATGTAACTTTACCTCCATCAAAGTACTTCACATCATGCAACAAAGAGATATCACCAGTCATGTGTCGAGATGCTCCACTATCAACAACCCAAATATTGTTCATGAGTTGTCGTGAAGATCCCTGCATAAATTAAAACAGAATATTAGTTTCGGGATATACCCAAGCTAGAAGCTTTGGGTCGACCGTCATCTTCCACAAAATCATCACCAGCCATGGACGAACCCTTAGGTTTCCATGCATCACTTGAAGAGCCTATGGATCCAGAAGTAGAGTTTTTAAGAATTGATTTAATTTTCCAGAATCATTTTTTGAATTATTTTCAGTTTTATGTTTTTGAAATTCAGATGACTCATTAAAAAAATGAACTCTACCCTTATAATCCACAAAACTGACTTTCTTTTTGGAAACAGGTGTTTCAGTCTGATATCCTTTAGACATTCCATCAGATTGTTCTGCATTAGACTTGTCAGTTTTGGGCTTCTCTAAAGGACAAGTCCGATATGTATGACCATGATTTTTGCATTTAAAGCATTTTCGTTTATCAATCAAAAATTTCTCAATCGTCTCACCATCCACATCGGACTCAACAACAGGTTTTTGTTGTTTTTGTTTCTTGGGTTTCAAATTCTTTCGGTTAGACACACGATGATTTCTCTAATCACCATTACCTCCAGAATCATAACCCGTTACCCTCTCTGGAACATCATCACAATACATAAATTGACTTCTAACATGTGAATTTCAAGAATAAAATTGATCCTCATAATTATGATATCTATCTCTCCTTCCACCAAATCTTGGACCAAACTCATTTTGATAACCATGATCAACCCACTTTGGACCCCTTCCAAGGATAGGTTGATTTGGTCCACAACCAAAATCATCATAAAAACCATCATCATTGTAAAATTGTGACCTTTTGATATAAGGACTTGGTTTTCTGAAATTTGGTTGCATTTGTTTGTGAAAAACTCTTGGTGGTGATTGAAAAGTTGATTTTATTGGTTTCTTGTTTACAGGCTTTTGAACAGACTTTTTCATCCTGTTAACCAACCCAGATTCAGAATCAGAGACAAGTGTGTCCATTACATTGATACTTCCATTTTGTTAGGACCGATTTTCACTACGAGAATCTCGATCTTGAGCAAGAACAAGGTTCGAATGAGAAAAACTCAAAACAAATGAAGAAGATGATGATGATGAATCATAGATAATCAACATAAGAAGAAAGATGAACAAATCGAATGAATTCATTAATCGAAAGATTACAATCAATGAATCATGAAGAACACTTTCTCTCTCTAAAATCCATGACTCACTCTCTCTCTAGAATGGAAATCTCACACTCTACAAGAAATTCATCATCTCCACATTCGGAGACTCCTTTACTTGTAATGGGCACCCTCACTATATATAGTGAGGGTGACTAACAACAGAAAAACATAACTGAATAAACGAAATTACAAGTAAAGTAAATAACATAAATTGATAATTAAATCAAAGCTGATTAAATTAATCCGAAGCTTGACTCGCTCGAACCGATCTTCCGTTGACTTTTACGTTGACCGTTGACTCGAACGGTTGACTTTTCCAGAAAACGGTCTTCGGTCCAAACTGCAAGCCTCGAGCATCACAACCCGTGTCTCTAAATCGATTCACATGGATTCTTCAGTCGTATGCTTCGGTAAACAGATTTGATGGCGTCAGTCACATGGATTTTAAGTTCCAACAATTTCCCCCTTGACTGATGCTTTCAAATCTGTTCAACTGCTGAAGAATCGCTCTGTCGTACATCTTCAATGAGAAACTGACAAAACCGGAGACAATCTGTCGTAGAGATTCCCCCTCTGAATAAGCTTCTTCTTTTCTTGTTGCTCCAGTCGAGATCCAAGTGTTCCGCTCACTCGGTTCACACGGTCGGGTACAATACTGAGAAAATGCTACATCTCGGAGTCCAAACCGCAACAGACTGAATCAGATAAACCAGTTTGACACCCAACATGCTCCAACTCCGGATAATCGACCCGATATCCAGTTCCATAATAATTCCCGTTATTTCTCTAAATCTCCCCAAAAACATCAAGTCGGAAGCGTAAAATCAGATGCGGAGAGTCGAACCGTCGCGATCGGTTGCCTAGAGAAACCGGTGCAAAAATCTTGAAAACGGACAATCTTGCGAAAAACCGGAAGCCGGATGCTGACAGTTGTGAATAATCCGCTTGACTGAGGTTGGATGTGAAAATATAAAATAAACTTTAAATTTCCTCAAGAAACGGTCATCCGAGAGATTTAATCGGATAAATTCCAATATTTAACTGAGATTCCAGTTAATCCGGTTAGTTGACATCCGCGCTGCGTCCACTAAAAATAAACCGTGAGATATAACGAGAAAGCCGAGTAATTAACCGGATAATAAAGCTAACCCGTCAGTGATCGATAGCAAACGCTCGCGACGTCAATAAACGAGAACCCCAATAAATTCGGAATAAATCTGAGACCAATAAAAATTTTCTGAAATTCCGTCGCGGCGTTATCTCGTTCGTCTCGAAAAACTGATAAGAAAAACGCCGCGTTTAACGAATAATACTGAAATAATTATTAGGCAATTAAATCCCTCAAGAAAACTCCATAATCCTTGAAAATATACTCCAACCAATCAGATTAACCCGTCAAATATGATCTAACGGTGTAAAGAAATCCAATCCGGCGGCTGTCATGCATGATCTAAGTGAAGGGGGCTGGACCAATGAGAGTCCAGCTCAGAAAGCACAAAAAATGATCCATCGGTTGGTATTAAATGAATCTAACGGCCTGAAACTCATGATCCGTGTGAGGAAGCTGTAGGCCAATCCCAGGCCGCCAACGCTGTGAGCATTCACAGCTCTTTTGTTCAGCCGGCGGGCCCCAGGAGACCTCTCCAACCAATAAGAAATGAACAGCAAGTGCTCATCAACGGTTCTCTTGTGGCTGGGACCCACTTGCATTCCCTCTCCACCAATCAAGCAGCGACAACAATAGAAGGAATGTCTGGTGTACCGACAACCAGGAAAGAGAATGCTTTAGTCATCATTCTCCTGCTTCCAATGAATTCGCGCCACATCAGCATCTTCAACCTCTATAAGCTCGTCACTCCTTAAACCATAATCTCACCGGAAAAACGTGAGGTTCACCGGAAAAGCGTGAAAGTGCCATAAGTTACTCAAATCTTAACGAAAATCTTTGATTTTTATACCGTTGGACTCGTGGCTTCATGCTCTACAAGTCTATACGAACTAGAATTCTCAGAAACAACTTCGAGCAAAAACCCAGAAAACAAGTTCGCTAACCCAGAAGTCCGCTAAAGCTTCGAACAAGTTCGCTAAAGGTCTGAGAAGTTCGCTAAGACACTTCTCAAGTCCGCTAAGGAACAAGTCCGCTAAAGCAAAAACAAGTTCGCTAAGAATCCGATGAAGTTCGCTAAGAGGAGAACAAGTCCGCTAAAGAACTCAACAAGTCCACTAAGCACATCTTCAAACCTTCAAAACTGATGAACAAATCTGGAAAAATCGATGAACACTATGAATACTTACTTGGTGAACTCGAATCTGCCCAAAAATGAATGGAGAACCCGTTATGATGCACGATATGTGAAGCTAAACCATTCACGACCATGTTGTGGCCACCAACACTCCATAAACAGTAGCTAATCGGATCAAATCAGTCTCCAAAATCTGGAAATCTTCAAGAACACGAAGAACACCAAGAAACACACACCAGTGTGTGTTTTTCCAGATCTGCCCAAACCGTTGAGAATCAGACGAAACGGATGCTTCCAATGGATCCGGAATGCCTTTTCCACTGAAAATCATACCTCATATCATCCAAATCCATGAAGAAATGCCCAGAAAACGAAGAATCAAGCCCAAAAATCTTCAAAATCTTCAAATACGGGAAAAACTTCAAAGTTCCAAAAATCTTCTCGGATCTTCATTTTTCCACCAGATCTGAAGATGTAAAACACTAAATAACATCCAGATGCACTCCCAAACATGAATCTATCATCCATATCATCAGAATCCATCCAGAAATGAAGAAAAAATAGAAAAAAGTCTCTAAAAACTAAGTTTTCTCATCTTCACCATTCAAGCTCAAAATCACAGATTCGAGTGACCAGATTCACGGTGAGATGAATCTGATCGGTACCCGCTCTGATACCATTTGTTAGGACCGATTTTCACTACGAGAATCTCGATCTTGAGCAAGAACAAGGTTCGAATGAGAAAAACTCAAAACAAATGAAGAAGATGATGATGATGAATCATAGATAATCAACATAAGAAGAAAGATGAACAAATCGAATGAATTCATTAATCGAAAGATTACAATCAATGAATCATGAAGAACACTTTCTCTCTCTAAAATCCATGACTCACTCTCTCTCTAGAATGGAAATCTCACACTCTACAAGAAATTCATCATCTCCACATTCGGAGACTCCTTTACTTGTAATGGGCACCCTCACTATATATAGTGAGGGTGACTAACAACAGAAAAACATAACTGAATAAACGAAATTACAAGTAAAGTAAATAACATAAATTGATAATTAAATCAAAGCTGATTAAATTAATCCGAAGCTTGACTCGCTCGAACCGATCTTCCGTTGACTTTTACGTTGACCGTTGACTCGAACGGTTGACTTTTCCAGAAAACGGTCTTCGGTCCAAACTGCAAGCCTCGAGCATAACAACCCGTGTCTCTAAATCGATTCACATGGATTCTTCAGTCGAATGCTTCGGTAAACAGATTTGATGGCGTCAGTCACATGGATTTTAAGTTCCAACACATTTCCCCCTTTAATGGGCACACTCCTCACCTTAGGATCATAAGCAGGATCATACTTTCACGCAAATATTTTATCTATTAAATTGGGATTGACCATATCTAAAAGAAAGTCTTTATCGCTATAAATTTTATGAGAACCTTTTAAGCGATAATTCACCCAATTGTCAGATGTATCAAAGTTGGGTTTCGGAGTGGGATTGCCAGCCTTACCTTTTTCAGGTTTTGAAACCTTAGATGAAGAACCTTGTTCAAAAGATTTTGTTTTGGCTGGAGGCACAAACCCAACTCCACCCTATTTGACCTTTTTACCTTCAACAGACTTGCTTCTAGCAATCTGCTTTTGTTCAAACTTACTCAGTTTTGTCAGCTCAGATTTGATGTTTGAATAATCATGCTTTGAAATCAAATTTTGATAATCTGGCTTAGAAACATTTGTACGAGTGGGTTTGGAACATTCAGCTTCCGTTTCAGATATGAGATCATCAATTTTATCAAAATCTGAGACATCATAAAACAGTTCATCAACCGTAGAATCCAAGATAGATTTTCCGGTTGAAGTTTTGTCAGATTTTGAATTAATTGATTGATGATTACCCTGCTTGTCATGAAAAGAAACGTCCATGTTTTCCTCAGACGAAGGACCATTAGTTATAATGACAGGAGGGGGAACTTGGCTCAATTTACCAGAATTAGTTTCCTTTTCAGACTTGTAAAGAAAGTTGGTAAATGATGATGAAACTTGAACAGAATCAAGCTTTTGTTTTAGTTCAAATATCTCAATTTTTAGATCTGCAACAAGTTTTTGACTATCATCCAAGTCCTTTTGTACGGACACAAGCAGTTCAGATTGGTTTGAAAAATCAAATTTTTGTAAACATAACTGCTCATGAACCGACAACAACTCCTTAGTGGTTCCTTCCCATCTTTCCTTATAAATATTCTTATCTGCTCTTGCTACCGAAAAAAGATCATTGAATTTTGTCTTTATTTCTAAGAGCGTACTCTTAGCGATAGCAAAATCATCACAAGATTTGCACATTGGAGGATAAGAAACTACCTTAGAAGAATCTGCCATAAGAGCAACCGATTCTGTGATGTTGTTTCTCTTTAATGTACCAACCTCCTGCTTCAGACTTTTGTTTTCATCAGTCAATTTCTGCATGTCCTTTTGTAGTGCAATCATCTTATCAGCAATCTCCACAGCCTTTTGTTGAGCCCTCTCATACTGTTGTTTCAAAGGAAGACTCTTTTGATATAAGTTCTCAAAATCATTGGCTGTGTCAAGTGCTGCAGCTTTCGCGGCTTCACATTCATGAATCAGTGCTTCTTTCTCCCCAGTTAGAACTTGAATTTGTTTTTCTAACAAGAGAACAACATCTGATTCAACTTGTTCAGACAAGCTTGCCATAAATGCAAATTTTTCTTTAGTAACAAATTGATGATCATCCTTTGAATCCGATACACTTGCTTCATTAGTGACACCAACTTGAACTCCATCAATTACTTCACCATGAATTTCATCATCATCTTGAGTAGATTCTGTCATGGTGTCTTCATCCTGCACATGTGTCACAATCAATGCAGATGAATCAGCAAATTGATTACCCAAGTTATAGGTTTTGTCTTCTTGAGACACTAGGGCTTTTATAGGTTCAGGAGTAGATTTAGAATTTAAAGAATTCCCTGAATTTGATGCATTGTTGGTTCCAGAAGCATTAGACTCGGGAGCAAACTTTTGGTATTCTTGCTTTTTAGGTTGAGAGCATTCCCGAGCGAAGTGTCCGAAGTTTGAACAATTGTAACACCTCACCTTCGACTTGTCAAAACCAATTCTTCCTCCAGAATTCAGGTCTTTTCTACCAGTCTTTTTCAAAAATCTCTTCACCCTTCTCACAAGCATGGCAAATTGCCAATTAATATCCATCAGTTCCAAGTCATCTGGATCAACCTGATCATAATCCTCCTCAGTCAGTTCTGCATTACTTACCTTCCCAGTTATAAGCCCATAATATGATGATACCAACGCAGATAGAAGAGCCATATAGTCTTCGGTAGTTGAAACCGACATGGCCATTTTACTAGTATTCATCAAATTACTTGCGGGAACCGAGACGTTACACCCTCCAGAACTATAATTGTGATCATAACTATTTGAACCCATTCCATTTCCCGAGTTAGATACATTTCCAGGTGAATTTCCAGCTACGAAAGCCATAGCTGGTGTAGAACTTGTCATCTTACCCGATTTACCCGAAATTGTTGCCGCGTTTGAACCATAGTACACATCAGGATTCTGGACTTCTGCAGGTGTTGTATTAACATTTTTCATCTCTAGGTCTCGTGCTTGCAACTTACCCAACAGTTTCACTAACGTCAATTCTAGATAATCTTTATCATTCATAATCATCAACACATAGAATTCCCACTTTGATGGCAAACCTTCAAGTAATTTTTCCTTAAGCTCCCCATTGTCCTTCTTGATTTGAACGTTATCCATTTCAGACAATAAATGGCAATATCTTGAAATCAAATCCGAAATGCTTTCACCATCAAAATGTTTGAAATTATCACACTCCTTGTTCAGAACCTTCTTTTTACTCTTCTTGTATTGTTCGTTGCCTTCACACCGTTCTTTTATTTTCGTCCATAATTCATGACAATGTTTACAACTCTTAAATTGGTGTAGCAACTCTTTAGGAAGTGCTTGAGTTAAAAGACCATATGCTTTTTGTTCTCTTGTGTAATCCATCTTTTGATCAAGGTCTAGGTTTCTTTGCATTATGGGTACATTGTTTAGTCCAACAGGATACACGTATGGTGCATCCAATGCAATCCATAAGTCCGGATCGATCGTTCCAATATAAGCTTCGAACCTTTTCTTCCAATTTGCATAATCTTCAAACTTTAGAAGTTCGTCCCAATTTCATTGTCGTAGTTTAATAAAGTCTGCATCTGAGACTGAATTGCAGCAAACGCTTGATAATCCGACATCTTGAAAATTTCAAATTTCTGATTTGGCCGAACTTGCTCCGAACTTGTAACAACCTCCGAACTTGCTCTGAACCTTCTCCGAACTCAGTTACACTGTTTGAACGTCCTCCAAACTTGTCACCGAACTCTGCTTTTCTGAAACAAAAACACAACCTCCGAACTCTCACCGATAGACCTCCGATCTTTGTCCGAACTCTCACCGAAGCTCAAATATCACCGAACTTGGAAATCGGAGCTCCGAACTCTCGACGAACGATAAAACTGACCGAACTTTACTCCGAACTTGGAAATCGGAGCAATTATCACTCCGAACTTGGAAATCGGAGCAGTTATGCCGAACTAGAGGTTCGGCCGAACGAGAATTTTTCAGACTTTATTGAATCTCACAGAAAAACACACACAAACGAGCTCAGACAATCAGATGAACAAAAAAGGACAGAAACAAGGAATTATGACGTAAATCATGATGTTTTAAACGTAAATTTTCAGAGACGAAGATGGAAAACGAACTTTGAATCACACAATTGAATCAAATCGAACCAAACGATACCAGAATGCTCTTATACCACTTGTAAACGCTGGAGCGTCAGGATCGACTTAGTTCGAAATCAATTGTATAAACGAGAATGTAAACAACTGTGTAAATATCAATACTCAATCTCTCATTAACGATGAACACGATTACAAGAGAATCAGAGTACAAGGACACACACACTCTCAGAAGTTCGCTCAAACAACAACTAACAAAAAAAGACAAAGCTACAACTATATATATAAACTACGGCCGGCCGAACTCCAAGGCCTGTCCGAACCTGGAGTTCGGTCAAGGCTCAGCCAGGGTTCGGCGTGAGTTCGGCCACCAGAACTTAGTTGAAATCTTCATGTCTTTGAAACTTTGTCTGATCCAGCTCGTTGCCACATCATGTATCAACACTTAGAAACCTGCCAACATAAATAATCTTGGCGCAAAACATCTCTTCGAGACTCCAAAATATTTTGATTTTGAAATTTGATTTCATATTCCGTGTTGATCAATTGAAAAGAAATAAAAAATAAAATCTTTTTGATTTTTCAAAACTTTATATCAAAACACATCTAAAATCTTTTTGATATTTTGTGATATGAAATGTAAATGCAATACAGAATCAGACACTATTTTTGTCTTTTGTGAGAAAGATTACAACTTTGGATCATATTGGATATAACATGTTGTACTACATTTCAATTTTGATTATTGTAGCACATAAGCCATGTCGATTGCAGATATAATTTGTCTAATTTTAAACTCAGGCAGAATCATACTCATAACATCTAGATATGTTAAAGTATTGATTAGATTTGCTTTGACCAGTGTACCCCCACACTATCAGACATACTCAGATATGTTTTTCTTATCACATTTTGTGATTTCACTTGTGATTTATTACATAAAGATTGTAATCATGATATAGTCAACTGTGTACCATGCAAAAAGAAATAAGAACGTTAAATCGTCTACCTTAAGGTCGATCTTTTGATACGCAGATAAGGCCTCGGATTTAACAAAATAAGAAATAAAACAAGTTGAAATTGTATAACCCAACAACAATCAGGTCGGTGCTCCCGCACACGCAGAGAAAGTCCGATGAGTTATACGAAACACCAAAGAAAATAAAGCAGAACGTCAAACGAACAACGATCAGGTCAATCTTTTAATACGCAGATTCGTTTGACAAAATAAAGAAAATCAAACAAGTTTAAAGCTTTGCAAAATGAACACATGTATACACAGTGACTTCTCATTTTATTTTTCACATATCTTTTTCTTGATATATCGTGAGATATGCATCAAGATGTTGTCTACTAGGTCAAGCATCAGATTTAGTGTATATCACATTTGACTACTTTCTAATTTGCCGAGCCTACCTTACACATCGATCAAATGGTCTTATGGTTTTTTCATCTATTTTATCCATGAGTCAAACGATGTAAGCCAATGTACCATCATTTTCCAATCATGTCGGATACAATTTCTCATTTTTCAATGTTTTTGGATTTTTGCATTTTTCAATGTTTTTGTCTTTTCAAATTTCTCCCCCTAAAAATGACAACTCTATTTATAGTTTTTCATTATTAACATTTGAAAAAAAACACACTATTTTTGGATTTTTGCAAAAACAAACCCCCCCCCCCTCAAAATGAGACGGTGTGAAAACAAACCAGAAACTAATCAACCAACACGATTACTTGCAGTTTAGCATTTTTGAAAACCAAGTTGATTTAGAAAATTCAATTTAAATAGCACAGATATTTCACAATCAGCAATTTTCCAATCACCGAAAGGTCTTCTAGGAAATACCTGCTGACACCAAATAAAAACATTAGTCGCGTTGGGATCGACCCGATTCAACAGCGTCGGGTCTCCCGGTGTCTTCCACATAGTCGTTGTTGGCCTTGGAAACAATCTTTGGTTTCCATATTTTGAAAGATTTTGATCTTTGATCAGAACCAGAATCACTTTCAACTGGCGTGCTTGGTTTACACCAAGACGGCTTACGAGTTGATTTGACCTTTGGAGACCATGGTTCATCAAAAATTAGACCTTTGTTATCCACATATTTTGCAGTATTGTGGATATATTCAGTCGTCGGACAATCAGCAGAAGATGTCCAGGTTGACGACATGCATAAGAAAGTCGTTCTCGAAAAATATTTGAAAAAATTCTTTGAATTTTGAAAACCAGATGAATGTTCAGAATCAAAGTTATCAAAGAAATCATCAGAAGAGTCATACCTAGGAGATGGACTCCTTGAAGACGATGACCTTCCAGAATAATAAGATGTATCCTTTAGAGGAGGTGATTTCTTTGGAACCTTAACTTTTGAAATCCGCTTAGCTTTTTCTGGTTTCTTAGCTTGAACCGGTGCTTCCTTGACCTGAAAACCCAAACCTTTGTGTTTATAACGTGGTGTCTTTGATGAACTTGAAGAAGAACCAGAAGCTTCTCTCCCCTTAGCTTCTCTAGTGAATTTTGCTTTGATGTCTTTTAGTTTGTTCTTTTCAACCAAAACGTTTTCTTCTTCAGTTCCAGACGAAATACTTGAAACAACCTTATCAAAAACCTGTTCATTTTCCAAGAAAATAGACTTGGAATTAAACTTTGGAGCTTCTCCCAAAGGTTTTTGCTTTTTCTCATATTTGGTCTTCTTTTTCTTTGCTGGAGTGGAAAACTTTGAATAATCATGCAATTCGTCTTTAAGATCCAGTGGAGCAGATGTAACTTCAGATAAATCCACTAGTTGAGGAACCATGTGAATATCATTTTTTTTAACTATCTTCACTCCGATCCTGTTTGTATAAGAAATTCAACAATGTAGGCGACAAATTACAATTCTTCACTTGCCTTTTTAATTCCAAAATTTCTAGCTTCATTTCAGAAATTTTCTGTTGAGCATCAAACACTTCTTTTTGTGACTTGATGAACTTTGCATTGAGATCGTCATATTCATATGTTTGCAACTTCCGGATCTCACATTCAGCAAACAATTCCTCAAGAACACTTTCTCTTTTCTTCTTGTAAATCTCAACATCTTATATCAAAACTTCATTCTTATCTCTAAAAAGAACATTTTCATCTTGAAGTGTAGAGATCTTAGATTGAAGTTTTTCAATTGTAGTAGCCGATTCAACAACAAGAGCATTAGCTTTTTCATACTTTTGTTGAACCGGATAACTTTTCTCAAATAGATTCTCAAAATCTTGTGTTGCATCTAGAGCTTCAGCTTTGGCTTTCTCACACTCTTCAGCCAATATACTATTTTTTCTTCAAAACATCCTCATGAACATGAACCAATTCATAATATTTCTTTTGAAATTCTTCCAATTCTTTCTTTAGAATCACAATTTCTTCAGACAATAATTCAGAACCCTTTTCAAGAGTTGTATTCTTCTTACCCAACCTTATACATTCAAGACATTTTGATTCTTCGACCTTAACTTCTTTGATCATTGATATTGTCGAATTGGAATCCGAATCAGTCAGAATACTATCATCATCATCATAACGAGCAGTCAATGCAACAGTAAATGGAGCATGTTTCAAATTTGCTTATGAATCTGCATTCCAGGCAAATTCATCTGGATACCAAAACGTTTCTGTCAGTTTTTCGTCAAAAGATACAGATTTCTTCTCAACCTTGTGAGCTTCATTTGGTGAATGGATAACCAAATGAGCATGTTGACCAGACTTCAATTTATTTTCAGTTGAACTCGGACATTCTCGTGCAAAATGTCCATATACAGAACACTTATAACATTTAACCTTTGACTTGTCCAGTCCAATTATTCCATCCTGATTCAATCTCTTCTTGCCAGTTCTATTGAAAAATTTCTTCGTTCTTCGAACCAACATAGCATATTGCCAGTTCAAATCCCTCTCTTTCAAATGATCATAATCGATTTGATCATAATCTTCATTGGTCAATTCTGCGTTACTTACCGAACCAGTAATAACACCAAAACATGAAGATACCAATGCAGACATTAAAGCATTATAATCATCGGTAGTTTAAGCAGACAAAGCATTCTGAGTTGAAGAACTAGGAACCGAAACAATACAACCAACAGAATAACTAGGAGTTTCAGATTTACTTGCAATGAATGCTGTAGGAGGTGCATAACTAAGAATATTAGATTTCCCAGCATTCATGGTGGAATCATTATCACCATAATACACAGCAGGATTTTGAACTTGTGCAGGAAGTGACTTGTTCACCATTAACTCCATATCCCTTGCTTGGATTCTTTGAACCAGATCATTAAATGATAATCTCGAATATTCCTTATCATGAGTGATCATCATCACATAATTCTCCCATTTCTCGGGTAATGCTTCCAAAATCTTTTCTTTCATATCAACTTCTTCCTTTGTAAGACTTACCAAACGCATTTCACTCATTAAGTGTGAAAATCCTGCAATCAGATTTGGAATTGATTCGTTTGATAATGCTTGAAACTATCAAATTCCTTCTTCAAAACCTTTTGTCGACTTTTCTTATATTGGTCATTCCCTTCACATCTCTTTTCCAATGCATCCCACAAACTCTTTGATGTATAGTTACCCGAGAATTGATGTAACAATTCTTTAGGCAAAGCCATAGTCAAAGTACCATAAGCCTTCTTCTCAGCTTGATATGCTTTCTTTTGTTCAGATGTAAGCTTCCTTTGAAGAATTGGCTCCCCGGATTCATCCTTAAGATAGACGTACTGATCAGTGAAGGACAACCACATATCAATATCATTTGTGTCAACATACGCTTCAAACCGTTTAACCCACTATGATAATCTTCCAATTTGAGCAATTTGGGAACTTTCTGACTTGTTCCAATTTCATTATCATAGTTCATCATAGTTTGCATTGTAGCTTGCACCGAGTTTTGAATAGCCGAAAATGCTTGAAAATCACTCATCTTGTCCAAAAACTTATATACCAAAACTTCAAACCCAAAAACGAAGGTCTTAGAAGTGAATTTTGGGTACCAAAACGGAGGGTACTGGCCATTAGGCAGTAAAAGTATAGATCTTTCTGAGACGGTCGTTTTGGCTGGTATTAGCTCCCGTAACTCTTTACGGTTCTCAAGTTACGTCAGTTTTCGTAACACTTTACAAAAATCTCAATTACTGTTTATCCGAACCTCAGTCGATCCCAATCTATTATGCCGAACTTTTTCCGAAACTTAATCCAAACCTAAATTGAGTTGCCGAACCCGTGCCGAACCTAAACTTCAGAAGCAACAATAAAGTAGCTGAAACTGTGCCGAACCTGAACTTCGGAAGCAACGAACCTCAGCCGAACTATGTCCGAACCCGAACTCCGGAAGGAAAATATCCGAACGCTGTCCGAATCTGGAGTTCGGAGCGGTTATTTTTCAGTTACTGCCGAACCTCAGACGAACTTGAATACTCTCGACTCCATTTTCGGATTTTCAGTGTTTTTGGACGAATTTTTGAACAGGAACTCAGATAAACTCCATAGAAGCGATTTAGAAGAAGATTTTTTTATGAAAAACACACTCGAGATAATCAATCGAACTCAAAAACTTGAAGAATTTTCAAAAAAACCCCACTATTTGACTTAAAACTCCGAAAAACAGTGATATCCGACCAGTAGAAAGAACCGAAAGCTCTGATACCACTTACATGACGATCAGGAACTATGTATCAACACGATGGCGTGTTTGAGTTCGGTTCGATTTTCTTCATCAATCACGTCAATATCTCGTGTCCGATTCGAGGCATGCAATCTCCTATGTTAGTCGAATATTTTCTGTGCATCTTGGTCGTGTTTCACAACTTTCCGGTGATCGGAATTAAACTCCGATCACCGGAGTTTATAATGAAGAAGATGACTTCAGACGGGTATATTATATATATTTTTTCAGTTGCTTTATAAACCGTCCTAGGGTTCCAGCCCAACGGTTGGGGCTTATGATATGTAACTCGCAGGTTCCGTGTTCGAACCCTGTCAAACCCCAAACCTTTCTTGTTTTTTTAAAATCCAGATCTCAACCCATTCAGTGTATAAACGAAATTCGCTTGGCATTCTTAACGAATGGGGCCGCTGGTTCAATGGTTGGTGTGTTGTGTTTAGAACCAGAGGTCACATGTTTGAACCTTGTGACCTCCAGTTTTGCTATTTTACTTTATTTTACTTCATATTTTTTGCTTATTATTGATGACATCTTATCTTTGTAAATTCAACCATTTGTGTTTCGATCATATAAAACCTCATCAAAACAAATAAGAAATAATACAAATAAGAAATAATGCTTTTAACTTTTCATACCCCTTTTTACCCCACTCCACAATGCCCTAAACTAAAAGAAAAACATTTAAAGACGCAACCCCATTGCACAGATCGTCACTTCCTTTTTGCATCTAGGGTACATACATGAGCACAAAATGTTCTGCTATTGTGAATGTGGCTTCGTTTTTCTTAAATAAAAAAGTGAACTTTAGTTACGTAGTTTGTATTTGTTAAAAAATAATAGACACCTATTTTAGCAAGTAGTTTTCACACTTGGTAAATATATACCTGAATTATGCAGTGGAGTAAAAGACTTTCCACACTTCGATATTATAGTCAATATGTCAAATGGTCTTGGAATTTTTTTTACTGCAATCATACTTGAATTATGTACATCAAGTAGGATACCAAAGTTTCAAATAGTCTTGGTAATACACTGGCCAAATTAGCACTACTAATTTGGTAATGAACTTTACTCAAATGCTTATGAACCTGAAATGCTTAGAGAATGCAAAAAAGTAAATATAACATCAAAGTCAAACCTGAAATAAATATGCATGAAATAAATATGCAGTGGAGTAAAAGACACATGTGAACAAAGTCGGATGTTTTATATTCACACAAAGTCAAACCAAGACTTTCCACACTTGGTACATAATGATACATGTAATGCGATATCCATCAATTTAACACCACAATGAGAAATCCATCAATTTAACACCAAAATGGGAACAAATTAGTATATTAACATTGATAGTTTAACACCAAAATGGATAAAAAGTGAAACCATTACATAGATTTTATGACAACAATTAAACAAAAAAAAAAACTAATCCAACTAATATTTAGACACTTCTTCATGGATAGATCTTGAGCATTGAGGATCAAACCAATTGTGAGCCCTGAAAAGGGATCCTCTTTAAACAGGGAGCAGCTTCATGACTTCATGCCACCTCAAATAAGGGTCCTCTTCAAAAACACAGGAACCATCATGCTTAAACCCCCCTTTAAAATACTAAACAACCATTGAGGAACAGTTAACGGTGATGTATTTGCGAATGTACCCAAATACTTGATAATTATAACCTGGAAAATGACAGTTGCATCAATAACACTTAAAAAAACCTTACTCTTCCATATGCCATCTAAAACATCTTATTTCTCCATTTCCCTTGAGTAAACCGTGTTAAAGGGCTGCAGAATTCATCAGATGGATATATAATAAGATCAGGATATACATTGTGATAGGTTGAAAAGTTAATTTTGTAAATGAAGTTACCTGACAAAAGACAAAGGAACTAAAAATGAGTGTGTTGTTAAGATCAGTGTCATCTCCATCAAGTTTGAAAAGTTACTTCCCTTTAGATTGAAAAATCAAAATAACTTATTGATTGGGGGATTTTAGAACTGTACCAAAATCAACTATAACTGTATAGCATTATACTACAAATACAAATAACAGTTCAATAAATTGAAAAAGAATATATGAATATGTCTGGGATGTGTTGCTCTTAAAGCATTTATAACAATAACAAACCTGCTGCCTAGAAACCAATATACAACCAAGAATAGCTAAAATCTGCATGAAAGCATGAAGAGGTAATCATTACTAAGATAATTAAATAGAACATAAAATCTGCATGCCAACTATAAAAGATGGAATTTAACATATAAAAAGAATTCGGATAATCCATCAGAACACTAAGTTTAAACTATGTGCATAATTAATATACATCATAATGATTAAATAAATTAACTAAGAATGAAAAACAACATACCAATTACCAAACACTCCCCATATAATCCTCTGTCATGCCTAACTTTAAACATATTTTCAAGATATTTAATTGCTATAATGTATCAAGCTAAGTTAAGTTTAGATTCATAAAATAAAGGGTCAAAATATGACTGATTAAGCCATATTCACACCTTGTGAGTGTGGCTAAAATAAGAATTTTTGTAAAACCATGTATGGATCTTACTATTGCGTGATATGATCGATTCGATAAGTAACAAGGTAAATAAACACTTCTTTGATTGATTTTAATACCAAATGGTTATAGAGAGAAACATAGAGAGAACACCTAAGAAAACACATACTTAAGTCTGGATGCACTCACTATTCTTCTTTGAACAAAAGACTCGAAACTATTTATAGTCACCTGCCCAACGTACCAACTTCACCAACGTACTAGTTGGTTCGGAGCTGCATACCAACTGGTCCGCCCACTGGTACGCTGGGACAGAAACTTTACAAAATAATCTTTACATCACCAAAACGCCTAGACCTAGCATCATACACACTAACTTGTTCTAACAAATCCCTCCTTGTCTTATGCTAGTCTTCAGAAGCTTTTGTCTCAGTCTTCTTCTAAAATTGATTTCTGTTGTTGCCAGCGTGAATCCCAAAAGCATAACAAATTCTAATCACCTTTTGAAATTGTAATGCTTTGTTAGAAACTTCAACTTGATATAGTATATTGTTGTGATAGAGTTTGTCGATGTTTACTTCAGATAAATTGATCAACCACATTAGATCAAAAATGCTTACCACTTTGTTCTCTTCTTTCACCACAATCATTGCTTATCCTGTTCGCTCATCATAATACCACCACTTTAATGTCTTTATGAAATCTTGTTCAAGCCTCTTCAAAGGTATCTTCTTTAATTGAATCGGCTTCTTGTATTCAACACCACTACAGATTTTCCAGTTCTCGGATGAATCTTCGTTGGATGATCTGTATACTTCGGTCTTTGAGGAGTTAAAAATTTGAACCTCCCTTGACATTCTTCATGCAACTTATTCTTGAAGAATTCAGCCAAAACATTTTCATCATAATTCAAAAATGGTTTTCTGGTCAAATCTCTAACATTACAGACCGTCAAAGTATTGAACCTTAAAGCACTTTTCAGATATATAATCCCAAGTTCTTTCTTTATAGCATAAAACTTGAGCTGCGAATCATACATCCAACTGAGAATATTCCCAATGGCTTCACCTCTGTTTTCAAAGAAACGCTTCTGATTCACAGATTTTGTAGGTTTCACTGAAGGTACTTTCTTAGCCCTTTGCTCCTTCGTCCATTCATTAAATAACTTTCTCTTCTCTTGTTCTTCTGAGAAACTATCAGACTCAGTTGTTTCAGTCTGTTTCTCAGATTCTTTCTTTTTCAATTCCTTCTCAATCTCTTCCTCATCATCCTTACCAAAGAAGTTGAATCCACTAGAATGATCATCATAAGTGAAATTACCATAGACCTTAGGATCATCTGGATATTCTTATGCCATCATATCTTCCACTTACACATGTTCCTCTTCATATTCAACATCATCACTAGAGTCATTTTCTTTGTAAGGTTCAGCGACATGAACTTTATCTACATCTTCAACATTTAGAGCATATATTGCAGCAAGTTGCTCTTTTGAGTATTGATGTATATACTCCCCTTCTTCAATGACTACTCTGGTAATCGGGGCCACATCATATACGTCTTTACCGGATGTCTCTCCCTAAGATGTAGAACCACCCATAGCAGATGTACCGGCTAATTTTGAAGTATTAGTTGCACCGGAACCATCTCCGCCTATTCCTCCTTCTGGACCCTCATCATCATTATCATTCAAATATTTGGAGATATCATCATCATCATTGCAAGTATCTTCTGGATTTGGCCTTATCTCCCCCTGAGCAGGTAAAGCTTTTAACAAAATATTTAGTTGCTCACCCAGCGAAAGAGAAATCTGCTAAAATCAAGCAATCTCATGGTCTTTTACTTTATCATGTTCTCTCAATTCTTTCACAACATCTTTCAATTCATTGATTTCTTCAGCTTGTTGACGATTAGTAGTTTCTAGAGCATCAAGTCTAGAATTGTGCAATGCAAGTTTGTTGATACATGAACCTTGTATTGCCGTTACTGTTCGAATTGTTAAAACAGACTGAGTTTGAACTAGGATCCAAACTCCAGGTTTGGGGTCATCCGAATCTGAGACGAACTCCAAGTTCGGATAGAGTTCGGACAGGGTTCGGAAGTGTCCAGGTTCGGACAAAATTAAGTTCAGTAAGGGTTCAGAGAAGGTTCGGTAGAGGTTCAACTAAGGTTCGGCTAAGGTTCAGACATTCATAATTCAACTTTTTCAAGATTTCAGAGTTTCAAGCTTTTGCCGCCATGCAAAACGCAATGCAAACAATGTTGAACTCTGACAACGAAATTGGAACTAGTTAGAAAGTTCCCAAGTTGTTGAAGTTAGAAGAATATCAAAATTGGAAGCAACTATTTGCTGCTTACATAAGCACGAATGATATCGATTTGTGGATTCCAATTAAAAAGCTTTACCAACACCCAACTGATCAAGGAGATTTCAAAGAAGTTCATACCTTCGACATTGCTGAAAGAAAATCATATGAGCTTGAACAAAAAGCGTTTGGTTATTGATGAGTGGCTTAAAAGTATATTATATTTAGTATTATTCATCCCCTAAAGACACTGAGTTTAATATAAAAAGAACTGATTTAATTAGTTTTGATAAATAATATGTTGAGATGAGAATGAGCTTAAATGGTATGATTAGGTTGAACCCGAACATAACACGAGCAATAATTTAAACTTTATAATTATTTTCATGATCTTTTAGTTTTTATTTGTTTGAATTGAATGAAAATATTAAAATAAAACAGTTAAAAAAATAACTTTTGATTGTGTCGTGAATTGAAGGAGCTCTAAATGGGCTTTGGCCCATGTGTCAAATGGAAAAAAAAGAGTAAACGTGAAGGGCATATTGGGGCGCAAGTAGAAACCGGCTGGAAATATCATTATAAGAAGAGATCAAGGAGAATTAATTTGGGGGTTCGCAGAAGGCTTCTGACGGCAGCTTTGGTGCGCAGGAAGAAAAAGCAGAGAGGTGACGGCAACCAGAGAAAAAAAGGGGGCAATAGCAAGATCTCCAACACGATCATATCATCATTCCAACATCAAAATCTTGTAATCGAATCATGGTTCATTCTTATGATTTATTTTTGTCTTTAATTATGAGTAGCTAAATTTCTTGTAACTGACTTTGGGTGAATAGTCTATTGACATGTGCGTATGATTGATTTTCAACTGTGATGAAGGACTCATTTTATGTAATCTGATTCCTTGCAATTAATCGAATTAAAATATTTATCGAATTATGACTTGTGTTGATTTCATCAATTGAATAGATTATCTATTGTGTGACCTATTGATCGATCTTGATGCATAGTGCATTATTCATATTTAGGTATTCATATAGTCATTGATTCAACAACAACGAATTGAATATCACTTCGATTAATTATATGTTGAATAGTGTTTGACATTATTTTCATCTAAATTGTTAATTGGTTTGCACATGTTGATAGACTAGGATCCTGGAGTTGGTTATTTTTCTCTTTAATTGTTAACAACATCAAACTACGACTCATTTTTGCATAGGCAACGCAAGCCACTTCTCATTTACTTTTACTGTTTAAACTGATATCAACCATTGTTCCCTGTGTTCGACCCCTCTTCTTTATACTACAATTAAGTGTTAGATTAGGGTTATTACAAATGTTTTTGGTAGACCTTGACACCGCTATCAAAATGGCGCCGTTGCCGGGGAACAATTGCGCTTAGTATTAGTTTAAATTTTGTTTCTTGTTTATTGCATTTTAGTTTGTTTCATTTTATTTTCCAGATTTACCGGGTATTTTGTTCTTCGATCCGGAAATTGAGAAGACTGCAAGAAAGAATAATCAAATCCGTGCACATATGAAGATAGAAAGAAAAATGAGTAATCAGGATGTAAACGATTCGAGTAAAGAGAAGATACCGACTGGGTATGATGATGAAACCAATCCGTTTTTACCACTACACGAAGGAACCGAAAAAACCAAAGCCGGGGTACATCCTTACACGTCATCTTCTCAACAACAGTCGACTATGTTTGACGGCCCTTTCTTTCAAGGGCAGCCTCGGAGGAAAGAACCGATTATTAAAGACAGAAAACCGAATGTAGTCCCTAAACCACAAGCAACCAAGTTTTAACATGCAACTCAAGATAAAACTCAAGGTAGACAGAACGTAAGGGTTGGAGAATTTGGGAATTATGGTAAGTATCCGGGGTATCCAGGAGATGAAGAGGTTGAACCCGTGTTTGAATTTGCTGAACAACATGACGGCGATTCTGACGATCAGGAGGAAGAACTAGAGTATGATTTTGCTAGGGAGCCGGTGCACCGGGCACCGGTCAATCGAGAAAGAGCTCAAGACCGTCAAAATCGAGCTCCGCTGAATGATAGAAATCAAGTACCACGAGGGGTACCCCACTTCAATAATCCAAGGGGTCCACACTTGAGGTATGTTGATGGTGTGCCCGTAGTTCAGGAACGAGCCCAACCACAAGGGGTAGATAGTCACTTCCGACCTATGGTGGTGCCAAACTCTTCCGCAATTATACCTCCCACTTCAACTAGAGGAAGACAGTTTGAAGTGAGGCCTCAATATTTGGGGCATCTACCTGATTTTTATGGTAAACGAACGGAGGAACCATATTTACACATCTCAGCATTCGACTCCATTTGTTGTACCATTGGTGCACCTGGGTTTTCATCGGAAGATGTCAAGTTGATGTTGTTCCAGTTTACATTGAAAGACAACGCGAGGAGTTGGTTCACCACTTTGCCACCTGGTTCGATTGGTACATGGCAAGAGATGCAAGAGGTATTTTTGGAGGAATACTACCCGAACAGTAAGACAAGTGAAGCCAGAAATGCGATCAGAAACTTTCAACAACACTCGGGTGAGGAGTTTCATGAGACTTTCACTCGGTTTAAGGAGTTGCTAAGACAGTGTCCACATCATGAGATAACAACTTGGGAACTAATCAAATGTTTATATGATGGGCTACTGCCGGAAGATCAAAGAGACTTGAAGTCAATGAGTGGGGGGACCATCTTGTCTAACATTGAAGCTACTGATTGGGGGTATTTTGAACAGTTAAGTGCCAGTTCTAAAAGGCAAGCACAGTCGGGTAGGAGATCGAGTGCGAGACAGACCGCAGTGAGAGCAGTAGACACAGCCACAGAAGAAAAGATTGAGAAGCTCACACAGAAGAATCTACAGCTCGAAAAGCAAATGGCCAAAATGAGCCTAGGTAAGAAAAGTGAGGTAAAAGTGACTAACTCTTTTCCTGTCTGTACAGATTGCGGCGAGCTAGGACATTCCATGGAAGAGTGCCCGGAGTTGATGGGACAAGCTAAGGACGAGGTAGAGGTGAACCAGGTGTATGGAGAACGCACCAGAAACGATTTCAACTCCAACACTTACCATCCAAATCTTCGCAATCACCCCAACTTCAGGTACGGTAATCCAGATAACCAACTAAACCCTAACTTTCAAGGTACTGACGTGCAGGCAAGGAATCAAAACACTCAAAACAACCAAGGTGGTCAGCAACAGTACCAAAACTGTCAAAGTGGATACAATCAAGGGTATTATCAGCGAAATACTTACAACCAGGGAAATCAAGGGAATCAAGGGTACCAACAGAAAAACTACCAAAAGCCACAGACTCAAGATGGAGGCAAAGACCCAATGACGGCAATGTTAGAGGAAATGAGAGCAATGAGGCAAGACATCAAGAGTATAATTCAGGGTAACGAGGTGAGAGACAAGACTGTTGCATCCTTGTCAAAGCAGGTAGGACAGTTGGCCTCTGATTTTGCAAGACGAGAACCCGGTAAGCTTCCGAGTGACACCAACACCAATCCACAACATCTGCAGTTATCCTCTGGTGTTGCAAAGAATGGTTCCTTCCATCAGGTAAGCGCTGTAACCTCTCTTCGAAATGGTAAGATTTATGATAACAAGGTTGGGAATTCATCATCACCTTGGGGGGTTGATGGTGAAATTGAGGATTTAACCAATAGAGAGGAGAGTGAGGATGAGCAGGAATTGGTTAAAATAAATAAGCAACCACCAAGTTTAAAACCGAAAGAACAAAAAAAATTTGAATGTGGGAACGACAAAACGACTGAAAAGGTGGTGGTGAATACCACCGTCCCTTTCCCTTCTGCTTTGTTAGACCCAAAAAAGAAAAAGGTTGTAAATAAAAGGGGCCCACAATCGGATGAAATGTGGGAAGTGTTTAAACAAGTAAAAATTAACATACCTCTTTTAGATGCAATCAAACAAATTCCTGCTTACGCAAAGTACCTAAAAGAGATGTGCACTCAGAAACGGAATCATAAAATTCCGAAGGAATTAGCAATGTAGTCAGATGTGAGTGCCATTATTTCAGGTACTCTTCCTCAAAAGTTACAAGATCCAGGGGCACCAATTATTTCCATACAAGTTGGTGATTTTCAAATGACTCGTGCTCTTCTGGATCTCGGGGCTAGTGTGAGTATTTTACCGGGTAGCTTGTATGATCAGTATGATTTTGGGCCACTCAAAAAGGTTGAGACCACTGTGATTTTGGCTGATTTGACACCCAAATTACCAAGAGGAATTTTGACTGATGTAATTGTAAAAATCAATGAGTTTTATTATCCGGTTGATTTCTTGGTACTTGATTATGTATCTGTAGATAAAACCAAGCAACCGACTGTGATATTGGGTCGTCCATTTTTAGCCACTTCGGACTCACAAATTAATTGCAGGTCAGGAACGGTGGATATGACATTTGGAAATCGGAAGCTGCGAATGAGTGTTTTTGGTCATGTGTCTAACTCACAGGTTACCGATGAATGTTTTATGACTGAGATTATTGCAGGAAACATGCCTCCTATGATTCCAACAAATGATGAGGATGGCACAGTCGAGGAGATGGTATTGTTTGGTAAGTCTTATGCAGGTACAATGAAGAGTTTTGAGGAGGTTGACCTGGTGACTGAGGTGATGGCAGTGCAACAAGGACCACATCCATGGGCATATCACTTTGAACCGTTACCGGATCATATCGACACAAAGCTGAAACCGTCATTGGAATCACCTCCAACACTTGAGCTCAAAGAGCTACCAAAACACCTTAAATATGCATTTGTATGTGAAAATAACACTCTACCTGTTATTATTGCTGCAGGTTTGACTGATGAACAGGAGAAGAGCTTGATGGCGGTGTTGGTAGCTAACAGGGCAGCTATAGGATGGACGATTGCAGATCTGAAAGGGATTAGTCCGGCCATTGTGATGCATAAAATCATCACTGAAGAAGGAGTGAGGCCATCACGAGATGCTCAAAGGCGGTTAAACCCGAACATGAAGGAAGTGGTGAAGAAAGAGGTGCTGAAATGGCTAGACGCAGGTATCATTTATCCCATATGTGATAGTGTGTGGGTTAGCCCTACTCAGATGGTACCCAAGAAGGCTGGAATACAAATTGTCCGGAATGAGAAAGGAGAAGAGACAGCCACCCGACCGGTGACAGGGTGGCGGATTTGTGTTGATTACAGAAAGCTGAACGTTACGACTTCAAAAGACCATTTTCCACTGCCGTTCATTGATCAAATAGTTGAAAAACTATCAGGTCAGAAATTTTACTGCTTTCTAGATTGTTACTCCGGGTACAATCAGATAGCTATCCACCCGGAAGACCAACAAAAGACCACCTTTACATGCCCGTATGGTACTTTTGCGTTTAGGCGAATGCCATTCGACTTGTGTAATGCCCCAGCCACCTTTCAAAGGTATATGAAGAGTATATTCTCAGATATGGTTGGGGACTCACTAGAAATTTTCATGGACGATTTTTCTATCTTTGGGACTTCATTCGAAACATGTTTGCAACAACTGACAAAAGTTTTAAAACGTTGTGTCGAAACAAATTTAGTTCTAAGTTAGGAAAAGAGTCACTTTATGGTGAGTGAGGGTATTGTGTTAGGTCATGTTGTGTCTGAACGTGGGATGGAGGTTGATCGAGCAAAAATTCAAGTCATATCCACTCTACATCCTCCCACGAATGTCAAAGGGGTAAGATCATTTCTGGGACATGCGGGATTTTACAAGCGGTTTATAAAAGGGTTCAGTACTATAACAAAACCATTGTGCAAACTTTTGTTGAAAGATGAACCGTTTGTTTTTTATGAGGAGTGTGTCAAGGCTTTCAATAATTTAAAAGAACAACTTGTGGGAGCCCCAATACTGCAAGCACCGGACTGGTCAAAACCTTTTGAAATTATGTGCGATGCGAGTGACTTTGCAGTTGGGGCTGTTTTGGGGCAACGAGTCGCTAAGAAACCGGTTGCGATATATTATGCCAGTAAAACTTTGGATTGTGCTCAATTAAATTATACAACTACTGAAAAGGAATTGCTTGCAGTTGTATTTTCTCTTGACAAATTCAGGTCGTACATATGGAGAAGCAAGGTGATTGTGTACTCAGATCACACTGTTGTCCGGTATCTGCTGGAGAAGAAGGATGCAAAACCACGATTGATTCGTTGGGTTTTGTTGTTGCAGGAGTTTGATTTAGAAATACGAGACAAGAAGGGGGCGGAGAATGTGGTAGCAGACCATTTGTCGCGTTTACCACATATCGAGGCTGATACATCGAATGACATTAAGGAGACTTTCCCTGATGAGTTTCTGTTAGAGGTATCTACAGAGGTATCTACAGTTCCATGGTATGCTAATATTGTTAATTTCTTGGTTGCAGGCACATTCCTCGGGCATTGGAACAAACAAAGGAAGAAACGGTTGAGAGAGCAAGCCAAACGGTATATTTGGGACGAACCTGATTTGTTCAAAGTAGGTGAAGATCAACTGATCAGAAGATGCATTCCGGAAGAAGAGGTTAGGGGTGTGTTGGATTTGGCTCATATGTCAGTATGTGGAGGACATTTTAGCGGTCAGAAGACGGGTCATAAAGTGCTTCAGAGTGGTCTTTATTGGCCATCATTGTTCAGAGATGCAGTAGAATTTGCAAAACATTGCACATGGTGCCAACGAATGGGGAGTGTTCAGATGAGAGATGAAATGCCCATGCAACCGATCCTAGCAATCGAGATATTCGATATATGGGGCATCGATTTTATGGGACCGTTTCCAAATTCAGGGGGTAATCTGTATATATTAGTGGCGGTGGACTACGTCTCGAAGTGGATTGAGGCGGTCGCCAATAAGACTAACGACCATAAAGTGGTTTGCAAATTTGTGCTTGAAAACATTTTCTCTCGATTCGGAATCCCCCGCGCGATCATAAGTGATGGGGGATCGCATTTTAAAAATCAATTTTTTTGCTAAACTACTAAAACGTTATGGGGTAGAACACCGAATCGCTACCCCATACCACCCGCAAACCAATGGTCAAGTAGAGGTTTTCTAATAGGCAGATAAAAGAGATTTTGCAAAAGACCGTGTGAGCCGACCGGAAGGATTAGTCAAGTAAGTTGAATGACACCTTGTGGGCGTACCGCACGGCTTACAAAACTGCCATTGGAACCACCCCGTATCGTTTGGTTTACGGGAAGGGCTGTCATTTACCACTTGAAATCGCTCATCGTGCTTTATGGGCCATTAAGAACGTTAACGTTGATTATGACAATGCAGGTAAGATCAGAAAGCTGGACATCACCGAATTGGAGGAATTGAGAAATGAAGCATACGAGTGTCAGGAAGCGTATAAGGAAAAGACAAAAAAGGTGCATGATGCAAAGATCAAGAAGAAAGTCTTTGAAGTTGGTCAATGGGTTTGGTTGTACAACTCGCGCCTCAAGATTTTTCCGGGTAAGTTAAAGAGCAAATGGGGTGGACCGTATCAAATTACGAGAATTGGTGGTCACGGGGATATCGAGATTGAAGATTTCGAGGATCATGTGAAACAAGTGGTGAACGGTCATAGATTGAAACCTTATTTGCATCTGAATGAGATCAACGGACCCGGAAAGGAAATGGAAGCGTTGACATTGGAGTTGGTACCACACGTCGAGAACTGAAAGGATGAAGCTTTACGTCTAGCTGAAGACGCGTAAACTTAGCGCTTATGGGAGGCAACTCGAGAACCTTGTGGGTGTGTTAACTAGAAACCCTCACGAGACTTCACTCGTCCACTCGGGCTACCGAGGGGTTTAAAAGGCTTGTTTCATATGCTAAATGCAACCGTGATTCCTACGAAAGTGAGTTTAGGATTTGTACTACTTATATTTTGTTTTTTTTTAGTGTGCTTGTTTTGCAGCTTGCTTGGCTGAGTTCAAGTGTGGGGAGGAGTTATAGGAGCGCCTGCTATTCCTATAATTTTCAATTATATCCAGGTCTATGTACTATTTCCATACTCTTGTAGCTTTACTTTTGCAAGTTTGTTTTTTTTATTCTTCTTTATTTTAGTTGTTTCTTTAATCACATTGAGGACAATGTGTCACTCAATTGTGGGGAGGGGGATAACATTTTAGTGTGTTTCGTGTGTTTAAAAAAAATAAAAAAATTAAATAAATAAAAATAAAAAAATTAATAATAAATAAATAAAATTGAAAAAAATGTCTTTGGAATTACTTGCAAATCATGGAAAATGATAGTACAATTGGGAATCGATTTTCAAAAGTAAAGATAAAAAGAAAAATGAAAAAGGGGAAAAGTGGTAGGAAAAGGAGAGGAGTGAAAAACATGACTAATCTGTAATGTGTTGGTAGGCCCAGCTGACCTAGGAGTAGCTTAAATAGCCTGTGTGTTTATTGTTGTATAAATATGTAAAATCAGTCTGCTAGTGGGTTCCCATTTTAGAGGTGATAGGAATTCTGAAACTGATGATTAGGAGGAAAAATACCATTTTAGGTTAGATACTTCTATGTCCTTAGAATAGGCAATTGAGCATAATAGTTAATTAATTGGTTAATAAATTTAGAGTGAAGGAACAAAATACTCATGTACAAACTGGGGATGGTATCCTGCAGCAACGTGCCTCTGATGATGTTCTGGATCTCGCGGGCAAAATACTCACGTATGATTTCGGGGGTAAGACCTTGTGAAAGAATGCCTCTGATGATGTCCGTTGGTAATTCTAGGGAAAATTGACCAATTAGAGCTTAAATTGAAAAAAAAAATGAGAAAAAATAGAAAAAAGAAAAAAAAAAGAAAAGAAGAAAGTTGATTAGAGAAATAAATGCTCAACATTTCAAGTCTATCTTAATCACTATTCTTTGGACATCTTAGTATCTTCTCTAAGGAGGGTGGGGGAAATCTAAAATATTAATCTTTATTACCCTTTGCTTTGACTGAATATGATTCGGTAGTATGTTGAACTTGAAATTTCTGAATGTGGGACACATGGGCAGATTGATAACTCTATTCGGTAAATTATAAGCACTTTGGGGGCGAAACAAAAGGTCAGTGGTTGGGTTTAGTCGGACCGAAATACTGGCAATTGTAGTTAGTCCATGTGATTACATTATGGTTTGTGGATTTGACATGGTTGTTGATTTGAAAAGTAAAATGATTTTGAAACTGATTTCCCAATTATGATTCCATGACAGTTTTTCCTAGACGGAAAAAGATAAGTTTGGGGATGTGATGAGTGGCTTAAAAGTATATTATATTTAGTATTATTCATCCCCTAAAGACACCGAGTTTAATATAAAAAGAACTGATTTAATTAGTTTTGATAAATAATATGTTGAGATGAGAATGAGCTTAAATGGTATGATTAGGTTGAACCCGAACATAACACGAGCAATAATTTAAACTTTATAATTATTTTCATGATCTTTTAGTTTTTATTTGTTTGAATTGAATGAAAATATTAAAATAAAACAGTTAAAAAAATAACTTTTGATTGTGTCGTGAATTGAAGGAGCTCTAAATGTGTGACATCCGAGAATTTTAAGGTGAACTTCCGTTAGACAATCTCCGTTAGTTACGTTATAAGTGTTAACTTAGTAACTAATGCTTAACTAGGCCGAATACGTCCACGACCTTTGGTTGATCACCGAACCCGTCCATATATGTTATGTGTTCATTTATTTATTGTAATTATGTGCAACGTAATTTAAATGCATGATTATTATCAAAAATATGATTATTTGTTTACTTGATTTAAATATATGACCAATTGTTCAAATTGCTTAATTGTGTAATTAAATGATTAATCAAGTAAGTAAGTGTATGCATTTGTTGTTAATCATGGGCTAATCATTTGCTAATCATTGGGGCCCAAATCCCAATGATAAGCCCACCCAAGGCCTTTAGTATTTAAACCCACCATAAACCCTAATGCTCCCATTTTCTCCATACATCACCAAACACACACACTCCTACACTCTCCACTCTCTCTCTCATGAAATCTGGACCAGCTGAGAATCATCATTAGCAGCTATCATCTCTGTTGGTGAAGATCATCCATCGAGCTTGATCAAACCGTGAGTCCCAAAAACCATCTTCTTGCATTTTCTATGTGTTTTCTTAAAAGGCATGACCAAACCTTCATGGAATCACTTGATCTTCTGAAATGATGCTTAGGAATGCTAGATCTATCATAAAGACTGCAACTTTACGTGTGAAACTGATCCATAATGAAGATTCATGCTAGTTAGGTCAAATATGCTTAAAAAGTGTTCTTGATGATTTGATGATGAAAACTCGTGTTTAAGGTGTTAAAAATTGTTGTCTAATGTTGGTAAATGATTATGTATGCTAGATAATGAATTACATGAAGTATGGAAGCTGTTAAAAAGATTTTTAGTCAAATTTACGGGTTTTTAGCGACTAACGAAACTGGGCATTCTTTAGGCGAAACTGTAGTTTCGCAAACCCTTTGAATATTCATCCAGCGACACTATGTAGCGAAACTATAGTGTCGCATGTGTATTGCTTGAACGAAACTACCGAGCGAAATAACCATAGACCTTGTCCCTGAACGAAAGTTCAAACCAGTTTCGGGCGAAACTATGCTAGCGAAACTGTGCCATCAGTTTCGAGCGAAACTAGCTAGCGAAACTATGTCATCGGGTATTCCCTAGCGAAAGTGCTGCCCGTGCACACAGCGAAACTGTGCAGCGAAACTGCATAGCGAAACTGTAGCGAAACTGTTAGCGAAACTGAGACCAGACCAAAACCCAAACTTGTGCAACTTGTTTGAATGTTATGCTATGACTTACATGATTATGCAATAATGAAACATGCTTTGATTTCTGATTTATGTGAGCCATTGTTTATGATCAACCATCGGTGTCGTGTGTCGGTATGTCGAATCGTAGTTTCAACGTGCTATGTTATGGGCCATAGTGACGTAGTTAAAGCTTAGACACATCCTAACACATAAGACCTCAATGTGATAATTAGGTCTTCATTAGCAAACATAATTTGGATTATTTGAAGTGTAAGCTGAGCAACCTAAGGTGAGTTTCACTAACCCTTTAATTGTGAGCCCGTTTGGGTCACAACGAATATACTTAACGGAAAACAACGCTGACATTTTGAGGTATCGCCAAATGGGATATTTGTTATGGAAGTTGGAGTGTTTTATGGGAACACTTGCAACTGTCCACCCTTCGGGTTTCAAATGAAATCCGCAACCAACCACTTAATACTTGCACTCATTTGGGATTTCAAATGAAATCCGGAACAACCATTTTGATACTTAAACTCTTTTTAGGATTTCAAATGAAATCCAGAACAAACGATTTTAATATGACTAGTGTAGGTTAAAGTCTAAACCAAATGATATCACATGATTTCTAAGGATGCCTTAAAACTTAAAAGTCCTCAACAATTTAGTACCATTAATTTGCGTAGCGAGGGGATGTTGGGTAGATCTACTGAGGGTTTGACAAACCCTGCTCCGCGGTACACAAATGTGTAGCCAACCGGTTGGAGGCCGAACGGAGTGCAATATCAGCCTATTTTAGTTGTGGGTCCCATGAGGAACACAACTGGAGGCACAAACCATCGGCAAATGCCGAACTCTGTTACGTCAGCTTTGGTACGAACTTCCTTAGTGCATGGAAACCGGATTACCTACCCGCGATATCGGTTGACCGCTTTAATCTTTACATAACTAGTGCATATTCGATAATTCAACACTTGGAAATAAAACAATCGGTTATTTACGTTTCGATGTCCGATTAGCTAGATCGAGTAGACGATCCGATGCTCACGCATTTTCAGTAATGTAATCGAATAATGAACCGGTGCCGATTCAGCTTCGTGAAAAGTACTTTCATCATCATCAGTTGAACTCATAGTTTCTAAGTTAGAAACATGCCGACTTGATGAAGCAGTAGTAAGAACACTGGGAAGCTTCGGAATACATGATCCACGATTATTCATTGAATGCAATATAGCAGCAACTATGAGTTCTTCAGAAGGCTCACCAGCAGATTCAGTACGTTTAACCGAGAAAGAATCAAATAAATGATTGTAGTCAAAAGCAGGAATATCCTCCGTCTTGGGTGTTATAAAAGTATATCTTTGACAATCAACATTCAAGTGACGCTCAATTGTCTTTGAAGCAGGAAAGTAAACCCTTTTCATTGGATTTTGATATCCAAAAAATATGCCTTTAATAGCCTTTTCCTCAAACTTTCCACCTTCCTTAAGAACAGTGCACTTACACCCAAACGACTCTAAAAAGCTTAAATTCATCTGATGACCTTTAAGCAAGTGATAACTTGTTTTGTTCAATCGCTTAACAATTAGAACATGATTTAGCACATGACAAGCAGTATGAACCATTTCAGACCAAAAAGTAATCGATAAACGTGCATCAGATAACATTGTTCGTGCTGTCTCAATCAATGTTCGATTCTTCCTTTCAGCAATGCCATTCTATTGTGGAGTATACGGTGCATTAAACTCTTGAACAATACCAAGAGCATCACAAAATGCTGTCATTTTTTCATTTTTGAATTCGGTACCGTTATCAGTCCGAATGCGACGGATTTTGTACTTGTACACAGATCCGAATTTGGATAACAACTTCTGAATGATAGCCGGAGTTTCATCTTTCAAATGCATAGACGCCACCCATTAGAAACGTGAAAGGTCATCCGTGATCACCAAACAATAAAAACAACCATCAACGCTACGGACATTCATAGGACCGAAGAGATGCATATGAAGTAGCTCCAACAGTGTAACTATATGTAAAACCATATATGGATCATTTCCAGATCATAGAATGATAGAGACGGAAGTTTGTCATTCAATTATAGTCAAATGATTACAAACCGAATGGAGTATACATCGTTTGGAGCTCTGGAGGAGGTTTGGACAGAACCTCCTCTCTCACACAGATCACACAGAATGAAATGAACAAACTTGAAGATGACCAACATACCAATACCTATTTATAGGTGAACCAGCCGGCGTACCATTTTGCTCTGCCGTACCAATTGGTACGCCCGTACCAATTGGTATGTTGGTTGGTATGTTGACATCATTACATACATTTAATCCTAATCTATTCTCACAGTAACGGCCACACACAGAAACTTGTCCTAACAGATACCCCCTTGGACATTACTGTTGAATGTAGATCTTTATCTTCTAGCAATCTTCAGTCAGTCTGCTGCAGACGCCTCTATCTTCACCAAACTCCCCTTGACCGAAACTTCAGGTATGCAGGAAACAGTTAAGAATCTTATACAATCGCCACAACCAATAAAGTTCCCCCTAGCTTCAAGCACATCCGCATCAGGAATATGATAACGGTTCACTTCATTAATTGTTCCCAGCAATTGTTTAAGATCTTTTGAACATCACCACATTTTGACAGAAATCTTCAATCTTCACCGAATTGTAATACATTCTGATCTTGATGAAAACAAACATGGTTAGCATCTTCAATCATAGAAATTCCCCCTCAGAATGAAATCTATCCCAATATATCAACAATCAAAGGCTATAACATCAACTTCATGACTTAACACTGTATCGAGCATTTGATTAGAGAGTTCCAAACCATGATCGAAAACTTTGACATATCGTTTTGCACGAACATTAGAATACATCACCTTTCCATGAAGATCAAAATTCACCATCATCCCTGAATTGATTGCTTTTAAATATTCACTTTTTCAATTATGAAACTTTGAAATTTCCAAGGGTCTACATTTCCCCCTAAAAAAGTGAGGTATTCAAATCTTCAATATTCTTGAGTTTATGTAATCATATCCATGCCTCTGAATCTCTATCCATCATCAGAAAGCACATGTTTTTTAATCTCTGTCCATCCTCAAAAACAATGACTACTGATAAATATCTCTTTTTCTGAAATTCGACGTCTAATTCTTGACAAGTACTGGAATCTGGAAATTCTTCAAACATAACAACCCACAGCTATCGAATCAAGGGTAAACCCGATAACTAATTTAAATCTTTGAAATTCCCATGACCTCTCCCCATATCCCAGCATTGTTTGTCTGAATTAACGGTGGTTCGGGGGCAGCGCCCCCGAGAAGCGGGGTCCAAGGGGCAGAGCCCCTGGCTCCAGCGTACCATCTGCTTTGACGTACCATCAACCAGCGTACCATAAACCACAATGGACCACTGACCACGTACCAACAAGTCAGCAGACCATTTGGTACAGTGTAACTGTCAACGTACCAAACATAACCGCCACGTATCACTGTTGAAGATTGTCTTCCGTACCAATGATCAGCGTACCAAGAACTTATTAAGATACACATACGGACCAATCAGCGGACCAACGACGTACCAACTGTACTACCGGCGTACCAACACTAAAAATCTCTAATTTCACTCCAGATTCAGATTTTGTCGAACTTCTTCACTCAGATACTACTGTTAGGTGCGAAAATGACTCAGAAAAGTTCGATTTACCAAAAATAGATCAAACACTCATGGAATCTCACCTAATCAGCTCTTTAACATCTCAAAAACTCTCAAAAACGAAAATGCGGTCTGGAAATTGAACCAACGGTTCTGATACCAGTTGTAAAACCATATATGGATCGTTTCCAGATCATAGAATGATAGAGACGGAAGTTTATCATTCAATTATAGTCAAATGATTACAAACCGAATGGAGTATACATCGTTTGGAGCTCTGGAGGAGGTTTGGATAGAACCTCCTCTCTCACACAGATCACACAGAATGAAATGAACAAACTTGAAGATGACTAACATACAGATCTCTGGAGGAGCTTTTGAGATGAAACATGTAGCTGATACAGCATATGAAGTATGATTCATATTCAACACATACAGATCTCGAAATCTTGGTGCACGCATCATGATCCAATCTTCAGGAATCTGGATTCCAGGTTTCAAAATTAAGCATTCAGAACTTGTGAAAGCGGTAATGTACTTGTGACATCCGATAATTTCAAGGTTAACTTCCGTTAGACAATCTCGTTATAAGTATTAACTTAGTAACTAATGCTTAACTAGGCCGAATACGTCCACGACTTTTGGTTGATCACCAAACCCGTCCATATGTGTTTATTTATTTATTACCACTATGTGGAATTATGTGCAACGTGATTTAAATGCATGATTATTATCAAAAGCATGACTATTTGTTTACTCGTTGAATTATGTGGCAAATTGTTTAAATTGCCTAGTTTAATGTTTAACCGAGTAATTAGAGTGTATGCATTTGTTCTAATCTTGGGCTAATCACTTGCTAATCATTGGGGCCCAAATCCCAATGATAAGCCCAAAGGAAGCTTTAGTATTTAAGTGAAATAAACCCTAATTTTTCCCATTTGCATGCTCCACCACAAAACACACACATACACTCTCCATCTCTTCTCTCTCTCGTGAACCATCTAGCCGCCACCACCTAGCCACTTCTGGCCAGCCGTGAACCACCAAGGACCACCGTGATCTCAGCCTTGAAGATCATCCATCGAGCTTGGAAACCCACCCGTAAGTCCCATGACCATTTCTATGCTTTTCTTTGTGTTTTCTTAAAAAGAATGTGTAAACCTTCATGGAATCGTTTGATCTTCTGATATGATGTTTAGAGATGTTAGATCTAGCCTAAAGTCTGCAACTTTACGTATAAAATCATGCCATAATGAAGATCCATGCTAGTTAGGTCATTTTGTGCTTAAAAAGTGTTCTTGGTGATTTGATGGTGAAAACCCATGTTTAGGGTGTTAGATTTGTTTGTGTAATGTTGGTAAATGTTTATGCATGCTAGATACTGAATTATATGAAGTATGGAAGCTGTTAGATTGATTTTTGGTTAGATTTTTGGGTTTTCTTCGACTAGCGAAACTAACCGTTCGTTAGGCGAAACCGTAGTTTCGCAAACTGTTTTAAAATTCTTCCAGCGACACTATACAGCGAAATTATAGTGTCGCCTGTGAAACTAAGTGTATTACTTTGAACGAAACTACCGAGCGAAACAACCATAGACTCCTTCCCTGAACGAAAGTTCAAATCAGTTTCAAGCGAACCTAGATAGCGAAACTGTGTCATCAGTTTCGAGCGAATCTATCTAGCGAAACTGTGCCTTCTATGAACGAAAGTTCAAACCAGTTTCGAGCAAAGTTATGCTAGCGAAACTGTGTCGTCAGTTTCGAGCGAATCTAGCTAGCGAAACTGTGTCATCGGGTATTCCCTAGCGAAAGTGCTGCCCGTGCATATAGCGAAACTGATGTACTTCCTAGCAAAACTGTCATGCATGTTTACCCTCGTTTATGATCAACCATCGGTGTCGTGTGTCGGTATGTCGAGTCGTAGTTCCAACGTGCTATGTTATGGGCCATAGTGACGTAGTTAAAGTTTGGACAGAACCTAACACCTAAGACCTTAATGTGATTATTAGGTCTTCGTTAGCAATCATAATTGGATTATTTGAAGTGTAAGCTGAGCAACCTAAGGTGAGTTTCACTAACCCTTTAATTGTGAGCCCGTTTGGGTCACAACGAATTTACTTAACGGAAAACAACGCTGACATTTTGAGGTATTGCCAAATGGGATATCTGTTATGGAAGTTGGAGTGTTTTATGGGAAGCACTTGCAACTGTCCATCCTTGGGGTTTCAAATGAAATCCGCAACCAACTATTTAATACTTAAACTCATTTGGGATTTCAAATGAAATCCGAAACAACCATTTTGACACTTAAACTCTTTTTAGGATTTCAAATGAAATCCAGAATAAACGGTTTTAATATGACTAGTGTAGGTTAAAGTCTAAACCAAATGATATCACATGATTTCTAAGGATGCCTTAAAACTTAAAAGTCCTTAACAATTTAGTACCATTAATTTGCGAAGCGAGGGGATGTTGGGTAGATCTACTGAGGGTTTGACAAACCCTGCTCCGCGGTACACAAATGTGTAGCCAACCGGTTGGAGCCCGAACGGAGTTCAATATCAGCCTATTTTAGTTGTGGGTCCCATGAGGAACACAACTGGAGGCACAAACCATCGGCAAATGCCGAACTCTGTTACGCCGGCTTTGGTACGAACTTCCTTAGTGCATGGAAACCGGATTAGCTACCCGGGATATCGGTTGACCGCTTTAATCTTTACTTAACTAGTGCATATTCGATAATTCAGCACTTGGCATTGTTTTGCAAAACTATTACTTATTTATATGTTGGTACATACGCTTATGAGACCGGGCCACTGCATGACATGCCCACTGTGAACTCACCAACCGTTAGGTTGACACTTGTGTGGTTTTCACTTTTGCAGATCGCTGAGGAGTATCCACCGGAGGTTGGCATGGCACCCGGAGTTACTTATTTCATTTTGAACTTAAATTTGGGAATCGAACAACAATTTATGTTATGTAATTTAAGCACGTGGTTAGTGCTAAGATACTCATGTTTTTCTTTCCGCTGCAAACTCTTAAACTGTTTTATGATCAATGTTTGGACTTTACTCTGATTCGTTTAGTATTTGTAACTAATGGTTGTGGTCCTGGTTTGCTCACACCCCTTAACGGTATAAACTCCGTTAGTGGTTAATTTGGGGGTGTGACAGTACTGCTTGTCACAAATCTGCGAGACACTAAGCAGGTTATGTTGCAATTCTTCCACAAATTGAACTTTGGCGAATGTGACTTTCTCGTTACCCATTTTTCCTTCACCGGTTATTCTTCCTCCTTTATTGCCAGCAAAGGTAACATTCCCGCCATGAATTGGTTTACCATCAGATAACAGGGAAATATTACTAGTCATGTTCCTGGATGCTCCACTATCAACCACCGAGAAGTTGTTGATAGCTGGCTTTCGAGCACCCTGCACAAGTTAGAAAATAATTAGTTGGAATCTGGACCCAAGCTTTCAGCTTTGGGTCGACCGGTATCCTCTGAGAAATCTTCAGTGGCTTTTGAAGACATTTTTGGCAGCCACTTTTGCGTTAAAGATGGAATAGATGAATCTGTGGCGGAATCACAAGTGGATGAACTACCAAAAGACTTTTGAGTATGTTCAAAAATTTTTCCTCTTTTAAAAAACTGTTTGGTAACCACTTTTCCATCTATTATCTTTGGCTTGGAATCAGATTGTAAATCTGAATCAGATTTTTCACTATTGATAGCGGAAGCATGTTTCTTAGCCAAAATTAGGCACCTATTACGTAGATGACCACGCTGATAGCAGTGATAACACCTCCTACGATCAATAAAGACCATAGGAAAAACATTTCCAAATTCATCTGAGGTGCTATCATCATGCATTGGCTGAAAAACTTTCTTGGGTGCCTTGGTCTTAAACCTCCGAGATTTGGAGTTTGGTAGAGGTTTAAACAAAGGACTAATATACCGAAATAGGACTAATATACCGAAATCTGTTATCGAACCCATACTCATCCACCCCACACTAATCAGAATAACCATTTGGTTTGACCTGTTTGATTTTATTTTGCTCAAATTGCCCAAAGTCATCATAAAATTATAGTCTTCACAAAAACCATATGTTTCATAGTCAAAACTGTTTGATTTTGCGGAAAACTGACCATCAGAGTTGTAAAAACTATTTGGTGAGTAATTTGAAGTTTTTGACTTTGATTTAAATTTCTGATATCTTTGAGCTTGTGGAGAGTATGATGTGTTGTGAGAGCTCTGATCATTTGATCTGGATTTATAATCTGGTGATGAAACATTTTCCACATTTCCATGATCAGATACACCTTTCTCTTCATACTCAGCATAGAAAACCTTAGCAATTCGTGTTGGATCAACACAACACAGTGGGAACATCTCATCAGAAAAAATGGTATCACTACCTTTGAGACAATACAGTTTCATTTTCTGAGAGGATTCTCCAATCTCAGTTTTACTTTTCAGTTGATCATTAGATTTTCCAAACTTTGTGTCACACCCCGGTCAACGGTATCGGGTGTGAGCGAGAATGGAATCATAGTCGAGGATACATAGAACACATCTAATATATTTAAAACTTCATAAAACATTACGTCATTGTATTGCAGCGGAAAGTGATAGTGGACAATGATAATGTCTTACATTTGAAAACAAGTCTTAAATTAATAATAAAAACATTGAACGGTTTATTAAGATAGTCGGGACTATGACTCCGAAAGCAGGTCCGATAGCATGGTTAAGCCCCATTTGCATGTCCTCCGAAGGTTTGCTTCAATTACCTAAGACATCATGAATTTAAAAGGGTCAACATAAAGTTGGTGAGGTTCACAGGTTAATGACTCTACGTTTAAAGTTGGTAAAACAGTTTTCAGTAAACTTAAATATTACATTGGTTTACCGTTGTGGATGTATGAGCTCACCTGAACCTTGATTTCAAATACTAACGGTTTACCCACCCATAGCATCTATTGCCCAGAGATGTTAAACAGGGCAGAATAACTAACGTGTAACCCCAGACAATCCGGAGTCAGAACTGGAGCTACCAGTTAGGGCAGGGTTGTCAACCCAAATAGATCTATTCACTAGCTATCGTTTCGTACAGAACTAATTGAAATCAATTAATGGTGGGATACGGTTGTACAAACGTTTATAACGATAATGTACTAAAAAGGGGAATCAGTAAGAGAACAAGTAGTCATACGGCTAACAGATAAACCATAATATTAAGTAAAAGCATTTATTAGATTTCATGATTTCTCCCCCAAAGTATAAAACAGTTAAAGGAAAAGGGGCCGTGAAACTCACTGATTCAGCAGATAAATAGTAAGCAAGCAGTGTACACAACAGTAGCACGAAATGTCCTAAATAAAATAAATAGGCATATGCATAAGGTCTACAATCATTTGAGTAACATAAGTTACCCAACTGATACCGGTCAAGTCTTGACATTTAATCCCGTTTGTATTCGTTTAGAAACCCGTTAGCTTGTATTTATTAAGTAAATACTCTCATGATTATTTATATTTATGTTCAATAAATATAACAAAAGATTAAACAACTTTTTAGTTCAATCAAGTCCTGAATATGAATTTAAAAATAATAGTGTTTATTATTATTTTCTCAAGTTTGTATAATTATTTTAAATTAAATAATTATGTGTTTGATTTGTTAATCATGCAAGTTATTGTGACGCCCACTCCCAGACTTGGCTCTAGAAGGGGTCACTCATCGGAACTGCCTCCATCACGTGAATCCATTGGAACGTAGCTAACGCATCCTTTCTGCCGTCGAACGAAGGAGGTTTGCAACCACAGAATGTTTTGAACGAGCATCCAATTCTAGGTTGAGCAACCTCGGCTTCCTCATTTGCGGGTCCACCGCCTCCTCCTATACCGGCTCCACCGACAGCTCCAGCAGCGGCTCCGATGGCTCCTTGAAGCTGAGCTATCATGTTAGGCATTGCTGCCTGAAACATGTTAGCCATTTCCGCTGCCATAGCGGCTCGTTGTTCTTCAGTAAGCATGTTTCCTTCCTCAACATTATTGGGTTCAGGGTCTGGTTGCGCACGCCTTCCAGAACCCACTGGTCTACCGACTGGTCTACCGATTCTTCTGTCGCCTTGTCCTTCTCTCACCATGATCTACAGACATTTCAGAATTCATGTGATGTTGAGCTTCTAGTTTTTGGAAGCATGATAATTAGATAAGTGCAGTCGTCATACAATTATATATTCATGATGCGTCCAAAACTCAGTTACTTTTGTCACACTCCTCCTTAGTGTCTATTCCTTTCCTTTCTAACTTTACCGGTGATTCTAATTCAAACCGGTCTACTTCCCGCATTTTGGCCACATAACAGTTAGTACCCTAGATACATAAATATGATTAATACCTAACGGCAGTAGCTAATTGCAATTGGGTACGTACCAGATTTACATATCCTAGGTCCTACTTATTATGCTCCTAATGCAACCTCGTCCTTTTATGGGCACAAGCTATTCTAGCTGGCATTCTATCTTACCTTACTGTTTATCCGGAGTCCTAGTTTAAGTCTAGATACCGCTTTTAGTATCTAAATCTCTTAAACCAAGGCTCTGATACCAACTTGTGACGCCCACTCCCAGACTTGGCTCTAGAAGGGGTCACTCATCGGATTTACTCATGAACGCAAGGTATAACAGAGATAACTAAAGCAGCGGAAATTTGAAACTTTTATTTATTTATAATGCCAAGTACAAGTAAGATAAAACTACTACAACGGTTAACGATAACTATAACAAATAACGATTAATAAATATGCATCTATCTACATTACTTAAGCCAGCATGCCCGTATAGCCTTCTCCTAATAGCTTGCCCATCCACTTTGCTCAAACATGAGCCTTTCCCTTGATGCTTGGATCTTTAACCTCACCTAGTATACATGCTTTAAAAGGTCAGCTTACGCTGGTGAGTTCTAAGTATTAAAACTTTACCTTAACCTCGAAAGGTTACTTCAAACATTTAGGCCTAACGGCCCCTTCTTTATAAACGTTTAATGGATATAAGACATAACAGAATTATACCAAACATAACATTTAAACCTTCAGTATTAAAATTATTTAATATTCTAAAACATTCTTCCTGCTAATAATCATTTTGTATAAAGAAAGTCATACAAAACATTATAAGCAAAACCTCTTTTTACTAAGCATTGTCTAGTGGGACTAAGCTTAGTCCATTAGGTTGGCTGTCGCCTCCCGACCTCCTGAGTAACCGTCGCTACTCCAGTGGCTTCAATTCCACTACTTGAATTGTACAATTCCCCTCAACCCTCCTTAAGACAATCTTTGCTTAGATTAAAACCTTCTTTAAAACTTCGTCAAAACCTTTAAAAAGATTTATCTTTATAATAATCATTTATTATAACCTTTCTGAAAACAGTTTGATTCTTCAAAACTTATTTTCCTCCTTTCTAAACTATTTCAAAAGTTTAACTTCTTTATTACCCATTCATTATAACCTTCCCGATAACAGGTAATAACACTTTAAGGCATTAAAACATTCCACGTATGTGTATTAACACAAAACACGTAAAAGCATTTAACTCAAATACTTTTTAAGTAAACAGTTGAATATATATTATTGCATGTATATCAGCCCGAAAACATTAAAACATTTAAAATATTTAAAAGTGGGCTCATAGAACTCACTGTATTCTCTTAAGCCAATTAACTCAGTCAGAATCTCCTTTACGTCTTCCAATTTAACCTAATTGCGTATTGTATGATGTTAACGCAAGGTTTTATATAATAAACACTTCTTATGTTTATTTATTTACTTAATAATATATATTATTAAGTTTATTCAGTTATAAGGGTCAAAATGACCAAAATGCCCCTAGAGGCATATTATCTTCTTTTATTGATAACTATGAAGACACGCATTCCTATAAGTAGACACTCACTCCGGGATCGCCCAGTGTTGGGATGCCATTGCCCAGATAGGATGGTGACACTCCCGCTATTGCCAGACACCCCAGTGTACAGGTGTCTACCCTTCCGGTCCGCGCGAACCTCTAATATTCGATTAACTCGGTATTTATTAATACTTCATTATTTATTCATTTTAACTTCATATACACTTATTATATGTATAAACATGTCACTAGACCAAAATTCAAGCCCTTATACCCTTTGAATTATTTTATATTAAATATGCATATTTAGAAGCCCTAATTTTATGAATTTCTCGTTTTATTATCAAAACTCATTTTTAATTCAAACCAACTTAGGGTATTATCCATTATAACATTTTATAATATCCTTCAAAAGACCGAAGCTTATTTCAACATCGTTTAGTCAATTTGGGCAGAACAACGTTATGAAAACCCTAATTTTGACCCGTTATTAAAACCTTTACCAAATCTTGTCCAATTGTGAAATAAACTTAGGGCTTTCTTAAAACACATTAAATTAGGATTACCTATAAAAATTTAAACCCTAATTCCCACCCGATCACCCGATTTTGACAAAACAAGCTCAAGAACCCTAATTTTAGCATGGTTTTAGAAATCATACTTAGAAAATGATTTAGCCAAAACTGAAAGAGGTTATTTTAGACCTTACCTAATAGTGCTTGACTGCAGAAATTTAGACTCTAACTCCTCTTGTGCAGCTCGAATTTGACTGATGAAGATTCGGTTGTGGTTTAGGGTTTTTAGATCAAAGATCTCGAAATTGGCGAGTTTAATCTGTTGTTTGATCGAGTATTTATAGTGTAGGAGCTCGCAATCTGTACTAGACACGTATGGGGGTGAGTATGCAGCTTAATCCGACACGTAGATGACCCAATCGTGAGGAACAAGTCGAAATCGTGGCCAATTCTCGTCCTAGGGTTCTTTCTGGTGCAAATTGGGTGGAGGGTCGCGAGGTTTTTGGGTCTGGGTGTCGCGACCCGCGAGCTACTTTGCCAGTTTGGCAGTTTTGGTCCCTGGACTTTATATTTACATTTTAAGCCCCTGAACTTCTACGAACTGTTATTTTATGCTATAAAACACTTAAGGGTGCATTTATAAAAGTTTCTAAGGCTCGGGATATGCTCGATGATATACGTATACATATACGTTTTATATCTTTCAAGTATTTACACTTTTAGTCCTTTAACTTTTATTTTAGGCTTATTACCTTTATATCTTTTGATGTAGCTATCATTTTAGGTTCTAAAACCTTTTTAAACAAAATTCTAACATTCTCGAGGGTTCAGGTTATGTAAAATAATATATATATATATATACATATATATATATATATATATACATATTTTTACACTTTCTACCCCTCTAACTTTGCAATATTCATCATTTTATGTCACGAATCATGTTAGAACATATCCTTACTATATTTTAAGTCTTAAAACACTTATGAGAATTATAGATACGTATAATATCCGTATGGCTTATAACTTTGCTTAAATTACACTTTTGGCCCTTTTACTTTTTCATTAACTATTAACATGCATTTTGTTGGGAATCGAGATTCCGACCCAACATGATTTGGATAGATGAGATTAATACTCAACGGCCACTTAACGATTACCGTCCCGACAACACGGTGAAGAACATGACAACTCAAGACACAAGACTCAACTAAAGAAGATGGCTCTAGTGAATATTATTTATTGTTTAAATATTGTCACTAGTTGGTAGTTTTACTATTATGCCCTTAGTGAGTTTGTAGTATATATAGCAAGTCTTTCTCATGTGAAAGACTTGATGATGATGATGTTTGTCTAGAGAGAGTTAGTCATGGTTCCTTGAAGCTTGTCAAGGGTTCTTGCTCTTACCTAGTAAGAACAAGAAACCCGGGAATGCGTGGGGTAGGTAATGTAATCATTCGGTTATTATTAATCATTTGGTTATCCTTTGTTATCTATCTTTCATGTTGATTATCATAGATCTATCTTGTTCTTCATATCCATGTTTCTACTAGCTTTGTTCTTCATCATCATCACATCTCAAACACCATAAACTCTATATCTCGGTGTTATTTGTTTTCTCAAAAACGAGTCACACAAAGACTCGATCCGCTTCCGCAACCAAGGTAAAGGTAGCATTATTTATATATTTGCCCACCACCTCGGTTTTTCAATTGGCATCAGAGCCACGGTCGAGATAATGCAACCTCACGGTTGATATCTCAACTTTGTGTTCATATGCTTGTTTTTGTAAACAAATGGAGATGTTAAACTTTTTAGAAAGATTTTGAACTCCCCTCCATGTCTTTCAAAGTTTTTTTTTTTTGAAAAAGGTCTTTGAATTTTTCTTAAATAGAATAGTCAAGATCTATTTGTTCAAATATTCTTAAGTTTTTGAAGAATTTCGTTTGGGTTCTTGTGTTTAACTTTGTTAAATACAAAGTGGACTTTTGATTACATATTCTTTCAAAATCCATACCCAGATCTTCATAACTTACTGTTGTTTTGTTCTCACATGTTAAATCATGTTTGCATTAAAATTTTAAAAGAAAAAGAAAATAGAGAATCTTGTGCACATGGTTTGTATCTTCGAGACTTACAATTACTATCCACTTTACCACTTTTATCAATTTGACTTTTATAACAAAAGGTTATCTACCTATTTTTGGTTAAAGTCAAAAGTTTGTGTGTCAAACTCAATTTGCTTTAAAGCTTTTTACTTTTCTTGAGTTCCACAAAAGGTAAAGTCATCCGTTTATCCAACTTCTTTTTCTGCCACAAGCCACCTACATGTCTTATCCCCACATTTACTTTCTTCAAGGTTAACCTGAACATTCTCTCTCTCTTGAAAATTAGAACAACCAAAATATACACAAAATATTGAGTGAGTTACAGGTTATATGAAGATGATGAACTCAGAAAAACGAACACGAGACTGCAGCTCGAGCACGTTCGTTACCCATTTTCTGTTCAGTTCAAGAATGAAGACAAAGGTTCCTAAAGTGACAAGTCGGTGAAGGACGCGATGACGGTTCTGTCCGGGAGCGACGAATCTGTTTTCAGACGGAACAGTCCCGTCACAGATTCAACCGGAACCACCACCGTTCCGTCACAGATGTCAACCGGAGTCACAGATTTCGTTCAGCAGGAAACGACGACATTTGAACCAGAACTCGACAAGGCTCAACCGGAAAAGCGAGTCAACTGAAATTGGAACTCCAACCGGTTTCTGACTTCAACCGGAAGTCGCAAAGTTCAACCGGAAAAACTTGTCTTCAAACGGAAAACTTAAGTTCAACCGGTTCTTGAAGTTCAACCGGAACTTCAAAGTTCAACCGGAGATTTCGAGCTCAACCGGAACTCAAACCCTCAACCGGAAATCTGAGTTTCAACCGGAAAATGAAGATTTGCCAACTTCAACCGGAAGACTGGGTTCAACCGGATCAGAGACTTCAACCGGAAATCTCGAGTTCAACCGGAACTCAGATTTGAACCGGAAAACTTAATCTTCAACCGGTTTCCGTCACTGTTCTCTGTTTACCATCAGATCGACTTGCCGGAGATAACAGCTCTCTGCCGGTCTTTGTTTCTGTTCTCTTCAGGTCACCGGATTGGTCACCGGAACTCGCCAATCAAGGGCCGCCGGTCTCTGGTTATTTCTCGCCGGAAAAGTCTCTGATGTCATTCAGATCGCTGGTACTTGCTTTCGTTCAAGGTTCTGGTCGCCGGAGCTCATTCTGCTCTCACCACAGGTCCGCCGGAATACGCCAATCAGGCCGCCGGTGGTTGTTTCTCATCGACAGAGAATACATAGGTTGAAAAAGAAGTCTGGTACGTATGTTCTATGTTTGGCAGCGCTCATCTGTGTAGGGTTTTCTTTCCCTTAATGACATTAAGTATGGGCCGATGATCCTGTATTCGAACTAAGCTGCTGATCTCCAATTGGGTCACTGATTTAAACACGCTTGGGCAGTTGGGCCAGCTTATTTTTTTTTCTGCTAAGCTGCGAATTTACTTGTTTGAGCCAGATTTGACTTGCTGGAAATTGACTGTTTAGAGCAGAAAATTTGACGGATTTGGGATGAATATAACAGTGAGCTACTGTTATTATTATTTTTGTTGTCAACACAGTAGCAACCAAATTGAAGCCATGAGGATCCACATCAACCACTTCATTATTTTTCTCCAACATTATTCGTTCTCTCAAAGAACACGGTTCATCTAAAACATTTCAGGTACACCTAGATTATGCTTTTATATCAAGATTACTTCTTTATGGCAGACGTGCTATAAGGTAAAACGGTTATGGAAGCTATGCGCAAGTTTGGGTCGATTTGTTGAAGATGAAACGGGATCTATTATTTGTTGGATTATGAAGATTCATCGGTTGATATTGCAAGGCTGATTTTTATTTGTGATATGCTACATGGATGTGTTCGGTTACAACAACATGCCTTTATGTTTGCTACGGGTTGCACAAGTCTAGGGGGAGAAGATGTGATGATCTTTGAGACTTTTTGCAACCAACTCAGCAAATGAAAGCAAAGAAAAGTGGTTTATCTTCGTGCAACGCATCGGTTTGGTATTCGGCCAAGTATTTCAAGATGGTTGAATTGTGGATTTATTTCTCGCGTTTTTCATTGATCCTTTATATTGTTTACTTTCAACAATATTGGCAACTTGAGTTGTGACTTAGTCCTCAAGTAAATTGTCATTGTGTTGATATTTGTAAACACCCTATGCATTACAGCTTATGGCAGAAGCTTGAAGAATGTTTATTATAGGGGGAGCTTCACAAAGGAGAGTTGAAGAACAAAAGACTTGAAACCACATGAAGATTTTCTTGAAGTCAAGATGCAAGAATACAAAGAATCGATGTCACAAGTGTTGAGTATACCATCTACCAAATAGGGGGAGATTGTTGGGAATCGAGATTCCGACCCAACATGATTTGGATAGATGAGATTAATACTCAACGGCCACTTAACGATTACCGTCCCGACAACACGGTGAAGAACATGACAACTCAAGACACAAGACTCAACTAAAGAAGATGGCTCTAGTGAATATTATTTATTGTTTAAATATTGTCACTAGTTGGTAGTTTTACTATTATGCCCTTAGTGAGTTTGTAGTATATATAGCAAGTCTTTCTCATGTGAAAGACTTGATGATGATGATGTTTGTCTAGTGAGAGTTAGTCATGGTTCCTTGAAGCTTGTCAAGGGTTCTTGCTCATACCTAGTAAGAACAAGAAACCCGGGAATGCGTGGGGTAGGTAATGTAATCATTCGGTTATTATTAATCATTTGGTTATCCTTTGTTATCTATCTTTCATGTTGATTATCATAGATCTATCTTGTTCTTCATATCCATGTTTCTACTAGCTTTGTTCTTCATCATCATCACATCTCAAACACCATAAACTCTATATCTCGGTGTTATTTGTTTTCTCAAAAACGAGTCACACAAAGACTCGATCCGCTTCCGCAACCAAGGTAAAGGTAGCATTATTTATATATTTGCCCACCACCTCGGTTTTTCACATTTCTATATGTGTTTTCCTATCAATGGTTTATGCTATTCACATAAGCATGTGTTCATGATTTAAACACGTATACGAGACGTAATCATTCATGTCTCATCATTTCTAAACCCTTTTATCATACAAACACGTGTTTTATTCATTATTTACCATTTCTAACACGTATTTATAATAAGGCACATAGGTAAACATATTAAGATACGTAATTACCTAGATGGAAATATCGGGGTGTTTCAACTCTCTCCCCCTTAAAAGGGTTTCGTCCTCGAAACTTGCTCAACTCAAGAATAACTCGGGGTGAGACTCTTTCATTTCATCTTCTCTTTCCCACGTTGACTCAGAACCTTTCTTGTGCATCCACTGCACCCTGACTATAGGAACTACCTTGTTTCTGAGCTTTCTTTCACTACGATCTAGGATTGCAACTGGTCGTTCGATATAGGATAGTTTGTCGTCTACTTCTAATTCTTCTAGCGGCACAATTTCTGATTCGTCTGCCACACACTTTCTCAAGTGTGATACATGGAATGTTGGGTGGATCCCAGACAACTCCTTGGGCAGATCTAAACGATAAGCGAGTTCTCCAACACATTTAGAGATTTTAAAAGGTCCAACATACCTTGGACCTAACTTACCCCTTTTACGAAAACGGATAATGTTCTTCCATGGAGAAACTTTCAGCAGAACATAGTCTCCAACATGGAATTCGATTGGCCTTTGTCTTTTATCAACATAGGACTTCTGTCGATCCTGTGCAGCCTTCAGTCGTGCTTTGATTATGTCGAGGTCGTGAGCCATATGCTCGACTGATTCTTTACTCCCTATCTCACGCTGGCCGACTTCACCCCAACATATAGGAGTTCTGCATTTCCTACCATACAACATCTCGTAAGGTGGCATACCTATACTCGAATGATAACTGTTGTTGTAGGAGAACTCTGCTAATGGTAAGTGATCATCCCAGCTTCCTCCGAAATCGATTATACAAGCACGTAGCATATCCTCCAGAGTTTGAATCGTTCTTTCGCTCTGGTTGTCTGTTTGAGGATGATATGTCGTGCTAATGTGCAGTCTCGCACCCATATTCTCATGGAATTTCTTCCAGAAACGCGAGGTAAATCGAGTGTCTCTATCTGAGACGATAGTCACCGGTACTCCGTGACGTGCGATGATTTCCTTAATAAAGATTTTGGCTAGAATTTCTGAAGAATGTTTCTCGTGAATGGGTAAGAAGTGAGCACTCTTTGTTAATCTATCCACTATCACCCAAATGGTGTCATAACCTTTATCTGTTTTTGGTAGCTTGGTTATGAAATCCATGGTGATATGTTCCCATTTCCATTCTGGAAGTTCTAAAGGTTGTAACTTCCCGTATGGTTTTTGATGTTCAGCTTTAACCTTCGCGCAGGTTAAACATTTGCTCACGTATTGCATGACGTTGAACTTCATTCCCGGCCACCAGTAGTCTTTCTTCAAGTCTTTGTACATCTTCATTGAACCTGGATGGATTGAGTAACGTGATTTGTGTGCCTCGTCCATTATCTTGGTGCGAAATTCCCCAGTGAGAGGTACCCACATTCTACCGTATCGAATCTTTACACCGTACTCGTTTTCTTCAAGGATTGATGTCTGGCCGACTGATGTGCTCGGAACGACACTAAAAACACTAATAAAATAGACCTAAACCTAGACCTAAGACACACCTAATTTTACCGAAATAACCTAAACCGAACCGAACCCTAAGGCAGTGAACCTGTCGGATTATAGTAAAGCTAAGGCAAGACCGGATATCGAACCTAGGACACTACGAAAACAAGAATCAACCTAGACCTAAGAAATGGAAATACTGAGAATTCGATTTGGGTTTTTGATTTAAGATTGATTTAATTAACTAAACTAACACTAACGAATGACAGCAAAGCAAACCTTGAGGAAACTACCGAAATGAGAGAAGACACCACCTAGACCTCAAATCCCAATTAACATCTATAACCAAACCTGACCTTGACAATTCTGATGGATCCTAGTTCACCTTTTAAGTTCTTCCTAGTAATTGCTTCTAACGTTCGGACAGGAGTTCACCTTATGGGTACATCCAACCTCAACTAGACCTAACCACCCTCGAAACAATCTTAGGCACCTTAAGCTAGCAGGAACTACCACTAATCAACACAACTGACACGGAATAGCAAGCTAACTAACTTCCTAGGGCATCCCTCTCCCGATGGCGATGTGATCCTAATCCACTAGTGAACCTAACTACCCGACCTAGTTATCACCTCCCGGCTTGTCTAACTAGAGCAGCACACAAGACTTAAGGAATTCACTAAAATACTAAACTATGAATTACCAAATAGATAATCAAACTAATTACAAACACAAAGTCACGCAATCAGTTACCCAACCCAAACCGAAAGACATTCGCAGATTAGGTAGTTTAGTAAGTTAATTCAAACCCTAATTCTAATGGTCATATGCATACAATCGTGTTAATCAATGGAATAGAATAGAAAGCAAACATCAATCAAATTGCCAAGGTCAAACAAGATCACAAATACTAAAAGTTCATCATACGGTCTAGGTGGTGGTATAGAATTAGCCAACCACCATAATCAAAGTAGAAGAAACCATAAAGACAGAATCTTTAACCCTAAACATGGTTTTAGAACTAATCAAATACAAGAAATCAAAGAAAGAAACTAAACCGGATGACTGAATTGAATATCGAATAATAATTCCGGGTTGATCTCCACTCGATTCCACCTTCTCTGCCTTCAAAAATCGCCTCTTAGTCGTCTCTCAGTCGAACGCAAGTGCAGAATGCCGAATTGAAACCCTAAAATCGATTTTATAAGTCGAATCCTCTTTTTGCGGTTTTTGGACCTCCAAGCGTATCGCTTGGAGGTATGTCCTTCTCAGGCGATACGCCTACAGATCATGTCGCGACAATTTAGTCGGTCAAACCGACTTAAGCCCCGCGTTGACTCTTTCCTCTTCGCGCGTATCGCCTCCCATCCATTAGGTTCCAGGCGATACGCTTGGACCTTCTTGTTCAGCACTTCTTCATTTTCCTTCTTAACTTCTCCCATGGCCTCGGGACTTTATTAAAAACCTACAAAACTTGTAAAAACATAAATAACTAACTCAAAGACACAACTTAATTAAAACAACTAAAACAAATGCAAAACCGACTCAAACTGACTCAAATACATAACAAAATACATATGAAAACAGGATGTGTTTGCAACACATCAAATATCCCCACACTGACTCTTTTTTCGTCCTCGAAAAATACTGCAATGGAATCATAACCAGGAAATTGACTCTAAACCTTTAACCTTTAAAATTGACAGTCCACCAACAGAATTCCACATACCATAATGTATTAACACACTAGCTACGATTGCCGATATTTCTATCCGACTAAACCCAACCACCAACCTTTTCTTTCGCCCCCATGTGTTTATGAAATTACCAGATATAAGTTCAGCTGCCTATGGATCCCACTAAAGAAAGGTCAAGTTCAACCTACTACCGAATCTTATTCAGTCAAAGCAAAGGGTATAATTGATTTAAATTTTTATATTTTTTTTCTCCAACCCCCCTTAAACCAGATACTAAGATGTCCAAAGAATAACTATTTATTTATATGCAAATCTTGAGCATTTATTCTCTAAACTAAAATTTCTTTTCTTCTTCTTTTTTTTTCTTTTTTTCATTTTTTCATTTTTTTTTTATAATTGATCACTTTTACCTAAAATTACCAACGGACATCATCAGAGGTACTCTTTCACAAGGTCTTACCCCCGAAATCATACGTGAGTATTTTGCCCGCGAGATCCGGAACATCATCAGAGGTACTTACCACATGATACTATCCTTAGTTTGTACATGAGTATTCTGCCCCTTCACTCTAGTTCATTAACCAGATTATTACCTACATGCTCATTTGAAATTCTAAGGACATAAGAGTATCTAGCCTAAAGCGGTCTCTTTCCTCTTAATCATCAGATTCAGAATTCCTATCACTCCTAAAATGGGAACCCACTAGCAGACTGATTAGCATATTTATACAACAAATAAACACACAGGCTATTTAAGCTACTCCTAGGTTAGCTGGGCCTACCGACACATCATAGACTAGAAATGCTTTCCATTCTCACCATACTTATCACATTTCCCAATTTATTCATCATAACAATTAAGCACAACATTAGAAAACCAATTCCCAGTTTCCTATCATTTTCCATTTAAAATTGCAGCCAGACTCTTGGACATTTTTGAACAATTTTTCAATTTTTTTTCAATTTGTTTTTTTATGACTCAATAACACACCAAAAAATAAACGACTGACTAAGACTGACTCAATACGAAAGTATCCCATCCCCACACTTGAATCACACATTGCCCTCAATGTGGAATGGAACAAAAACAAATCAGAAATAAAATAAATAAAATAAAAGAAGTTGAAACGTGTTCACCTGAAACTCCAGAGACTCAGCACAGCAACCAACAATGATCCATCGCAACTCCGGTAAACAGAAATAAAATAAAAATTAAAAATTTGAAAATTTTTCTGACTTACCTCCTCCAGGCGTATCGCCTACAACCTTGCATCCCCCAAGCGATACGCCTGGAACTGCACACAACCGGCCCGCCAAAGGATGCAAGCGTATCGCCTATAACCTACCAACCTCCAAGCGATACGCTTGGGGCGTGATTTCCAGAGAATTTTTGGAATTTGACCCCAAAAATTTTCTATCTCTTTTCCTCTTCAGCAAGCCCTATAGTCGAAATCCTCAGTACAGAACTGCAGTTTTGGCCTGCACACTCCCCTTTTCCAAATCTTGAATCTCCAGAATTCCCTGCGAACACCAAAAACACAAAACCCAACAGACGCAAAAAGCACGAAAACCAAAATTTGCAGAAATAAAAACACACAACTACAGTAATATACACCCCGGGCACTTATTAATTAGCACAAAACATAAGAACAACCTCCAAAACCATCCGGAGGCTTGGATTTCACATCTTTAACCACAAAACTACCTGACTCCACCAGGTTTCTATCCAAACAACTTCTAACCAACTTCCTACCCCATAAAGCACTGAACTTTACTGCTCTCAACAACCTCTTAACCTTCCAATGCTTATACCTACCCGGAAGAAATCGACATTTTCCTAGAAAACTCATTTCCGGGTCATGGGTAACAATAATCACATCTAACCTCCCCACACTTGGACTAAGCACAATCCTATCATCAAATTCACCAATGTCACCAAGTGTGGCTCTCCTCAAACTATCCTCAACTACCAAACACTCTCCAACCACTAAATCCTCACCGGGTTCTACTAATGGGGCAACATCCGCATTTCTATCAATTAGCTCATCTAACCCCTCGGGCTCCTCCCCACACTTATCCTCAACCATCAATTCACCTTCCAACCTATTTCCAACGACCAGATCCTCACCAGTGACATAACTAACACAACTATCCACCAAAGATATAAAAGAACCTAGAAAGTACACGGACTCGTTGTTCTTGTCACTAGACTTACCAACCTTGAACTCAACCGATTCATCATCTACCCTCAAAGTAATCGTGCCCGCGAAAACATCAACTAACGCCCGAGCAGTCCTAAGGAAAGGTCTTCCTAAAATCAAAGGGCAGCTAGCATCATATGCAGTATCAACTACCACAAAGTCTATAGGGAATAAAAATTTATCCACTTGCACAAGCACATTCTCCACTACTCCATTGGGTCTAACCACCGACCTATCCGCTAGAGAAATCGTCATCCTAGTCGGCTCTAACTCACCTAATCCTAGGTGCATGAAAACAGAATAAGGCATCACATTAATACTAGCACCTAAATCCGCTAAAGCACACGTAACAGATAAATCACCAAAAGAGCATGGAATGGTAAAGGTACCAGGATCAGTCAATTTTTCAGGCAACCTATTCTGAACTACAGCAGAGCAATTAGCATCAAGAGTAACATCAGAAAAACTTTCAAGCTTCTTCTTATTCGTTAACATATCTTTCAGAAAATTAGCATACTTAGGCATTTGTCTAAGAACATCAGTAAAAGGTAAAGTGACCCTAAGCTGCTTAAGAAGCTCTAAGAACTGCCCATACTCACGTGCATTCTTCTGCTGGACCAACCTTTCAGGATAAGGTACTGGCTTCAGATCATCGGTTGTAATCGGTCGAGGCGCAAACCGTACTTTCTTCTTCTCCTTCACCGCCTCCCACTTCAACGGCTTCTCTCTAACCACCTCAGCCTCGACGTTCGGTGCGGTACTTGCTGGCGTTACGCTCTCATGCACCCTCCCGCCAGGCGTCTCCAACTCAATCTCCTCATCGACCGGCTCCTCATCATCAACCGCCGGCGATGGACTCTGGACAACTCTCCCGCTCCTAGTGGTGATGGCATTGACATTAGCATTGGGGTTCTTATAAGTACTACGAGAGAACTGACCCCCACGGGAATTGAGCTCCTTCAGCTGCTTCGCTATGTCACCGACTGACCGCTGCAAATCCAGGAACGAAGCTTGTTGATTTCTTAGCAACGTGTCATGCTCCGCCAGCTTCTTCTGTGTGGCCTCATCTCTTGCGTTCATATGCTGCAAGATCTGCGTTTAGTTCATGACCAGCTCTGTAAGCTCCTTCATAGTCGGCCCTTCAGTTCCTCCACCACTCTGATTATACCTCGGCTGAAAACCCGGTGGATTTCCTCCCTCTCGCCATCCTGAATTTTGGCCACTCCTCCACCCAGACTGGAACGAATTACCGAACTGGTTTCGGTTTCCAATGCAATCCACCTGCTCAGCGGGAGCAAGCGGGCAGTCTCGAGTGTCATGAGCGCCTCTGCACAGCTCACATTTGGCTTTGATGTGGAGTTTGATTTCTTCTAAGGTTTTATAAATGTTTTCTAACTCCCTAGGTGACATGGTTTCTGAGCCAATGTGATTTACACCCCGGGTAGATGTAGATGGAACGAGTGATCCAGTCGGGGCCAAGGTGGCTCTCCGACCTCCGGGTGCCTGCTGTTCAGCAAGTGCGAAGCTCTCAAATAATGATTTGCATTCGTCAACAGTGAGCTTCTCCATCATATGCCCTCCAGCCGAAATATTGAAATCCTTCTGAACAGAATAAGGAAGTCCATTATAGAACTTTTCTATGATCGCCCAGTCCGTCAACCCGTGTTGCGGACATCTACTCAGAAGGGTGTTGAATCTCTCGTAAGCAACAGAATAAGGCTCATTGGGGTCCATCTTGAAAGAGTGGATTTCCTCCCGATTACGTGAAGCCTTGGCTGGAGGATGATACTTCTTCAGGAATTTTGCAGTGAGATCGACCCAGGTGGCGATCGAATTCGGCGGAAGCGTCTCAAGCCACTCGGCAGCTCGAGACGTAAGGGAGAATGGAAATAAACGCAAGTAGATGATTTCGTTCGTGACTCCGGTGAGTCCGAACGTGTTGCAGATACGAATGAAACGGGAGATATGCGTCGGTGCATCTTCGTCCTCACGTCCATGAAACTGGATCGAATGCGTCAAAGCGTTGATGACGTGGGACGGAACTTGCCAATTCGCGGTGTTGGCAATAGCAGGCTGTGCAATAGCAAACCGGGCCTCGGTGACTCCGGCGCTAGCCTGCTCGTGGACGGTGCGACGTGCCGCCATAGATGAAAGATCGGGGAATGGAATGGGTTTGGTGTCGCGTGTGGTTTGCGTGGAAGAAGATGGTTTGGATTGAGCGGTGGAAATGATGAATGCTTCTAGCTCGGTGCGTAGAAGGCGAAACCGTTCACGAATATCCGCGTCGGGATCAGAAAGTGGTGACAACTCAGGAGGACCTCGTGAACGGGTGTGTGGCATAAAATAAGGAAACTGACTCAAAGAGAAATCAAAAGGGAAAATAAACCTATAAATCTAGACTCGAAGCGGAAATCCTAAGACTCTAGACACGGAAAAACCAAAAAGACTCAAAATTTCCTAACGACGACCTAAGTTAATCTTGCTATTGCCAAGTGTCCCCGGCAACGGCGCCAAAAAACTTGATGTGCTCGAAACGACACTAAAAACACTAATAAAATAGACCTAAACCTAGACCTAAGACACACCTAATTTTACCGAAATAACCTAAACCGAACCGAACCCTAAGGCAGTGAACCTGTCGGATTATAGTAAAGCTAAGGCAAGACCGGATATCGAACCTGGGACACTACGAAAACAAGAATCAACCTAGACCTAAGAAATGGAAATACTGAGAATTCGATTTGGGTTTTTGATTTAAGATTGATTTAATTAACTAAACTAACACTAACGAATGACAGCAAAGCAAACCTTGAGGAAACTACCGAAATGAGAGAAGACACCACCTAGACCTCAAATCCCAATTAACATCTATAACCAAACCTGACCTTGACAATTCTGATGGATCCTAGTTCACCTTTTAAGTTCTTCCTAGTAATTGCTTCTAACGTTCGGACAGGAGTTCACCTTATGGGTACATCCAACCTCAACTAGACCTAACCACCCTCGAAACAATCTTAGGCACCTTAAGCTAGCAGGAACTACCACTAATCAACACAACTGACACGGAATAGCAAGCTAACTAACTTCCTAGGGCATCCCTCTCCCGATGGCGATGTGATCCTAATCCACTAGTGAACCTAACTACCCGACCTAGTTATCACCTCCCGGCTTGTCTAACTTAAGCAGCACACAAGACTTAAGGAATTCACTAAAATACTAAACTATGAATTACCGAATAGATAATCAAACTAATTACAAACACACAGTCACGCAATCAGTTACCCAACCCAAACCGAAAGACATTCGCAGATTAGGTAGTTTAGTAAGTTAATTCAAACCCTAATTCTAATGGTCATATGCATACAATCGTGTTAATCAATGGAATAGAATAGAAAGCAAACATCAATCAAATTGCCAAGGTCAAACAAGATCACAAATACTAAAAGTTCATCATACGGTCTAGGTGGTGGTATAGAATTAGCCAACCACCATAATCAAAGTAGAAGAAACCATAAAGACAGAATCTTTAACCCTAAACATGGTTTTAGAACTAATCAAATACAAGAAATCAAAGAAAGAAACTAAACCGGATGATTGAATTGAATATCGAATAATAATTCCGGGTTGATCTCCACTCGATTCCACCTTCTCTGCCTTCAAAAATCGTCTCTTAGTCGTCTCTCAGTCGAACGCAAGTGCAGAATGCCGAATTGAAACCCTAAAATCGATTTTATAAGTCGAATCCTCTTTTTGCGGTTTTTGGACCTCCAAGCGTATCGCTTGGAGGTATGTCCTTCTCAGGCGATACGCCTACATATCATGTCGCGACAATTTAGTCGGTCAAACCGACTTAAGCCCCGCGTTGACTCTTTCCTCTTCGCGCGTATCGCCTCCCATCCATTAGGTTCCAGGCGATACGCTTGGACCTTCTTGTTCAGCACTTCTTCATTTTCCTTCTTAACTTCTCCCATGGCCTCGGGACTTTATTAAAAACCTACAAAACTTGTAAAAACATAAATAACTGACTCAAAGACACAACTTAATTAAAACAACTAAAACAAATGCAAAACCGACTCAAACTGACTCAAATACGTAACAAAAGACATATGAAAACAGGATGTGTTTGCAACACATCACCGACCATTCTTTCTTTCTTAACATTCTCTTCCTTGAGGGCTTCATGCTGCTCGTTACGAAGTTGGACAAAAAATCAGGAGTAGTAACGATTAATCTATACGACAGTGTTCGAAGAGGTGGATGTTCATCCTTTCTACACAAAGCGTCTGCAACTACGTTTGCTTTTCCTGGATGATACATGATCTCACAGTCGTAGTCTTTGACTAATTCTAACCACCTACGCTGCCTCATATTAAGATCCTTCTGCTCGAAGAAGTACTTTGGGCTCTTATGATCAGTGTAGATGGTGCATTTTACTCCATACAAGTAATGCCTCCAGATTTTGAGGGCAAACACGACGGCTGCTAACTCCAGATCGTGAGTTGGATAGTTCGTCTCATGAGGTTTTAGCTGTCGTGACGCGTAGGTAATTACCTTACCTCGCTGTATCAACACACAACCTAGACCTAAATAGGAAGCATCGGAGTATACTACCAAATCATCAGGTCCATCTGGCAAAGTTAATACCGGTGCCTGAGTCAATCTGGTTCTTAATTCTTCAAAGGCCTTCTGCTGACTTGAACTCCAAATAAATTTTACGTCTTTCTTGGTCAACTTGGTTAGAGGTGTCGCGATTTTTGAGAAATCTTGAATGAACCTACGGTAATAACCGGCAAGACCCTAAGAAGCTACGAATCTCCGAGGGTGTTTTTGGCGGTTTCCAGCTCATTACCGTTTCTATCTTGGAAGGGTCTACGAGTACACCATCTGCGTTTATTACGTGACCAAGGAATTGCACTTCCCTCAGCCAAAACGCACATTTGGAAAATTTGGCATACAATTTCTCCTTCCTCAAGGTTTCTAACACTTCCTTCAGATGCATAGCGTGATCAGACTCGCTCCTGGAATAGATTAGGATGTCATCACCACACGATTACGAATCGGTCCAACATGGGTCGGCACACCCTATTCATGAGGTCCATGAATGCAGCAGGTGCATTAGTCAACCCGAATGACATTACCAGAAATTCGTAATGACCATATCTCGTTCGAAAAGCCGTCTTCGGAATGTCTTCGTCTTTGACCTTCAACTGGTGATAACCTGACCGCAAATCGATCTTGGAGAACCAACTTGCTCCTTGTAATTGATCGAATAAGTCGTCGATTCTGGGCAGAGGATATCTGTTCTTCACCGTCAGTTTATTCAGTTCCCTGTAGTCGATGCACATTCTCAGGCTTCCGTCTTTCTTCTTGACGAAAAGAACCGGAGCACCCCAAGGCGAGATGCTCGGTCTGATGAAATCTTTGTCAAGCAACTCTTGCATTTGTGACATGAGTTCCTTCATTTCAGATGGAGCTAATCGATATGGTGTCTTGGCTACGGGTTTGGCTCCCGGCACCAAATCGATTCCAAACTTTATTTCGCGTTCAGGAGGAATGCCCGGTAGGTCTTCTGGGAATACATCTGGAAATTGGTTTACTACCGGCACATCCTTTAACTCCTTCGATTTTAAATTCGAGTCAATGGCGTAAGCTAAGAATGACTCACACCCGTGCTTCAAGAATTTTCGTGCTTTAATCATGGAAATGATCTTCACTGTAGAACTGTCGCGATCCCCATGTACGGATATGATGTCTCCAATTGGTGCTCGAATTTGAACTTCTTTCTTATTGCAGATAATCTGCGCGTCGTGTTTCGCGAGCCAATCCATTCCCAACACGATATCGAAACCGGCTAAAGTCATAGGGAATAATCTAACAGGCAATTTATGTCCTTCTAATTCTATCAGGCAATCTTCTATCATATCGAAAATTATAAAACTTTTTCTTGAGGCAGTTTCAACTTCAAAAGGTTTCTCGTCCCTAATAGTTGGTCTATTAAGTAATACACAGAATTCATGCGATACAAAGCTTCTACTGGCACCGGAATCAAATAACACAAATGCAGGCACATTATTAACTAAGAACGTACCTGAAACTACATCAGGTGTTATCTTAGCCTCAGCATCAGTTATGGTATATGCTCTACCCCTCGCCTTCGGAATCTCACTTGCTCGCAGTGGTCCTGGATTGTTAACTAATTTGGGACAGTTAGGTTTGATATGTCCTGGCTCACCGCACTGAAAACACTTCCTCATATTTGGACAGTTGTTGGAGTAATGACCTTCTTTTCCGCACATGAAACAATTATTTGACCCTGACTTACATTCTCCAGAATGGTTTCGGTTACACTTGCGACATTTGGGTTTGCCGCTTCGTAGATCATTTC
>JBCNJP010000025.1:16533721-16601624 GCA_039602395.1 Deinandra increscens subsp. villosa | reverse complement strand
TGAATTGTACAATTCCCCTCAACCCTCCTTAAGACAATCTTTGCTTAGATTAAAACCTTCTTTAAAACTTCGTCAAAACCTTTAAAAAGATTTATCTTTATAATAATCATTTATTATAACCTTTCTGAAAACAGTTTGATTCTTCAAAACTTATTTTCCTCCTTTCTAAACTATTTCAAAAGTTTAACTTCTTTATTACCCATTCATTATAACCTTCCCGATAACAGGTAATAACACTTTAAGGCATTAAAACATTCCACGTATGTGTATTAACACAAAACACGTAAAAGCATTTAACTCAAATACTTTTTAAGTAAACAGTTGAATATATATTATTGCATGTATATCAGCCCGAAAACATTAAAACATTTAAAATATTTAAAAGTGGGCTCATAGAACTCACTGTATTCTCTTAAGCCAATTAACTCAGTCAGAATCTCCTTTACGTCTTCCAATTTAACCTAATTGCGTATTGTATGATGTTAACGCAAGGTTTTATATAATAAACACTTCTTATGTTTATTTATTTACTTAATAATATATATTATTAAGTTTATTCAGTTATAAGGGTCAAAATGACCAAAATGCCCCTAGAGGCATATTATCTTCTTTTATTGATAACTATGAAGACACGCATTCCTATAAGTAGACACTCACTCCGGGATCGCCCAGTGTTGGGATGCCATTTCCCAGATGGGATGGTGACACCCCCGCTATTGCTAGAAACCCCAGTGTACAGGCGTCTACCCTTCCGGTCCGCGCGAACCTCTAATATTCGATTAACTCGGTATTTTTAATACTTCATTATTTATTCATTTTAACTTCATATACACTTATTATATGTATAAACATGTCACTATACCAAAATTCAAGCCCTTATACCCTTTGGATTATTTTATATTAAATATCCATATTTAGAAACCCTAATTTTATGAATTTCTCGTTTTATTATCAAAACTCATTTTTAATTCAAACCAACTTAGGGTATTATCCATTATAATATTTTATAATATCCTTCAAAAGACCGAAGCTTATTTCAACATCGTTTAGTCAATTTGGGCAGAACAACGTTATGAAAACCCTATTTTTAACTCGTTATTAAAACCTTTACCAAATCTTGTCCAATTGTGAAATAAACTTAGGGCTTTCTTAAAACACATTAAATTAGGATTACCTATAAAAATTCAGACCCTAATTCCCACCCGATCACCCGATTTTGACAAAACAAGCTCAAGAACCCTAATTTTAGCATGGTTTTAGAAATCATACTTAGAAAATGATTTAGCCAAAACTGAAAGAGGTTATTTTAGACCTTACCTAATAGTGCTTGACTGCAGAAATTTAGACTCTAACTCCTCTTGTGCAGCTCGAATTTGACTGATGAAGATTCGGTTGTGGTTTAGGGTTTTTAGATCAAAGATCTCGAAATTGGCGAGTTTAATCTGTTGTTTGATCGAGTATTTATAGTGTAGGAGCTCGCAATCTGTACTAGACACGTATGGGGGTGAGTATGCAGCTTAATCCGACACGTAGATGACCCAATCGTGAGGAACAAGTCGAAATCGTGGCCAATTCTCGTCCTAGGGTTCTTTCTGGTGCAAATTGGGTGGAGGGTCGCGAGGTTTTTGGGTCTGGGTGTCGCGACCCGCGAGCTACTTTGCCAGTTTGGCAGTTTTGGTCCCTGGACTTTATATTTATATTTTAAGCCCCTAAACTTCTACGAACTGTTATTTTATGCTATAAAACACTTAAGGGTGCATTTATAAAAGTTTCTAAGGCTCGGGATATGCTCGATGATATACGTATACATATACGTTTTATATCTTTCAAGTATTTACACTTTTAGTCCTTTAACTTTTATTTTAGGCTTATTACCTTTGTATCTTTTGATGTAGCTATCATTTTAGGTTCTTAAACCTTTTTAAACAAAATTCTAACATTCTCGAGGGTTCAGGTTATGTATAATAATATATATATATATATATATATATATATATATACATATATATATACATATTTTTACTCTTTCTCCCCCTCTAACTTTGCAATATTCATCATTTTATGTCACGAATCATGTTAGAACATATCCTTACTATATTTTAAGTCTTAAAACACTTACGAGAATTATAGATACGTATAATATCCGTATGGCTTATAACTTTGCTTAAATTACACTTTTGGCCCTTTTACTTTTTCATTAACTATTAACATGCAATTCTATACGTGTTTTCCTATCAATGGTTTATGCTATTCACATAAGCATGTGTTCATGATTTAAACACGTATACGAGACGTAATCATTCATGTCTCATCATTTCTAAACCCTTTTATCATACAAACACGTGTTTTATTCATTATTTACCATTTCTAACACGTATTTATAATAAGGCACATAGGTAAACATATTAAGATACGTAATTACCTAGACGGAAATATCGGGGTGTTACATATTTAGGTTGATATTCTATATTTCAATAATCATTTGATAAGTTCTATTATATAATAGTTAGTTAAGCTAGTTTAGGTGACAGCTGGGCTAGTTAGTTTGAGTTAGGAGAGTTAGCCCAGGAATAGGCTAGGTGGAGTAGGAGATTGTATCCCTGTGGATCGACCTCTATACTTACCATTAGGACCATACTACATTAGCGATAGGTACACTTACCTATATGCGTTTGTTTGAGTCCTTTAGGTAGCATTAGGGTTTATAAATATAAAACTATTTTGTGTGCTAAAAAGTCCCTATTATTTATATACTACCCAAGCGCATCACACGGTTATTTTATTTCATTTTTTATGTAGTGTTATAGCAATACAATTGTGTTGTGTGTCTGTTTTTATTCCCGTGGTAACACCTTTATTAGATTTCTTTTCATTCTTTTTAAAATTGTTTTTAACAGTTTTATTATTTTTTCAATCTTTTTAAATCATCTTTTAAGCTTTCATTGCTTTTAAGTTTAGTTTCTTATGTACTTAACTAGGTTTGTTACTCGTGTGTTATACGGGGGCGGCATATTAACTGAATATAATATAATAATCTTGAAGTCTTGAAGCAAAGTAATTTAGAGAATGTAGAATTATTGGGAGGGGACGAATGTATTTGCGGTTGTGTGAGACCAAGGTTTGGACGACATGTAAGAAATGGTTGAACTGTGTATTTAGTTTATATTTGTAATATAAAATGGATGTAAATATAAATATATATATATATATATATGGCATATTTACTGAATATAATATAATAATCTTGAAGTCTTGAAGCAAAGTAATTTAGAGAATGTAGAGTATTTGGGAGGGGACGAATGTATTTGCGGTTGTGTGAGACCAAGGTTTGGACAACATGTAAGAAATGGTTGAACTGTGTATTTAATTTATATTTGTAATATAAAATGGATGTAAATATAAATATATATATATATATATATATATATATATATATATATATACTAAAAATGCAATATTTGCAAATTCATTTCAAGAAATATGTTGGGAGGACACGTAGATGTAATACATGGACAATAAGTACCTAAGACTTATAAATCCCTTAACACTTCCTTATATAAAACGTCAGAGGTTTTATTTGTAATGTTGCCTTTTTTGTCTAATATTAAAATCTTTATATATTGTATGTTTTTAACTCTTGATAGCACCAAATACAACTGACCATGTGAGAATACATGTTTCCTAAAAAAAAAAACCAACATTTGTGAGTGATTGACCTAGGATTTTATTTATCGTCATTGCGAAACATAGAGACATCGGAAATTGCCTTCTTTAAAATTTGAAAGGAATTTTATGGTACGAAGGTGTTATGCTTCGTTCGGGAATGAAAGTGCGATATCCAATATTAGTGTCTGATATAATCATTGCCTCGACTACACAATTATGAAGTGATACCACTTTCAATCTAGTTATAATGCATAATCCTTCCTTTTGATCAATATTCCTGAGTAACATAGTGGGAACCCCGACCTTTAGAACTAGTCGATGGTTTGTCAAACCTGAAATTTTAAGACCATTTAGAATGTTCCTGAATTAATAAATGGTTTGGGAACCCGACCTTTATAACTAAAATTACATGTTACGTAGATAATTTAAAGAAAATAAAAATGTTAGCAATAAGCACTAAACACATTTGTATTCCCTAAGATGATAATGTCACACATTAAGTCACTTAGTGCTATGAATTTGGACCCACAAAGATGCAGAAAGTTATTTTGTTTTTAATAAAACTCTCACAGACATCCCTAAATCATATATATATATATATATATATATATATATATATATATATATAGTAATACTACCATACAACCCAATTAAAAATATCACAATTAATAAAATTAAAAAACCCAAAACCAAAATAGAATCACAAAAATATGTTAAAAGGTTTCCTTCCCACGAAATACATGCTTAGGTGCCTTATAAAACCTGACATTCGTCGAGTGAGATGGAAAAGAAGGCGTAAGAACTCTTCTATAAACCAACAACAATGTTGGTGGTGAGCCTCAATCAAAACCTATCATCTTCCTACTCAATAAACAATTACATTAGGAGACACTTGTCAACTCCACATGCATTCTCACACTAAAATTCCCCCCAAAAAACACTCATATCCATATTTTACTAAAAATAACACACGGATCTCTTATCACTCGTTCTCATGACCCAAATATGTAAAGGCACAACCATTCGCTTCCTTCTCAAATAGTTCAACCCCAAATTCGCTACAATTTTGTCATGCCGATCTACGGCCGCTTTCTTCTTCGTTCTTATGTATTCTTATGTAAGGGACTGTCATTTAACCGTCTTACAGTGGGTTTCGAACTGAATCAAGGTCTTCAATCTAGGAGATGAATCGACTGAGGTTTGTGTTTCAACTCTGGAATCGTGGTCTTAAACCCTTCGTTCATCTCCTAGATCGCATTGTAAACCCTCCCTGTATTTCGTACTTTCTTACCATAAATCACTGATGTCTTCACTAATGATTCATCAAGATTAAAGTTTATTCGGTGAGTATTTCTTTCGATTTCAACAAGTCTTTTTAACACTAAAATTGATTTCTGAAGCTTAAAGATCGAAGATCGCCGGTTCCTTTTTTATCAGTTTTAATAGGTATGGTTTCCAATATAAAATGGTGCTTTTATTATAAACGTAAAATTTATATGCCTTTGTTTCTAACCCTAAAATTGATTTTCATCTTTCACATACACCACTTCAGTTTCAGAATCATAAATGCTCATTGGTTGTTGATTAGTGGTGTAATGGTTCCTGGAAAATTCATGGATATTTGTAACTTCTTTTAAATCATATAATTTGTTTGGAGTTATGAGACGATGGAAGTTGCTAACATACATAATTCACAGGTATGATATATCCTTATTTTTGTTTGTCTTTTTAATGTATATATTGTTTTTATCAAATGTTCTATACTTGCTTTCTGTTGTATTTTGTGGCATTGCTTCGTTTTATATGATTTGTTGTGTGATATGGTGTATAGTTTATGATGTTCATAAGGTGTTTGATGAAATGCCAACATATGATTTAGACTCATAGATGCCATAGTTTGTTCACATATTTTTTATATAATTATTATGCTATAAAGTGTAAATGGTTAACCATGGATGTCTGATTTAAGATGTTCAAATACATAGTTACATGATTAAGCATGTCGATGTTCTGAGTATCACAAATTTAGAGTGCAGTATGTTTGTTAACTTTATGTAGAGACCAAGAAAATATAAGGCTTTTGCATTAGATGTTTTGTGGGCTGGTTCATATTGTTATTGGGCTAACTTGTATGGGTTTGTTGGGTTAAATAGGTTCGGTCGATTATAGGGTGTTTGGGCCGAATTTTGTAACTTGTTTAACAAGTTGGGGGTCACTGTATATAAGGAACATGTATGTGACTTGTTTAGGGTTTTTGGTTGTGTGGTTCACAAGAGGGTGTTTCACGAAATTCTCTGGAGAGAATTTCGATCTTTGTGTTTTCAACCAAGGTGATCAATCAAGTGTTCTTTACAATCGGTTTGCGTTTCTATAGTGCTTTTAATCATCGTTTTCACTATATTTATTATTTATCCTTGAATCATCTAGTAACACCGGATTCCACACGGTTGTTACAAGACATTGATATCATGTGAGGGACTTTTTGATCCTTACAATTGGTATCAAAGCCAAGAAACGCAAGTTTCGAGGCTCTCACGATATCAGATTCAAGTTTTTGTGGCTAACGATTTGAGTTCTCTTGGTGATTTTCAGCTTTTAGCGCGAAACGGGAAGTGTTTTTGCAGGTTACAAGTGTTTGCAGAATCAAGAAGTTGTGTTCCATAAGATTTTCGATCGAAATTTGTGGCCTTAACCATATTCGATCGAAGTTCAAGCTTTTCGATCCAAAGTTGTACTTCTCGATCGGCTCTTCGATCAAAGTACACTTTTCAATCACCCCTTTTCGACTAGGTTCTGTGACTTTGACTCGTTATCACCTGATCGAAAAGGTACTTCTCGACCAGTCAACACTTTTCGATCGAGCCAAACTCTGCCCGATCGAAAAGCAGGCCTTTCGATTCTACTGTCTCGATCGAGAACCACTTCTCGATCAACACCCTTCGCGATCGAAAACCCTCCTCGACCCAACCTCCACCCGATCAAAAAACCCTTCTCGATTGACCATTTCCGGTCGATAAACACTTTTCGATCCAAGCCTTTTGACCGAAAACACTTTTTGATTTATCACTTTTCCTTCAATGGCATTCGATATGTCAAGCCTATCCAGTGCAGCTTTGGAAATGGACGCCAAGATCGGAACCAACGCTAGACCTCCTCGTCTGATGTCTGGAAAAGATTTCATGAGCTGGAAGTACCGGTTTGTGAATTATGTCAACTATAATGATCCTAAGATCATGCGTTCGGTTGAAGTGGGTGATTATGTGCCTAAGACAACTCCTGCAGCCAGTCAGGAGGGTCAACCCAAAGAGAAGTCAGACTGGACTGAAGATGAATGGGAAAAGGTAGAACGTGACAGGAAGGCTCTGGCTGTATTGACCATGGCCTTATCCCCCGAGGTTGCTGAAGCCTTCAAAGAGTATAAATTCGGTAAAACACTCTAGGATGCTCTCGTTTTTGCATATGAAGGAAATGATGACATGAAAGAATCTCGGAGAGAAAATCTCAGGGAACAATTCAATGAATTCAACTATGTACCTGGAGAAAACATGGGGACCCAACTACAGAGATTCATCAAGATTGTGACAGCTATGAAGGATGCTGGGGTTACTTACACTCAGGCTGAGGTAAATAAGAAGTTGGTGAACTCACTTCCACCAAATTAGGATAGCACCATAGAGTTCATCGAGAAGACTATGGCAATGGGAACATCACAAGTAAGTGAGCTCATGTCAACTATTAGATCCTATAAAGAAAAGAAGCAGAAGATAGCTAGAAAGTTAGGAAATGGTGCTTTGATGAACCAAGTCAACCAAGCCTTCATCTCACAACCAGCTACATGTCCAAGCAATTCAATCACTAATCAGACGGTGTTTGTGTCACAAACCCCTGGGGCTAGCTCATCTGGTTCATCCAACCTAATCTCTTTAGATTTTAACAATCTAACTGTAACAACCTGTAAGTTTCCAAGAACTTAAACCGATAATATATACTTATGTGTTAACTGTGTTACGTAACAGTTTACTTGCAACATGTCAATTTTCTCAAAATTACATTCATTTACAATAGGAAAATAGCCTTGACGTAGCCTTAATTCATGTTGAACACGATACTCGGACATGATGACTTCTTTGCACGAAATGGTCGCTGGAACTTCAATATTTAAAAAACGACTAACCAAATTCGTTTATCAGATTTACCAAACTATGTGGTAAACCCCGTGCATGATCTCATCATCTTGGGATATATATTATTATTATCCTTTATCATTTTATGACACACATATTTCACATATGACATATACAAACAAATTCGTATTAAATAACAATGTGTTTAGACAACGACAACAAAATGAGACTTGTGATCCAATCCCTACGTTAACATCGATTTATTTTACGTCCAAAACAATTCCTAAAGCGTTATTAACGTTCACGACGAATGTATTTTTACATGCATGCAATATATATATACATGCAACGTAATATTTTCATGTTAGTAACCCTCGAGTATTTTCCAAACCGAGTCATTTTGTTATTATTTTACGTCGTCGTGAATAAATATTTTATAAAACCTTCAAACTCGATCCAATTCACTTATTTTTCTCATTCACTCGACCCGTCACCTTTCCCCTTCTCCTCGCGAACCGGCCGGCCACGGGAATCTACCCCGTGACCCTTCCTCCCTTCGGTTCCCAACCGAAAACCAACCACCACCATCCCATTTTAAATAAACTAGTTAGTCACTTGTACCTTGTTTGACCTCCTAGATCCCCTTCATTGCTGGTTCTCTACTTCCCACCGACTTGACTCCTGATAATGTCAATCAAGTCAACCCTGAAGATCTGGAGCACATGGATATTTCTTATCATATGGGGATGTCTGCCTTAAGGGCAAAACAGTTTATGGCTAAGACAGGGAAGAAGGACTGAAATTGAGGGAAATGAATCAAGCTCATTTTCAACAAGGCAAGTCTGCGATGCTACAATTGCAATGAGTATGGTCATTATGATAGAGAATGCACCAAGCCGAAGGTTGAACGGGATGTGAAAGCTGCTGATAACAGGAATGAAGGTATAAGAAAGGATGCTGGGAAGTGATATAAATTTCCAGATGTTTGCTAACTGACACGCGTAAGGTGGATGTGAAAAGCTGTGATTCATGGTTGATATGCTTGGTAGGCTCTACTGTCAATCAATCAAAAGGTATGGTTTATCACAACACTTGAAGATAACGAATGATGCTTGATAGGCAACACACACTTAGGTTAGTACAATCTCTATTTGACTGTGCACCAGGAATCCTGAGACGCACGCCCGGTTCTGAGTTTTGATGTCATGCTCAAAAACTCCCATCCCCTCTGCTTTGTGTGAGCAATGACCTGGGGATATTGTACGTGAGTCAGGTCTCCTTTGTTCTGCGGTAGCAGAGTCCTGTAGCCTCCCTGATCCATGTACTTCTAAGATCACATTGTACAGAATGATTAAAACCCAAAAGATGCCAATGTGCACAACTAAAAGAGACCCTCAAGTGTCCAAAACCCTCAGCCTATGACACTGATGAGAGCATTATTAAAAATGTTTCAAAAATTCAGCTGACGTTGTATATTATCCCCAAAAATCTCCGTGATCTATTCTTTATGTTCTCAACCCAGTCTGGAGCATGATGTTAGGCTTAAGGAAATGTGTCGTGAAAAATGTCGTACGAAAACCAGGTATACATGACAGAATGTACAAAATATACCTAGGACTTATGTGTGTGACCTGGATAGATTTTCATAATTAATAAACCCTAAAAGATAAATAAATGTGACAAAACTGCCTGAGTAAGCGAAAGCGACACGAGTTTAAAGTTGGACCAAAATACCGGCAATCACCTGAACACGCAAAGTAACTAAAGCTGAAAAGGGTTCCACAGTCACAGATTATCTGGTATGATCCCGTGTATGCCTTCTCACTCAAAGCTCAGTTTGTTAAGTGGTAGATATTTTCTATATCTTTTTATTTACTTTGGTTCTATTTTTATCTTTACTTTAAAGAAATTTGTTTTAATTTTTTTTAAGTTGTCAGATGTAAATCTCATGGGGTTGATTTCAGGGGAAGCTTTCGAAAATAATCAGGATTAATTTGTGGGTAAGTTTTAATAGAAAAATATTGGTTTTGTAAATGGTTGGGTTTAATATGACATTTTTAAACTTGAGGGGGTCCATGTGAAATTTTTTAAAAAAATTGGAGTGGTGGAAAAGGAACCATCGGTTCCTCTCCCTCACTTTCTCTTGTCTTCCTCCTTTCCTCTCATCGTAAAACCTAACAGCCCTCACCACCATCTGTGGCAATCACCACCTTCGGACACCACCACAGTCATCACCACCCCCTTGCGACCTCACCACCACCCCCTCGTCAGAAACCACCACCAGATCACCCCCCATTACCCTCGTCGCCACCGCAACTGCCCCTCTCCAAATCTCTGCCACCGCCGTCGATTGTCACCTTCTAACACCACCAGGGTGGTCAGTTTTCATCATCTTACATCTACACGGTGTTGATTTTGAGTTCTAAGGAGCTATGGAACCCCGATTGAAACGATCCGCAAAACCCCCAAAGGAGAAACACGGGTATGTGCTCTATATTTGTGATTATTGGGTAGGACGGGTAAGAAATCATGTTTGCAGGTGTTTGTGATTGAGATCTAGTGAGAAAACACTCGAATATGGCCTGTTAAATTAAGTTGCAGGTTTTGAGCGAAGAAGACAAGGCTTTTCGATCGAACCAGGGGCTTTTTGATCAGACTGAGAAGTTTTTCGATCGGCCCCTGGTGCTTTTGATCAAGGGTTACCGCTGACCAGGAGTTTCTCGGTCGAAATCTGAGCTTTTCGATCGAAAGCTATGCTTTTCGATCGGAGCTTATGACTTTTCGATCGGGACTTATACTTTTCGATCGGTGCTCTAGGTAACATGGGCATTTCGATCAGGGGATTCGGTAATCATCAGACTTTTCGATCGGAAGGATGATTTTCGATCGAAAAGGTACCTGATGACGTGTTTCAAATGGTTTTCTTCCATTTTTAAGCCGTCATACTGCCGATTTTTCGAGAAAATTCTTATGGCTAACGAATTGATGTTTGTTTTGGTTTTATCTATGTTTGTGATTGCAGGGACTTAGAGTTTGTCAAGGACCACAATATTGTGGAAGATATGATGGATCCCCATGCTGACTACATGGAGAAATACAAGTCGATGATAGAGGGATTAAGGAAATGCGGCTTGCATTATGCACTCACTGCCAATCCAATTATTTGCAAGAGAATGCAGCAAGAGTTCTGGAAGATGGCAATTGTGTCAGATGATGAGAAGCAGATTTTTGCAGAGATCCAGAACACCAGTGTGATTCTAACAGAGGAAAATTTCAGGCAGGGTCTCAGATTAAAGGATTCTGCCAATGATCCTATTACACTAGATAAAAAATTGTAACCGAATGTTTGAAGGAAATGGGGTATCACACTGAGTCTCCGCCAACAATGAAAGCTCTCATTCCGCCCTACTGGAGGATGTTGGCACACTATTTGCAAAAGTGTGTCATTGCAAAGAAGAGTTCTAAAGATCAACTCAATCTGGTGCATACTCATGCTATGGTGGCACTTGTCAGAGGATTGGGATTTAACTAGTCAAAATTGATCTTTGAAGACATCAAGGCAGTGATAAAAAGATATAAGAAGTTTGCTGCAGTTCCAAGATTTATACAGCTGGCCCTGGATTCCAGATACCCAAATCTGAGGAAGTCGGGTGATACTCATGATGCAAAACCAATGGGGATTGAGATTTTTCCAATGCTAAACCCCGAGAAGAAGTTAACTGATAAGATCCCATTTGGGAACAAGTTTGGAGAGTTTGCTGAAATAGCCAAAGAGGATGCCCCACCTCACAATAATGCAGTAATTGAAGAAGAACACAATGTGCCAGCTTCACAGAAGCCAGTAACTGATATTTCTGATAGTGATGATTGGGGAGATTTTAACTTGGAAGATGTGCAAATTGAAGCTTTGCATTATGATGATAGTGATAATATCAACTATGATTCGTATCTTGATGACGTTGAAGTTGAGGAAGAAGAAGAGACAGAGACTGTTAAGATTCCATTACTAATCAAACAGAAAGCTATAGAGGATCCTCCCCTCAGTACTTCTGTTACAGATGATCTGACTGAAAAGGTGAAGGTTGCCACACGACACCTTACAGAAGTTTTAAATGACCCACGAAGGAGACGAATGGATCCTAGAGTACCTCTATCTACTAGCACGGGAACAGGTCAATCATCCTCCTCCTCACAACCCACTGCCCAAGACAAAGGGAAAGTTGTTGAGATAGCTGAATTCAGGCTTGAAAGAGAACTAGAGCAGAGATAGCAGAGTTAAAAGCTCAGGAATGCAACCCAGGGTGAAATAATTGGTGATTTGATTGATATCCAAAAGGTGCACAACACTGAGCTGGAAAACCAGAAGAAAGTAAATAGAGAATTCTCAAGATAGATCGGAGAATTACACAAGCTGGTAAAGCAGCTTAACTCAGATGATAAGAGTGGTTCAAGCAAGTCCCAGTCAACGAAAGACGATAAAGGAGACCCAGGAAGCAAAGAAAACAGTTCTGGAGCAAGTGATTTGTCACACCGTGGACTTTCGGGAACGGAGGCGTGTGACGTCATGAAATCATAGTCGTGGATACTTAGAACAATTAATAGTAAAACAATTGATTAACAAAACGTCATTTGGATTGCACGTGATATGGAAAGTCCGGACGAAAGCACGTAATGTCATAATAAGTATAAATAAACAAGTTGCATGTATAAGGTCTTTGATCATTGAGTAACGTTTCCGTCACCCAACGACACCGGTCAAGTCTTGATAATAATGTCCCGTTTGTATATTTAGGAAAAGTCCATCCGGTTAATATTTATTGTTCAAATAAATATATATAGTCAAGTTTATATTTACGTCCAAATAAATATAAGGGAATTTAAATAAAACAATTTGATGGCGTTTAATAATTGTAAACAATAACTTCTCAAGTTAAAACGATTACTTGGAAAGTTCCATAAATATTTTAAGATAAAATATTTATTTATAATTTTTAGAGATCGTAGTCACCGGTTTAAGTTTGTAAAATAGTTTTTTTAATGCATTTGGACTTTTTTCAAGTTCAATATTTTGTTAATATATTTCCCTTAAGTCGTTTATAAGTTTAGAAATATTTTCTTGGTCGGTTTTTAAATAATGTTACCAACACTACGTTTTCTCGTCGTGTAGTTAACCGTTTTGATCCCGTTTTTCTCCCTAAGCGACGTCTCAACGTTTAGATCACTTTGGTTCATTTAGGAACTTGAAAATATTTTGAAAAATGTCGACGGGATCAGATCTGATCCGTGGACTTGTTTCCCATAATTCTTATGTCTTGAAACATGTTGTAACTTATAAAATCATCTAGTTTATAACTAGTCTTTTTAGGGAATGTTTTGAACATTTATGACAAGTCATTTAAAGTATAAAAATCTAAGTATTTAAGTCCAAATGATTGTTATAAAGGAGAAGGTTATCAAATGTATTTTTACTAGTTTTAGTAAAAATTAAATAAACTATTTTTGTGTCTTGGTGAATTAAATTCACCAACACATTAAGTCTTGGTCTTTGGTGACTTTCCTTTTTATAACATGTGACATATTTTATAAATGATAAGTCTAAGAGATAAACTTTTGGTTAAGACTTTCCAAGAATCTTTGTTTTACAAAATGACTGTTGGACTATACTTTAAGAGGCATGAACATTAGTTATGGGCTAGGTTATTATTGGGCTTGAATAGTTTACTTGTTAGGCCATGTGGGCCGATTTTATATGTTTATGATTGGGCCTATGGTGTTTATGATTGGCCCTAGGGTTTGTAAGAGGTAGTATAAATACCTCACTTCTTTATGTTTATGATAAGCTTTTGGATTACATTTACGATTTCTCTCTCTCATTAGAGTTTACGATCAGTTCCATTTGCTTCAAGTTTGTAGTATTTTCTCATTCAAGATTCGATCTTTCTTAGAGATTGAATCTCTTTCTTCTACATTCTTCTTGAATCAATCACATACGAGGATTCCGCACTCATTTGTGATTAAGATATCGTGTTTGGTTGATTTTCGGACCTATAATTGGTATCAGAGCCAAGAATCTGTGATTCGAGGCTCTCACGATATTGGATTCAAGCTGTTTTTCTGGATAAAGTCTTGGTTTTTGAAGATTTGAAGGTGTTTTGGTGTTTACGAGTGATGCTGCTGCTGATCATCGAGTTCACGATCGTGTTTCTGGGTTATTTTGGTGTTTACGACTGCGTAGTTTGAAGATCTTCATCAGATTCGGGTTTACGAGTTCAAGATTGCATTTTTATCGTGTTTACGATCAGGAAGTTTGGTGATTACGATTGTACTTGATCGTAATTGGAGTTTACGACATTTCATTACCGGAATCATATATCGTAATCGAAGTTTACGAGTTTTTCAGATCGTAATTGGTGTTTACGATTTCCTTTGATCGGAATCGTGTGTTTACGACTCGTGCTTGTCGTAATCGGTGATCGTAATCTGTGTTTACGATTCTCTCTGTCGGGATCGAAGTTTACGAGTGACTCTCATCGTAATCTGGTGTTTACGATTTTTGCTTGGATCGTAATTAGTGTTCACGATCGTAATCAAGTATTTGCGATCGTAATCAGGTGTTTGTGATCGTAATCTCACTTTTTGGACATTTGGACTTTAGATTTAAGTTCCCTAAGCTTACGTAATGGATTTCGAACCAAGTATGTATCAGAAGTTGGACTTTGAGATTGGATCCATCACTCGTCCACCTAGACTCACATCGGCGGATAACTTTCTGGAATGGAAATATAGGTTTGAAAACCACTTGAAGAGTGTTGATCTCAGACTCTAGAGAGCGGTAATTCATGGGCCACACACACCTACACATCCGGAAGGAACGAATGCAGGTAAAGCTAAAACGAAAGACGAATATGATGATGATGATTGGGAAAGATGCAACAAAGCAGAGAGGGCATTTGCTATTATGACTATGGCACTTACACCAGACATTGCACAAGGATTTAAGCACTGCAAGACTGCCAAGCAACTCTGGAATGCTTTGATTGTGGCTTATGAATTTGACGGCGGACTTAAAAAGCCACCTACAGACGCTTTACGCCCAATCATTCCGGATAACGGGAAATCCGGACATTAAGGCAAGCCGCAAGCAAATGCTGAAGCAGAAATTCAATCTGTTCAACCACATTCAAGGTGAATCCTTCGAAGCATAGGTGCAAAGGTTCGTGTCTCTGATGGCCGAAATGTCAAGCTATGGTGTTGAACAGGATCTGGAAGACAAGAATCTGAAACTGCTGAATAGTCTACCTAAATCCTGGAATACCAACATCTTTATCATTAAGGACAACAAGTTGAGTGAGCTATCTCTTGATGAAATGATCAACAAATTAAAGTCAAAGCTTATTGATGACAAGCAGAGAGAATTGAACCATATAAGCTCCCTTAGTTTGGCGGGAAAATTGAACCAAGCCCTGTTGTCAGAAGAAGTGGATTCTAAGCAAGATGGAAAGTCAGCTGGAAGTGGACCAAGCTCTGTCATAAAGTCAACTGCGTTTGTGGCACAACCTCATGCAAGTTCAAGTGGAGGTGTCAACCCTGATGCTACGAATGATCCTAACTTTGCCCTTGGTATGGGCTTTATGAACAGCTATCATGCTCTCATGGCAGGAACTTTAGTGCCAACTGAGATGCTGTCAGGTGAACTGAATCAGATAAATCTAGAAGATGTAGAGATGTTGGACGTCTCTTGGCAGATGGCAATGGTTGTTTTCAGAGCAAAGAAGTTCATGGCAAAGACTGGGAGGAATGTGTGGAAGGACCAAGATAAGATCAGGATGGGGTTTGACAAAAGCAAGCTGAGGTGCTACAACTGTGATGAGTATGGGCATTTCGCAGGAGAGTGCACAAAGCCGAGGAAAGAAAGAACAGAAGAAAGGAAAGCAGGTGATGGCAAGGGAAAGGCTGAGTCGAGTGCTTTGGTTGTGCAGGAAGGAGGTAGATATGATTGGACACCTCAGTTAAAAGAATTCAGCCTGTCACATGCAATGGTTGCTGCTATGGAAAGGGATGAAGAGAAAGAGCATGCTTTTGTTGTGACTGATGAGAAACCTGAAGAAACTCCAGTGGATGACAAGGAAGCCTTTGCTGCCGAGATTGATAACGACAAGGTATGTCCTGATCCCACTTGTGCTCGTATAATTCCTGGACTTAGACAAATCTGTAAAAATTATCAGTTAGAATTGTTTGAGATAAAATGCGAGAGGAGTTCCTTTAAGGGTAGATGGCAGAAGAATGAGGAAAAGGTAAAAGCTGAAAAATTAGACATAGTGAAATATCAAAAACCGGCAACTGAGAAAGCTCTTCTGTATGACAACGCTAAGTTAGAAATAGCTGAGCTTGGTAAGCAGCTAGATGAACTTAAGCATAAGAACAATGATTTGCAGGTAAAACTTGATATGAATCATATGAGAAGCAAAAGAATGTTAGAGGCCAGTAAGTCTTTGAACACCTGCATAACTGAGGTTAGAATAGGTAAAGACAAAGGTGGAATAGGAATTAGCTTCTTAGACAAAAGCAAGAATGATGTTCCTCAGGATAGAACTAGAGATATAATAGGAATAATCTTAGAGGAGGATCAGGTTGATCGGTCTGAAGCAGGAACACATGAGATAGGACCTCCGTTAGATAGTGTTCTGGTAGGAGTAACACCTATGACTGATCAGGAATTTGAAAATGAGAAACACATGATCTATGGGTTGGGTAAACAGAATGAAACAATGGCATCCACAAGTAAATCAGGTCCGTCCCATGAATCATTAAACAATAGTGTTGAACCTGCTGATGGCTTTGTTTCATGTGCAGATGAAGTAGGTATTGAAGATGTGTCAGGGGAGGATGCTGAATGTTTGAAAGTCAATGAATGTCATGTGTCTAGTAGTTCTATTCTTAATTTACCCAAGGACGATGTTCTGGCATCTGTGTCAGAACTTAATACGTCCAAGTCAAAACAAGTAGTTGTATCTGTGTTGTCAAAACATCTTTCTAATTCCAATGAAAAAGTTGATGGTTTTAAAATCCGTGTGCCTAACACTAAAGTAGGTCATGAGACTAAGCCCAAAGACTTTGTAGCTTATCCCCAGGTTGTGTCGGCTTTCAATAGAACAAACAAGACTAAGTCAGAGCAATTTTGTTTAATTACACAACCGGAAAAAGATACAAAACGTGTTATACACAAATGGGATGATAAGCCAGAGTGGAAGTCGTCTTACCCAAGACGTTCATACCTCTGTAGTCATGTCAATGGACCTAGACTCATGAACTGTTTTCAATGTGGAAAACCAGGACACTTTGCTGCTAATTGTGTGAATAGACCATTTCAACCATACTATCCGCAAAACCCACGGACTAGTATGTTGGAGAAAATGATGACAGGAGAAAAGCAAAAGCAGAAGCAACAAGCTTTGTTTAAGGGGAAGCAGTGCTTGGATCCAATGAAGACTCAACAGTCTAAGGTTTCAAACACAAAGGCACCTGTGACAAAGCCTGTTGTTGAAAAATGGAATGTGGCCAAAACTCCAAAACCAACTTATGCATCAAAAGGAGTTTATAAAAGAAATGATAAGATAAAACCAGAATTTGTTGAGAAACAAATGGCTAAAGTCAAAAGAGTTAATAAACCTAATGGCAAAGCAAATGTTGAGCAACAGGTTTTAAAACAAAAAGATGTCACTCAAACAAAACAACTGGTTTACACAAAACTGAAACTTGAGTGGACACCTGTTAAAAAGCCATCTGGTAAAAAGGCCACATCTCCGAAAAAGAAACCTGAGTCTGTGAAGAACTCATCAAATGTGTTTAAACCATAGAAAGACACCACCTGGAAACCAAAAGTCAACGTTCAAAATGTGAATGTACATGAAAAGCAAGAAATGACCCTCCAATTAGTTAATTACATTGATTCCAAAGGTGTGCCCAGATCTGTTATGGCCTGGGTACCTAAATCTCACTAATCTCTGATTTGTGTAGGGACAGCCAAGAAGATCTATCAACAATCTCTGGTACGTTGATAGCGGTTGCTCCCGACATATGACCGGAGACTTATCCCTTTTGGAAGATGTGGAAGACTTTAATGGGGGAGGAGTATCATTTGTAGGTGGCGTGGGTGGAAGAATTAGCAAGAAAGGAGTGGTGAGAAGTGGTAATTTATCATTCTCTGACGTACATTATGTGGAGGAGCTGTCACACAGTCTACTGAGTGTCTCTCAGATTTGTGATAGAGATTATTATGTGTTGTTTAACCGCAAGGAGTGTATTACTCTCAAGCCTGGTGTGAAGATTCCAGAGGAGTGCATCTTGATGCGTACTCCGAGAAGAGCAAACTCTTATCAGCTTAATATGGGTCAACCCCCAACTTCAGAAGAAGCCTGTCTCATATCTAAACAAAATGAGAACTTAGCTCTTTTGTGGCATAGGCGTCTGGGGCATGCTAACATGAAGAATTTGACCAAGCTTGCAAAGGGAGAACATGTCAGAAAACTGCCTATCAAAGATTTCTCTACTGTGGAAAAATGTGTGGCTTGTGCGAAGGGGAAGCAGCACAAGTTGCCACACCGTCCGAAGATAGCAAATTCAATGTCATCCGTGTTACAACTTCTTCACATGGATTTATTTGGCCCAATGCAAGTTCAAAGCATCAGCAAATTCTCTTACTGTCTCGTGATTGTGGATGACTACTCACGATTCACTTGGGTCTTCTTCTTATCAAACAAGTATGAAACTCCGATCTTAGTGAAACAGTTTGTCACGCTTATAGAGAATCAGCTGAACGAGAAGGTCGAGGCTATCAGAACGGACAACGGAACAGAATTCAAGAATGCTGAGTTAAATATGTTCTGTGGAGAAAAGGGGATAGAGAGACAGTTCAGTGCACCCTACACTCCGCAACAGAATGGAGTCGCTGAGAGAAGAAATAGGACACTCATTGAAGCAGCAAGGACAATGATGTGTGAAGCTAAATTGCCAATCTTCTTTTGGGCTGAAGCGGTCAATACAGCTTGTTACGTGCAGAATCGTGTTCTGTTAAACAAGCGTCATGAGAAGACTCCGTATGAGATTGTTTATAAAGAGAAGCCAACAGTGGGATATTTCAAGACATTCGGGTGTCCTTGCACGGTTCTGATTCAGTCCGATGTGGGGAAATTCGAAGCTAAGGCTGATGATTGTTATTTTGTGGGGTACTCGTCAAATAGTGCTTATCGTGTCTTCAACAAAACCACCAAAGTTATCATTGAGGCATATAACGTAGACTGGCTTGAAGACAATCCTACAGATGCAGGGAGTGGACCGGATTGGATTTTTGACTATGGGTCACTGTTTGAAGGGTTCAACTTTTCAAATGTTTTCCATCATTTGGGTGAAGAGGAAGACATTATTGCACAATCATCTGAATCAAGATCTCATGCTGAGAAAGTTGGTGAGAAAGCACCAGATACAGTTCCCACAAATGTAAATGCAGATGCTCCAGGATCTTCGGGAACTAAAGATGTTGCTTCAGAAGTTTCTCCAAACCAAGGTATGAATGATAATATGGTTAATTCTAACCTGCCTGTTTCTGTTTCTGTGCCAAATGTTCAAGTATCAAGGATCAACAAAGACCATCCAATGAGCAATATACTTGGGCCAGTTTCAGCAGGTGTCACCACTAGAAGCCGCACGGGAGACATTAATTTCTGCATGTATTCGTGCTTCATATCCCAGATTGAGCCTCCTAATGTGATGGTTGCTCTCAGAGATCCAAGTTGGATAGAGGCCATGCACAATGAACTTAATCAGTTTTCTAAGCTGGGAGTGTGGCATCTAGTGGAAAGGCCAGAGAACAAGAAGGTTATACCCACACGTTGGTTATACAAGAACAAGAAGGATGACACGGGTATAATTGTCAGAAACAAGGCAAGGTTGATTGTTCAGGGCCACAGACAAATTCATGGAATTGACTATGATGAGGTGTATGCACCCGTGGCAAGATTGGAGGCTATCCGGATATTTCTAGCAGTGGCATCATTTCTGAACTTCACAGTTCGCCAGATGGATGTTAAGACAGCATTTTTTATATGCAGAAATGAATGAGGAAGTGTATGTGACTCAACCACCGGGGTTTGTAGATGAGGAGTATCCAGATCATGTGTATCTTCTGGATAAGGCTTTGTATGGACTACATCAAGCTCCTCGCACGTGGTACGAGACACTATCAACTCATCTGGTGGAGAATGGATACTCAAGAGGAGTGGTTGATCAGACGCTATTTAGGAAAAGGGTGAAGGATGACATCATCATGGTGCAGGTTTATGTAGATGACATCATCTACGGGTCAACAAACGAAAAATTATGCACCGAGTTTGAAGAGATAATGAGAAAGAAATTTGAAATGAGCGATCAGGGAGAGATGAGCTTCTTCCTAGCCTTGCAAGTAAAACAGGATGAATCTGGGATTCTTATTCACCAAGCAAAATATGTGAATGAGATTCTAGAAAAATTCAAGATGCAAGACTCCAAGCCAATCTCAACTCCCATGGCATCCAGACCTCTACTGACAGCAGATGCAGATGGGGAGCCAGTGAGTGAATTCATGTATCGCTCGATGATTGGATCACTTATGTACTTGACAGCAAGCAGGCCGGATATTATGCATGCAGTGTGTCTGTGTGCCCGTTATCAGGCTAATCCTAAACTTTCACATTTAATTGCTGTTAAACGTATTTTTAGGTATCTAAAGGGCAGGCCTAGGCTTGGACTTTGGTACCCAAAGAACACTGATTTCCAATTGTTTGCATATACGGACAGTGATTATGGAGGCAGTGATCTTGACCGGAAGTCAACAACTAGTGGATGTCAGTATTTGGGAGATCGACTCATTTCTTGGCAGAGCAAAAAGCAGCATACCGTCTCGAAGTCAACTGCAGAAGCTGAGTATGTGGCAGCATCCGCTGGATGCTCACAGGTAGTATGGATACAAAATCAGCTCACTGATTACGGTATGGAATTCGTCAACACTCCAATCTTTTGTGATAACGCTGCTGCTCTAGAAATTGTGAAAAACCCCGTTCATCATTCAAAAACAAAGCACATAGACATAAAGGTACATTTTATTCGTGATTGTTATGATCGGGAGTTAATTCAGCTCCAAAAGGTGAGCTCAGACCAGAATGTGTCTGTTATTTTCACAAAACCCCTACCTCGCCCCAATTTTGAAATGTGTGTCGAAGGCCTAAGGATGATTGCCTTCGAGGAATGATCTGATCAAACTTTCTTGTAAATATTTTTTTAAAAATTTATAAAAAAATGTGTTTATCTTTCAAAAGCCTCATAAAAACAGGGGAAGAAATATTGTTGTTTCAGAAAAGCTAAAAAATATCTGTTTGAGGTTTTTATGTTGTCTTTTGTTTGCCTTGAGTTGGTAGGAAGTGATATAAATTTCCAAGACGATCGGAGACTGACACGTGTAAGTCAGAAGTGAAAGATGTCTCAAAGATGATGTTCGGTAAGGTAAATCAAAAACTATGATCATCCATGTAAGTGCAGTAAACTTAACTCTTATATATATGTTTAGTTTTCCATCCTAGTTTACATAGTTTAAAAGACTGAGTCCCAGCAAAAACGGGTTGAGAGTGGTATTCACCTAGTATTCACTCTCTCACACGCCATGTTTCTGCTGTTATGACAACACCACAGAAAAATGAAAAGAAAAAGAAAAATGAAAAGAAAAAGCAAAAATCAAAAAAATTGATGATAAAAATAAATAAATTATTTTGTTTGGTCTTCTTTGCGTGCTTATGCGGCCGACCTGATCACCAACTGATAATTAAGAAAATAAGTGTTTGTCATGACGGTGTTGCATGGTTCCTCAAGTTGGGGGTTTGTGAATCCTCAATAAACTCTGAGGTTGGGTAGGTTTTGCTATGAACAATTGGGTGTGGGGACGGTTAAACATGACGGTAATTATGCACCACAATTAAGCACTTAAAATGTTTTAACTGGATGTGAGTTTATATGGTTTCAAAATTTTTGAACAATCGTTTAGAGCGTCGAGTAACGGAAGCTAAAAAGGGTTCCTCAGTTAAAGATTTGTCCGGTTTGATCCATGATTTTAAATCAGCTTCGAGGCAAGTAAATTTTAAATTTCTGTAATTAGGGTTAATTGTTTATGGTTTATTTTATATTTCAAGTCTTTAAATTTATTTTTTTTAATATTAAATTTATGATCATGATCAGATACTCGGGGTATGAGTCTGAGGGGAAGCTTCGTAAAATTCTCAAATCTCACTCAAAGCTAACATTTTGTTAAGAGAATTTACTTTTTAGAGGTTTGGGAGTATTTTTTAAAGTTCTTGAAAGTTGGAGGGGTCAAATGAATTTTTTTTTAAAAAAGGGTATAAATACCCTTCACTGATTACGATCCGTTAATTTATCTCTCCTATCTGCGTTTCCGATCCTCTCCACCAAACCCTAACCACCGCTACTGCTCACCAGAAAACCAGTCGCACCCACTTCCGTTCACCCTCCGTCAAACCCGAACCCGCCATCGTGTTCGCGATCTCTTTTCGACCGAGAAACACCTGTCAATCGACAAGTTTATCACGGATTTGTCAGTTTAATCACCGGAATTTACTTGTTTAAAACTCTCGGTTGATCATCCTGTGTGTCGAGACGATTCCACGAGTTTTGAAGTCGTTTTTGTGTTTTGAAACTCTTTAAAGGTAGTGTTGGTTGCTTCTGTTGAATATTTGAGTCGTTTTGATGTGTTTCCGAGAATTTTGCAGGTTCATCCATGGAGGCTTTATGTGTTTACGATCGTCTCGATGAAGGAGACGACTGTTCGTGATTACGATCGGTGTTTACGATCGGTGTTCACGATCCAGATGTTTACGATATTAGTTTACGATCCTCGTTTACGACAAAGCTTGTTTACGATCGGGCTTTGGTCTTTAATCAATGTTTACGACTGGACCGAGTGTTTACGACTGGACTGTGATTTTAACCCGATCGTGAACCCATAATAGGATCGTAAACCCAATACTCAAATCGTAATCATTTAAATAAACTCAATTTGTGAGTCGTAAACACACTTAAATGTGTTTTAAAATCATAAACACCTAATATTTTTTGGAATCTCATTAAAATTAAGTTAAAATTAATGGTGGTTGTGAATTTTGTGTGCTTAAATCAATTATTTTCCCTAAAAGTTTAAATTGAAATTTTGTGAACTTCAAAAGTAAAATTTGATTTTCAATTGAACTTCGACAAGGGTTAATAAACTTAATTGCACTTTAACGAACAAGTCTGATACATGTGTCTTGTCTTTCTCAGATGGCAGACGACATGCTAGACGAAGAGATAAAGTTTGAAAGTGATCACTGCATCCCGGCGTATCTTGAAGACCCACCAGAGAAGCATATGGAATTATTTTATTCACTGGTGGCCGGGATGAATATCTGCAAGATAAACCATGCCCTAAGATCAAATGTGCTGATTGATGAGGAGCTTGTAAGGGAGTTCTGGGGATCTGCTAGAGCTGATGCAGATAAAACAACAATCACTGCAACAATCCAGAACAGGGAGATAGTGATTCAGGAGGATGACATCAGAAAAGGGCTGAACATCATTGATAGTGCTGCTGATCCGATTGAGTATCCGAAGGAAGTTGTTCTAGCGGGTGCTCAATCTCTGGGATATGAAGGAAAGTTCCCTCCCATCTTCAAGAAGTTGTTGCCGCACTACTGGAGGTGTCTGGCTCACTACATGCAAAAATCATTTCTGGGAAAGAGAACTAGCTTTGATCAGCTCAACAAACTGCATGGAACAGCATTTGTAGCATTGGCCTTGGACTGGAAATTCAATTTCTCCAAGATGATGTTATTGGATTGGATAGGCAATGCTGACCTGAGCGCCCGAGAACAGTTTCTGATGACACCGAGATTCGTACAGATGGTGGTCATGAAGAAATATCCCATGATTGAAGAGAGGGTGGAAAAACTGGATATTAAGGTGATGGATTGTGGAGTGTTTGGACTACAGACCCAAGACAGAAAGGGTAAAAATAGTTTTCAAGGAAGGCTTGAATGGGTCAAGAGGGGTGCATTTCCCGAGGTGGCAAGGGAACAAGAAGTTGAAGAACCTGAACCTGAAGCCGATGTGCCAACTGTAAATGCATCTGTTGCTGAAGATCAAGATATAACAGCAACTCCGGCTGTAAATGTGCAAGAAGAAGATGTGGTGATACCTTCTGATGAAGAAAATGTTATGGACGACATTTTTGCTAATCAAGGAAATATGGATGATGATATCTATGGAGACTTGGAGCCAATAAATCTTAAAAGATCAAGAGATGTCCTGAATTCATCTTCTAGTGGTGATTCCATCCCTCAAGAGTTGGATTTTCAGTTCAATGTGAATGAAATGCTCGAAGAGCCTGTCCCCTTCCGTGAACCATCTCCCAGGAAGAAGACAGATCCAAGAAGTGTACGGTTCAAGTTCACAAAGACTAGCTCAAGTCTGTTAATGGTCCATCCAACTGAGTCTAGTTCTCAAAGTCAAACTGCTCAAGAAGAATCAACAGTTCCAAGTGTTGAAGATCAACCTGCCCAGGTTCAGACTGAAAGCCCTCCTCTGAATGAACGTAGCCCTGTTCATGAGGAAAGGCAACCTCTAGAGGTTGATAACACTATTGTTGTACCCAGCCCTGTCAGAATAAGTGTCTCTAGTGGAACAAGCTTGCCGCCAACTGTTATTCCAAGCTTCCGCCCACTTCAAGCTGCTGAGCTACCAATCGAGATGAGGATAAGTGCAGACCCTCACATAAACTTTCTGATGTCTCAGAACAGAATTAGGGAGACTGAGATAAAAGCACTCCAGGCTGAGAACAGAAAACTGAAAGACAAGGAGGTGGCTGACAAGAATAGAATGAAGTATCTGTATGAGACCTTGATGGACCTGAAGAAGAAGTTTAGTGATTTGAAAAGTGTTGTGGAGTCGAATACTTCAGGTGCCCCTGATCAAAGTTCATCTCAGGGTGTGCAAGGTACAGAAGCAGTAAATGTGGATGATGGAGATGACACTATTGAGATGTCTAACTATGCCCGAAGTGGAAGGGTCATCTCCAAAGCACCAGAAGGTCACGACAACTGGTTTAAGGAATTCTTTCAAGGACCAGCCCCCACTCAATACACCCTTGATGTTGGTGAAAGCTCAATAGACAAAAGGGGGAGTCGTGAACCTATTCTGTGCTGGCACTATGACACTGAGAAGAAGCTGTTTGCTGTGATCCGTGACGGCTACAGTCCAGTAGAGTACTATAGAACACGTGCCCAATTTCATTCATGGACTGAGCCTGAGATTAGAAGTCTGCTTAGAGCTCCATACATCAACAGATGGAACAGCACCGAAGGAGATCTTATTCGAAACAATCTGATGAGCCAATTAGAAAATAATTTTGCAAACTTTGAGCTGAAGCAAGTAAGATGGGTCGAGACTGGAACTGACCCAGTAACTGGTGAGTCGATAGGAGAAGCAAGGAGACCACCCACCAAACGCACAAGAGTGATCAATATGTTGGATGAGATCGAAGACGGTACCTTAGTCAAAAGCTTTGACTGTTGGTGTTATGATCCAACGACTCACGAGGTGGTGGTGCTCTGCAAGAGAATGAGGCAATTTCGTTTCTACGATCCGGTCGACCTGCTGAGATTTGGAGAAAAAGATATCAAGCTCCTCGCCTCACAACCTATTCTCGGAGATGAGAATGATCTGGAAAACGCTATAAGGGTGGGGATCTTCCATGGAACAGCTAACCGGATTGTGGCAAATGGATGGTGGTCGAACAACGTGCAGAACACTTTCAGATTCGATCTGCAGCTGCCGTAGGTGGTCTAATGGTTCATGCCTAGGGGAAGATTGTTGGGCTATACTTTAAGAGGCATGAACATTAGTTATGGGCTAGGTTATTATTTGTTATTGGGCTTGAATAGTTTACTTGTTAGGCCATGTGGGCCGATTTTATATGTTTATGATTGGGCCTATGGTGTTTATGATTGGCCCTAGGGTTTGTAAGAGGTAGTATAAATACCTCACTTGTTTATGTTTATGATAAGCTTTTGGATTACATTTACGATTTCTCTCTCTCATTAGAGTTTACGATCAGTTCCATTTGCTTCAAGTTTGTAGTATTTTCTCATTCAAGATTCGATCTTTCTTAGAGATTGAATCTCTTTCTTCTACATTCTTCTTGAATCAATCACATACGAGGATTCCGCACTCATTTGTGATTAAGATATCGTGATTGGTTGATTTTCGGACCTACAATGACTTTTACTTATAAAAGTTCCATGTCTTTTTACAAGGTTTCTCACCACTTAAGTTTTATAAGTCTTTGTTTTATAAAACTTAGATCCATGATCATCCATTATGTCCAATGTAAGCCTTGTGATATATAAGTTTTTAAAGATCATGATATTATGTTTTAACTAGCTACATAAGTTCTTTGTCCAAGTTTAAAGGTTACTAGTTAGTTTGTTAACATATGTTAGGCAAAATAAACCTAAGTAAATATAGATCATCAACTAGCAAAGCTAGGACATTTATGTTCAAGGATCTTGAACAAATCCACTAACAACTTAGTTGTTAGGACAAAATAACATAAATAACATAAATGTAAATGCAAGGAAAGTAAATAACAAGTATTTAAATTGCATGAAAGTAAAGAACAAGTAAGTAAACATAAATAGATCTTTGATGGTTAAAATGATCTAGGTTTCACATGATACTTCCATAAGGTTTCTCTAAATGTAAAACCCCAAGTGTTGGCTAGTTTAAGTTCTTCAAGAACACCAAGACTTGTTAGATCAAGTCACTTGTATTATTCCACCCAAGTGTTGGTGATTAGAGGATTAGTGAAAGAATGGTTGGTCTAGACTCTTGAAGGTCCAAGTGTCTTGCATAAAATAGAAAAAGAAAAGATAGGTTTTTCGTATCAAGACTTGTTGGTGACTTTGGGTGAAAATCATAAGGAAAAAGTGGGTTAAAAGGACTCACAAAGGGTGTTTGGTTTGAACCGAGATAAGAAGGAGAAGAGAGGAGGTGGTCCGGCGGTTGGATGGCGGCGGCGGGGCGGTCCGGCGGTGGCTCCAAGGAGGAGGGGCGGTGGCCGGTTGGGACAAGGGAGGAGGAAGAGAGTAATTCTCTTGAGTTGTGGTGAAGGTGCAAGGCAAAGTGTTGCCCCATGCCTCTCTTTTATACTCAAAAAGCTAGGTTATTAACCTTTGGTTAATCCTCTTAAGACAACTAGCATTTCTATCAATTTTGATTTAAAATAATCAAAGAAATTAAGTTGTAGGTGATTCTCTAGTTTTTATAAAAAGATGACAACTTTTATAGAGGATTTTTATAAAAGTTCAAGGGTTTTTATAAAAGGGTTAAGTTTAGATCACTAGTTAAAGAGGTTTGAGATTTTTATAAAACTACAAAGGTGATGGGTTTTATTTTATAAAAAGAGTGGGCTAAAATCTATAAAAGATTTAGGTTAAAAACATAAAGAATTTGGGCTTGAGAGTTGGGCCAAAAATCCAAAAAGAAAAGGGATGTGGGCCGGGTTCGGTTCTGGGCCGAGATGGGGATAGGGCCTGGTCAGGCAGGCTGGGCGCGGGCTAGGCCAGCCGGGGCGGGTGGCGGGTTGGGCCAGTCGGGCGGGCCGGGCGGTGGGTTGGGTTAACGGGCCGCACGGGGGGGTGGTTTGGGTATTTGGGCCGGTTAGTGGGCCGGTAAATGGGGCGGGTTACGGGTCGATAGGTGGTACCGAAACGTTCGTAGTGACATCACGAGTGTTCCTGTGAAATTTGGTGACCATCCGGGTTCGTATGTGAAAGTTGGGCTTACGAGGCCCAATAAAGGTTTTCGGTTAGTTAACAAGACTAACGGTGGACAGTTTGGGAAAAGTATCCGGACAAAAGGGTTTGGATAGACAAGTCTTGATAAACATTAAGGAGAAAAATTCAAATTTTCTAAAAGTTTTGTCATGACGAGAACGTCATGACGATGCTAGCTAAAATATATAAAAAAGTTAAATTTCTCTATAAATTTCTTGTTATTAAAATTCCATCTATCACTAAATGGATTTTCTTGATTGCAAAAAGTTTGGACGATGGAACCACAAACTCGGGAATTATTCTACGGATGAAATTAATATATATGTATATATATATATATATATATATATATATGTACCAATATATATATATATACAAATAAACACATAATTAACACATAATAACGATTACGCATGTATTAATTATTACTAATTAAAGTCAAAGTAATGGGGTTGACCTGGTTTTGTGCGAGGTGTTACATGATTCCTCACATTCACCAGGGTTCGATTTTGAGGCTGATATCCCAGATGATTCTGCATCCGGTCTCGTTCTTCCTGAAGGTGCTACAAAAGAGACAGATACAAGGGATCGTGACTACATGACGGTACCCGCTACTGAATTTGACGGGGGATGGGATGCTAAGACTTTTTCATATCCTCCAGAGAGGTACCTGATTCAGCTTGGTGAACACTATCATGACAAAAGAGGAATTACTTCTGATGTAAATTCCTGGATGTTCGATGGAGAAAAACATATGTTTGTGGTTCGAAGAAAAGGGCAGTGTCCATTGGAGTACTACAAGTGCTGGACACAATTCTATTCCTGGACGACTGTGGATCTGACTATGCTTTATAAGGCACCTTTTTTTAACATACAAGAAATGAGTATGCATATCACTTCTACAAGAAGTTGAAGAATGATGTGCTTAGCAAGTTCAAGAAGTTTGAAGATTTTCCACACAAGAATTCATATACCAAGAGATAAAGGGATGTATTCAAGTTTGACACAAAGAAGAAGTTCTCTAATGTGTTGTATCCACAAACAGAGAAAACTAAAACCATCCCTCTACCAATGATACTTCTTGAAGGACTTAATGGTGCTGTATAAGAATCAAATTGAGAGCTCTCCAGAGACTGAAGAATATGCCAAGTGCTATACTCGAGCAGTGGTAAAGATTGTTGAAGAGAAGCTGGGGTATGATCCCTCTCGGGTGCAGATTTCCAAGAAATTCAAAATGTAGAAGCCGTCTAATGCTAAAGCCTAGGTGAAGATTGTAGAGACCAAGAAAATATAAGGTTTTTGCAATAGATGTTTTGTGGGCTAATTTATATTGTTATTGGGCTAACTTGTATGGGTTTGTTGGCTAATTTATATTGTTATTGGGCTAACTTATATGGGTTTGTTGGGTTAAATAGGTCCGGTCGATTATAGGGTGTTTGGGCCGAATTTTGTAACTTGTTTAACAAGTTGGGGTCACTCTATATAAGGAACATGTATGTGACTTGTTTAGGGTTGTTGGTTGTGTGGCTCACAAGAGGGTGTTTCATGAAATTCTCTAGAGAGAATTTCGATCTTTGTGTTTTCAACCAAGGTGATCAATCAAGTGTTCTTTGCAATCAGTTTGTGTTTCTATAGTGCTTTTAATCATCTTATCTTGTTGACACTGAGCTAGATCATGTTTAATAGCTTCAAACATTTCTCTATAAATTCTTGCACGATCTTTATATTCGTTGGCCTTTTTCATCGTGGTTGAATGATTTTTACATTCGTTTGTAAACTTGCTCTCCCATTCTTTAATCAAAGCATAACTTTTTTATCCTTACACTTTATTCTTTAACAAGTAGGACGACCCGCGCGTTGCCGCGGAGCCGTCCCATGTAAAAAGGAGATTAGCCAAGCCATAATTGGTTTAAACCGCCACTGAAGTCAAAAGGATAGTCAAGCATCAAGATACCTTAAAATTTCACATGGATAAGCTAGACACTTCCACAAACACTCGTTACCAGCTTTGTAAAAATGCCTGATGATCATAAACCTAAGTAAAAACACAATTTAATAACACATTTAGAACAGATGGTGTGATTCAGTGAATAAACTAAGTTAAGTTTATATTACAAAAGCAGCCGTGCAACTGGATTAAGCATCTAAATTGACTTTACATATTTAATAGCCAAGGGCAATTAGTATCTAACCAAAATATACCAAGCCATGCCACAGTTTCTCACCAAAAAACTAATCCACTTCCAGCCTCCTGATCACCTAACCTAACCTGCTACGTTTCCGACACCTGCTTGATCAATACTTGGGTCGTGGCTTCCCTGCGAGCTGTTGACGTCCTGCCTTTCTGCACTTAGATCAATACCAGGCTCCCACCTATCCTCTGAAGTCCCGATGTCATGGGTAACTGCATTCAATAGTTTACATGAATTATGTTGTATAGCTTTCCTAAAATATATTACATGATTTAGAAGTTGCGTACCTGGTTCGCCAGGCTTCACCACTGCAATAGGTACCGGCGAAGCACCTGATCCTCGAAGCTCCAATAACGAATCTGTTACCCTGCGTCCCTGGTTGACTGTCAATAACCACTTTGTATGAATCCGGTTTGCTATAGGAGTGGGCAGAATGTTGACATCAGTGAAACCGTCTATGGTGATCAAGTTGAAGCACCGCCACCAGTCATGGTAATCAAAGAAGCGTCCGACAAAAGCACGCTGATTTTTGCAGAGTCATCATCCATTGTACATCTCACAGTGTACCTATTGACAATTATTATAAATGTTAAGAATGTGGTCTTATATTTGTATAAGCATACATATATAATACCTATAAAGCAGGTACTTATCGCCATGTGTTGGACACCCATGGGGCTGCCTTTGGCTGTTCACTATTGCATCGCAAGCTACACATGTGATTTTGTACCACTCTTGTATCATTGGTATTTTTAATGATGCTGCAGGCAATCAAGTATGATTGATCCTGATTTGAAAACAGAAATTAGCGTTTATGTATAATATATGCACATGAACTGAAGAAAGATAGTGGTATGTTAATGGATTGTACCATCAGGGTGCCGTCTGTCTCGCTATAAAGATCCGATATCTGGGTTATTGGTAAGCCTGGCACCGGGTATATTTATGATACATGACGAACGGCTAGCCTCCTCAGCGGGTGTCCACCTCTTGCAATCCTAATCTGCATTTAATGTAATAAGAACAGTTAGCAAATGTTGTAATACGGATTATTATATGTATTGTTGTCTAAGATTGTCGAAACGTACTATCTAGCCATATCACTCCTAGCAGCTGACCCAGGGTCAATAAACACTTGCGTACCACCTGTGCATTGCAGTCGAATAGCACCTGCCACAGAACATTATTTAGATAGAGCACCTCACAAAATCCCTAAGCAAAGCATCAGTTAGTTTAGTTACCTCCTCGTGTGACAACTCGTAATGTAGTGGCGACAACGATGACCTCTCTGTCGGTCTCAGTAAATCGACGGACATCAAGCTCTTCATAAATCAGATCCCAAAGTGACACTGTAACCAGAAAACACCTGCATATGGAAAATGAGTATATCATAGACTGTCAGAAAACGTAGGCAGTTGAAAATTCATACCCAGGTGCTTCCAACTGCATTCTAAGAACAGTCGTGTTGTCATTTATTTCTGCCAGCTCTAGATCGGTAACCTTGCCCATGTAATCTGAATTTGATCCAAATAATCTGAATTTGATACCTATGAGCTGCCGACCCGTATATGGTTTGCTGTTGAGATGATACCTCGGAACTAAGTTAAAGCACCTGAGTGGAATATCCTCCTTTAACCCTAGAGAGTATGCAATGACATTCCCCTGAATTCTGAGTGCACACGGATGCGGAGAAGCCTTGTCAAATTTTGGAGGAAGTGTAAGAGTATATCTGCTTAGCAAGTATGCACTGTGAACCTTCAGTTTTTTTGTACTTGTGAATATTCAGCATCATCGAAGACAACCTGAATCGTGTCGTGCTACCAGAGAGAACATATGATATCTATATTAGCTGTTATTTTTAGTACTAATAGATATTAGGCATTATAAGGCTTACATATTTGTCTGTGAAGAGGCAAGTCATTGTTGGCTCCGTACAAAAGGTTTTCCACATATTTAACACTCTAATCTCAAGCGATCTAGGCGTGCTGCTGAGTGTTACGTCTGCGATCCTCATAGGTATACCCACCTTGAAATTGAGAAATCAATTTAGGCATATATATACCTTGAATAGGAACTGATTACTGCTTTGACGATGAGATTCAAGCGAAAGCAACAAATTATAAAAGTTTATAGTTAAGTTATAGGATCTGTAAGTAACAAACCAATTTGAAATATAACACAAATTGGTGGAGCAGAGAAACCTACTAAGGTAATAGAAAGGTACCTATAAACAGAAAAACATAATATGATTTAAGAACAATTTAAAATAGTAATCTAATGAAGCTTTAAATTGGATTCAATCTAACAATCATACTGAACATGTGTTTGAATATTTTCATCAGTACCCTATTGAAGATACTTACAATGTAAATCATAACTTATTGAAACTGATAGATCAAAACACATACTGTTAGTTAAATTTTTAATTTTTTGCTGGTAATAAAGAACCATAAAGGAAGAACAAAACATGCATGGTCAATCCATGATATTTGACATATAGAATCAACACATGAACAACCTCTGACTAAAATCGATGTCAAAGGCGCAACTATTTTTTGTCTCAGGGGGTAAAGTTGAGTAGATTCAAGGTAAATCAAGCACGGTGGGTAGAAGTAAACAGGTATTAACATATACAAAGCGCAAAGCATGAAAGAGGAAGCAAGCTAACGCATGCAAATCAAAGATAGTGTGGGATCACCTGTAGTCGAATAGGCTGTGTAGTCGGCAGCATTTCATCGGCCATGGATAGGTGTAGAAGCACGTTGAAGAAGAAATCGCCTCTTGATGTTATGAGGTATGGCGGTAGCATGTGTATTGGAGAAGCAACTGTGGAGAGTTATGGCCGATCAACCACCGACCCTCCGGCTTCTGACCAAGTATGGAAAGAATACGGACTGTTTTTACTTTCTTAGTTTGGACTTAAGTGTAACACTATTATGGGCCAGGAGTTGGGCTGCTATATGGGTTGTTCCTGTGGATGTAAAATGAAACAATACCTAATTGCCAAAAAATATATCTCTAATTGAAACAAAAAAATCCCTCATAGAAAGAAACAATACCTTAATATTTGACTATAGCCTCTAGTAATGAAGAAAACCAAAAAAAGGTAAAAACAAACCTGCAAAGATTCACTTTACTCGTTCTTGAATGTGGTCGTCTTGCAAAGATTTTTTCCTGTACCTCACTTGAATCGATCGAACGCTCTTTATCACCAAAAGGATTTAATCGATTTTGAGGTTTTGGAATCGTAACTGTGAAGAAAAAAGCCTTACGAAAAAACATATGTTTACGCGTGAGTCACAAATGCAATGACCTATTTGCCAAATTTCTTTGCATATAAATATATACATTGATGGTGTCTTCTTACATTCACAAACTATGTTGTTTAGTGTTATTTTAATTTGGTTTATATGATAGACGGTTCCAAGTCAAACAAAGCTTGTTTTGAACTATTTTGCAACTCAACTCAACCTATGTTTGCTTGACCAAAAATAATGAATTATACCACACCATCCTATATAGCACAAAGCTGATGAAATGTAAAGATAAAGCCAACATAATTTTTAATAAACTATTAATTGTGAAACATAGTAGCCATAGCATAAAGGATAACAAATCCTTACATATATATTTTTCTACAATAGTGACCACCAAAAGCATACACCTACTATATATTTGTAGAAGGCATCTTATGTATGCCATTAGAGATAACAAACACCTATACATAGTACTATCTACATACTTGACATTGTTTCACAAAAGGAAGTTTTCTTTGATGTAGTAGGTGTTGTCATCACAAAAGAGTGTCCTAAACATATTATGCTTCCTATATAGCTTATGATTCATCAAAAGGCCCCTTTACTTTTGAGCTTCTTTTCTGGGCCATCTGCATTTTCTGTTAAAAAAACCATATTTAGTTGTTGTTGTTTATGCTATGGCTATACTATGATATGCTAATTAATAAACTTACCGAGCTCGAATTGCAGGTTTCTTTTTGCATGCGAACCGTGACCTTCCTGTTTTCCTTTTGGATCAGTATCAGCGGCGATTGTTGAAGAAGAAGCTGCCACAGTTGAAGAAGACGACAGCCCATCGCTAACATCGAACACCTTATTGACCGTAAACTAAAAGGTGCTCTTAAAGCTCTTTTCAGATTTCTTCAACTGGAAAACCTTTTTTACTCCTATGATCGCGTAACCGGATCTGGTATCTTCATCGCATTAGAGTGTCCTTGCACCTTGACCATATCTGCACAACTCACACCAACTATTGCTGACATAGCGCCCTCAAACAGTGTTACATCAGCTAGGCCCTCAGAATCTTCGATGGTGCAGTTCACACAAAACCTGTTTTAAATAACATTAGTTAGTTTTTGTGTTTGACATAATATGCAATTTCTGCTAACGTACGCTTACGTGTATTTCAGATACTCCTGCCCATGTTCAGAACACGTGTACCCTTCTAGCTGCTTTGACAATGTGTTGTTGCATTGCTCACAGGATACAAAAAACCAATTACGATTCTTGGTAAGCTTTGTGATAGTAGCCTCGCAGGTGAACCTCTCTTTCTGCCATATTATTAGTATATTAATCAATATCCTATATGAAGGAGAGGTTCCTATTAATAGCAAACAATTTCTATTTAACTTACAGCTAGCTTTATTGGATCTTGGTCATACAGAGCAGACAGAGTGAGCCTGTTCCTTTCTGATATTTTTGGCGTGAAACGGATCTTTTCTTGTGTAGGAGTACCCCTAAACCTGCAATACGTTTAGAGATGGGCATGATTGATGTGGACATTTTATTTTAACAAACGCGTTTGTTAACCTGTGATGCTTACCGAATGGACATCTCCTTTGCAGGCTCTATATTTGGATTAATACAAACTCTGGTCCCTAAGCATGACTACAGCTGATGTCCATCTGTGATAAGACCTATGTATGAGTAATTTTTTTGTACAGTATCAATAACAACCCTGTTAATTAAAATACCTTTGTAGGGCACAACTTTGAGCCCTCCAATTGCAGCTATAACTGGATTATCTGTTGATGTCAGTGAGTCCACATCGATAGTAGCAGTTATCTCCTTCCACAATGCCACGGTAACTTGTTTGTCACTGTATCAGAGAACAAATATTTCATGTTATTATAGCCATTAAAAATTAGCATTTTTGTTTATGTATTATGTTTTACGTATCATATTTGTTTTTCACCTCATGTCCTTGAGTGTTAGCCGGACCAAGCCATTGTCAGCATTTGTTTCCACACGTTCTACATCTTCAAACTTCCCTATGATATCTGCATTATAGTTGTTGATAAATATATAAGAGTGAGGAGTGAATTTATGAAAGTAAGAAACACCTAAGGAATACAGTCAATATAAACATGTATAACCGGTATCACCTGTTAGTATCTTGTGTACTCCCTTTCGAAATGATAGCTGGTCAAATGGGTAGAAGTCGAAGAAATAGTGTGGTAATGTTCCATCATCTTCCAGTTCAGTTATTGAGTCATGCTTGCTAAGCTTGATGGACGCGGGATGGGGAGCTGCTCTCAGCACTGTCAAAGCATATTTACATGCATACCGGTTTAGCACATAGCATTTCCCCACAGTAATCAGGCTATCCATGTCTGCTTCCTTATCCAAATTAAATGTCGCCTGAATTCCATTACTCTAAAATTATTTTTGAGAAAGTTATTAGCTATATATAAATTTTAGTATTACATCAAGTATATTAGATGTCTAGGCATGTGACACTGACCAATCTATCAACCAATAGGTAGCTGTAAATGTCCCCCTCCTTATATGGTTTCCACTTATTCAATACCCTTACTTGAATCTCAATGGGTGCCTCCCCTGCAGTTATCTGAGGTATCCCCTTCTGATCTCCCATGAGTATCCTGCAATATTAACTGTAAAGTTATAAATTTGTATCGGGAATAACTAAGCAACACATAGTAAGTATACATTTGTTATCAACAGGGAATTTTTTCTATAAATGTATTAGCAACTATTTAAGATATTTAATCTGTTATTAAACCTGATTAGTTTCTATGTCCTGTAAGAGTTGTGAATAGACGATGTTTGTTGTCTTGTTATTTGGAAACCCTTCCTCAGGTACTATTAGCACTTTCAAATCCGATGGTGACGTCGCTCGAGAAAAGGCTACGTATAACTGACCATGCCCGAAGACAGGCTCTGGGAGGTATACGCCTATTTTAGACAGTGATTGCCCTTGGCTTTTATTAATCGTCATTGCATAACAGATCCTTAAAGGGTATTGCCTTCTCCTAAAGATAAACGGCAGCTCCTTCTCGTCATAAAGAAAGGTGATCCTCGGGATGTAGACTCTATGTCCTATGGATGTTCCAGTTATTATAGTTGCCTCGATTACCCTTGCTAGCAGTTGTGTAACAATAAGTCGTGTGCCATTACACAAACCACATGTTTGATTAATATTACGCAACAGGATGACAGGCGTGTTGACCTTTAGCTCCAAGCAGTGAGATGGCAATCCTGAGAAGTTCAAACTATTTAGGTACTCCACAGGGTATAGCATTTCGCTGTTACCGCCATCGTTTGCCCTTGGGGTAAGGAAATCTGTACTCAAGTAGGTTGATATGTCTCCGGGAGCCATATTCAACACTCTTGTATTAATCTCATTAGCAGTCAGATTTCTGGGACAAACAATTGCTTTGTCAGAAAGATTCGTTGCAGTTGGAGCAGCTAATGTGGGTTTATCGTATATAAATTGTATTAACTGTAAGAGTGGATCACTGTCACATCTAATCAGATGCTCCTCCGGTATTTCAATGTCTTTCGCGTCGATGGTAGTTGCTGAAACAGTTCCTACCTTCCCATCCCCAACATCCAGTAGCCAGCGTGAGAAACGTGCTATGGAGTCTCTCTCTACATCTGAAATCCCATGCCTTAGCAATCTCATATTTTGTGTTAGTTTAATCATCTTAAAAAGGGGCCAAAGGTATGACTTTGGTAGTGAAGATGCAATCACCTTTGACTTCCCACCACGCCGCTTAATTGGTAAAGTTTGTCTGAAATCACCACCTAGAAGGATAGACTTTCCACCAAAAGGGATTCCCTTTTTGTCTAATATATCTTGCATAGTTCTATCCAAGCATTCAAAACACTTTCTATCTGTCATAGGAGCCTCATCCCATATTATTAAAGAAGTCTCGCGCAGGAGACCTGCAAGAGGGCTGTCCTTTTTAACATTGCATACTATTTCATCTGTCACATGAATAGGTATCTGAAACCTTGAATGCGCTGTTCGACCCGAGGGCAACAGCAGGGAGGTAATTCCTGATCCAGCAACCACCAGCACAATCTGACCTGAAGATCTGATGGCACTAATGATGGTAGTCCACAAAAATGTTTTCCCAGTCCCACCATGGCCATATATAAAGAGAAGGATCTATTTTTTGTGTCCGTGGGCTTCCATGACCATTTCATACACTGCTAGTTACCTTGGATGCATAGAAGCCCTGCATTGCTCATGTTGTATCCCAAGTTGAGCCCTATCATAACATCTCTCATCCATTAAAAGCCGGTTATTAATTAGCCGTAGCAGATCACCCTAAGGCATAGGAAGTCCATAATTAGCAAGTGTCGAGTATGAGGAGCTAGTGTTTAGTATCTTCTCCAACTCATAGAGGATCTGCTACTGAATATCATTCTCTGGTATGCATATTGGATCAACATATGTCAGCTTGCTAACACGGTTAACTATATCATCACTCATTACATTCCAGTGCTCATTCCATAAAACAACAGGATTGGCAATCTCACAAAACAAAAGCATCTGAGCAAAGAGAAACCGCAGCTCTCTAGCAGTCCCCCAGAGCGTTGCTTCCTCAAATGTCAGTGCCCATTCCGTATCATCGCTGATTAGACCCAAAGACTCACACGCTGCGTGGTAGGTTTCATGAAATACACCTGATATAGTCTTTATGTCGTTAAAAGACGTGCATCTAGTTCTGTGATTAAGCAACATCCTCAAATAAAACAGCTCACCACTACTTGGATGGACATAAACCAACCTGCCAATACTGGGCTTCTTCTTTGTTGCCCTTTTAATCCATCTCTTATGTGAACAATCCCATCTATACACTTTCAGGTAATCCACATACCTTAGGTGTCGTCCTTCAGGATGTCTAATATTATTCAAAAGCCATTCTATGAGGGTTGTTTTTCTTGACATTGGATTCCCAACTACATCTCTCAGTGAATTCCTGTCCCTAAAAGTGATATTTTGCTGACCTGGAAGGTGCACACAAAGAACCTGTACAGCAGGATCTCTGTGGTGGATAGGAAAATTGAGGATTCGCCATGACGCCTCATGTGGGCAGATGAACCTACCGTCAATAAAATTTTGGATTTCATCTATTACCTCAATACTACCTGATGATGATGAACTGGCTGCATCTGGTTTAGAGGTGACTGAATACCTAACTCGATTTGGGCCCTTTGAGATATACTTAAAGAGGTATTTTATCATCATACTCCAGCCGCAATGCTCTACATTTATGTGTGCATGAAACCGCAATAAAAGTCGTTTGTTGTATGGAACAACGTACCCACTATCAACAGTTGCACCTCCTTTTTCAACAGTTGGGCTGCCTGTAACACACGAGTTTCAATTTAGGAAAATAACGTTAAAACGTTAGCTTAGAATTTAGGTCCCAGAAAACTTTTCGTTAATTAACGTCGTTAAAACGTGCGAATCACCCAAAAGACATTATAATTGTTTTTTAATACAAGTATCTAGTGTTTTAGCGCCATTACAATTTACAAAACAATGCCGATGTCAACGGTCTTCGAGTGTTCGGTTCTTGGACTTGCTTGTGGAATCCAGTCCCGCACATCCCCTACCTGCATTCAGCTTAAACCCATTAGTAATAAACATATTGGATACAAGAAACGACATTGAACTAACAAACGAGGACGATTTTCAACATTTTGAACCACCTCCACCGTAGCTTACGCCAGCCACCGTAAGCTACGGTGGCCCTGGCTAGGCTACGGTGGCCAGGCGCTGTGGTACGGTGGGGTTTTCTCATCAAGGGCCACCGTAAGCTACGGTGGCACCGTAAGCTACGGTGGCACCTGGTGGAACACCCCCTTTTTCTTGCCTTTTTGCATCCGAAATCTATCCGGGGTAACCCCCAAGCATTCCTTTCGAACCTGCAATGTAACGCGAGTCTAATAACACGACTTTTACGGCAATTACCAATGTCAAAACATATAACCCATTAAACCACCCAACGGGTCTAACTCAACTATATGTTATATACATATTTCTACATACGGCTTAGTTACCAAAATTCTTTTTATCGACCCATTGGTCACCATCGATGCTTTGGGGCCAACGCATGAGGATTCAATAATCCTAAGGCCTCAACATCTCTTGGTGTTCTAATTAGACAACTATAGGTTTAACAATTGTCCTTATGGACCTATTTTGTCACACCACCAAATCAACCAGTAACGGAGTTTATACCGTTAAGGGGTGCGAGCAAACCAGGACCACAACCATTAGTTACAAATACTAAACGAATCAGAGTAAAGTCCAAGTGTTCATAATCAAAACAGTTTTTAAAAGTACGCAGCGGAAAATAGACATAAGTATCTTAGCACTAACCACGTGCTTAAATTACAAAACATGAATTGTTATTAAATTCCCAAGTTTGAGTTTAAAATAAGAAATCTCCAAATGCCATGCCAACCTCCAGCGGATACTCCTTAGCGATCTGCAAAAGTTTAAACCACGCAAGTGTCAACCTAACGGTTGGTGAGTTCACAGTGGGCTTGTCATGCATTGGCCCGGTCTCATAAATCATGATCGTGTAAACGTATTCTTATGTACAATTATTTGTGAAAAGCAATGCTTGTGATAACCAAAATCATAGTATCGTGGTTTAGTAAAATTATTGTCCGTAACCTACGTTATCGGGTATGTACTAGTTTTGTATAGTAAAAGTGCTCAACCGATATCGCGGGTAGCTAATCCGTTGTTCCATGCACTAAGGAAGTTTGTACCAAAGCTTACCATAAATTATTGTAGTGGCCGTGCCATCAGGTTTTGCGGACCTACGTCATCGCGGATTTGCCTCCCCCGTGTCCTCTCGGGATCACGGTCAGAATAGGCTGATATTGTACCTCCGTGCACTCCCCGTGCCACGGGGCGGAGTTTGTCAAACTCCAGTAGATCTACCCAACATCCCCTCGCTTTACAATTAATGGTACAATTTAGTTGAGGACTTTTAAGTTTTCAAGGCATCCTTAGAAATCATGTGATATCATGTGGTTTAGACTTTAACCTACACTAGCCATATTAAAACGGTTTACCGGATTCTCATGAATCTCAAAAGTGTTTTCAGTTTCGTTTTAGAAATAGTTGTTTAAGTAATTCGCAATTGCTTCCCATAAAGCACTTCAAGTTCATCAAGTGGGTGCCGAGCACTCCAAGTTTTCACGTTCATCAGGGAGGTGCATAGCACTCTCGAGATTGTCAGCATTGTTTTACTTTTAGTTATTCGGTGTGACCCAAACGGGTTCACGGTAATTGGGTTAGTGACACTCACCTTTGGTTGCACTGCTACACTTGCTTAATAATCCAAGTTTGCTTAACGAAGACCTATGAACACGTTCAGGTCTTAAGTATTAGTTTTGTGTCTAATCTTCACTTAACGTCACTATGGCCCATGACATAGCACGTTGGAACTATGACTCGACATACAGACACACGACACCGATGGTTGATCATAAACAAGGGTTCATATACATCAGAAATCAAAGCATGTTTCATCATAGCATAATCATGTAAGTCATAGCATAGCATTCAAGTAAATTGCACAAGTTTGGATTTAGGTCTGGTCACAGTTTCGCTAGCATAGATTCGCTAGGCAGTTTCGCTGTGTGCACGGGCAGCACTTTCGCTAGGCAATACCCGATGACACAGTTTCGCTAGGCTAGTTTCGCTCGAAACTGTTGACACAGTTTCGCTAGCCTAGTTTCGCCCGAAACTGGTTTGAACTTTCGTTCAGGGAATTTCGCTCGGTAGTTTCGTCCGAACAGGTCTGGTTGGTTTACCCGGCGACACTACAGTTTCGCTACATAGTATCGCTGTTTGAAGATGTACATAATTTCGCTACATAGTTTCGCCCAGAGAACAGGCTAGTTTCGCTGGTCGCGAAAAACACATAAATCAGCCTAAAAATCAATCTAACAGCTTCCATATTTCATGTAATTCAATATCTAGCATGCATAATCATTTACCAACATAAAGCAGTAAGCTTTAACACCTTAAACATGGGTTTTCATCATCAAATCACCAAAATACATTTAAAACCCTAAATGACCTAATCTAGCATGGATTTTCATTATGGATGGATTTCACACGTAAAGTTACAAACTTTATAACAGATCTAGCAATCCTAAGCAACATATCAAGAGATCAGGTGATTCCATGAAGATTCAAGCATGCTTTTTAAGAAAACACATAGAAAACATAAAAATGGTGGTTTTGGGACTCACGGTTCGATCTCCTATCTTGATGGATGATGGTTCGGGGCTGAGATCTCGATGGCTCGGTGTGAATCTCGACTGACCAGATTTCCAGGAGAAAGATGGAGTGTGTGTGTGTGTTTTTGTGTAAAGGAGGCAAATGGAGAAACTAGGGTTCATTAAGATATTATATATCAGGGGCTAGTTTCGCTGGCTAGTTTCGCTGGCCAAGCGAAACTGACCCTGTGAGTCAAAGGTTAGGCTAGCCGGGCGACACTATAGTTTCGCCCGGTAGTTTCGCTGGAACCCAAAAGTGACTAGTTTACATTTTAAGCAAGATAAGTACAGTTCATGGGTTGTCAAGCTATCCACAATACTAAATCATGTATTTAAATCACATTGCACATAATGACAATAAATAGTTAAACACATAACACATATGGACGGGTTCGGTGATCAACCAAAGGACGTGGACGTATTCGGCCTAGTTAAGCATTAGTTACTAAGTTAACACTTATAACGTAACTAACGGAGTTTGTCTAACGGAAGTAAACCTTGAAATTCTCGGATGTCACATCATCCCCTTGTAATTGGAATTTTCGTCCCGAAAATTATTCTTGCGTCGTAGCGTTTGCAGCATCGGCTGTCGTTGCTGGGGAAAGAAAGCAAAAGTTTTAGGGTCGCCACATCCTCCTCCTGTTAAAGGAATTTTGGTCCCCAAAATTAAATCATACCTTGAGTTTCCGTGGACGTTTGCTCGAATAAGTGAGGATACTTTTTCTTCATTTGATCCTCTCGTTCCCAAGTATATTCAGGTCCACGCCTTGAGTTCCATCGCACCTTGACGATCGGAATCTTGCTACGTTTGAGGGCTTTCTCCTCGCGTCCCATGATTTCTACCGGTTGCTCGATAAATCTCAGATGTTCATCAATTTCCAATTCCTCCAAAGGAATTATTTCAGTATCTTCTGCCAGACATTTCTTCAGGTTTGAGACGTGAAACACGTTGTGAACTCCATCGAGTTCTGCAGGGAGTTGTAATCGGTAGGCCACCGGGCCTACTTCCCCAATGATTTCAAAAGGACCGATGTAGCGAGGATTCAACTTTCCACGCTTTCCGAAGCGTATCACACCTTTCCAGGGAGATACCTTCAATAGCACCTTGTCGCCTACCTCGAACTTCAAAGGCTTACGGCGTTTGTCGGCATAGCTCTTTTGTCTGTCACGTGCTGCGGCTATCCGCTTTCTGATTTGAATGATCCGTTCAGTTGTATCATGAATGATTTCTGGTCCAGTGAGTCCTTTCTCACCTGTTTCGGCCCAACACACGGGCGATCTGCATTTTCTGCCATAAAGAGCTTCAAAGGGTGCTGCACCGATACTTGAATGATAACTGTTGTTGTAGGAGAACTCCACCAACGGAAGATGAGCCTCCCAATCCTTACCAAAGTCGAGAACGCAAGCTCGGAGCATGTCCTCTAAAGTCTGAATAGTTCGTTCCGTTTGACCATCGGTCTGCGGGTGATAGGCTGTACTCATATCCAGTCTAGTTCCCAGTGCTTCTTGCATAGATTGCCACAATCGGGAAGTAAATCGAGGATCTCTATCGGAGATAATAGTCTTAGGCACTCCATGTCGTGCCACAATTCGGTCAATATACAGCTTCGTTAACTTATCCATATTATCAGTTTCTTTCATTGGAATGAAGTGTGCAGATTTGGTTAATCGATCAATGATAACCCAAATCGCATCCGGTCGATTCGATCGATGTGGTAGTCCCGTTACAAAATCCATGGAGATATCCTCCCATTTCCATTCTGGGATCTTTGGTTGTTGCAATAGCCCAGAAGGCTTTTGGTACTCGATCTTAACTCTTGAGCACGTTAAACACTTAGCCACATATCGCGCGATGTCGGCTTTCATATTCGGCCACCAATACAAACCCTTCAAATCTTGGTACATTTTATCCGATCCAGGGTGCACCGAATACCTTGACTTGTGAGCCTCGTCCATCACGAGCTCACGAAGATTTCCAAGTAAAGGAACCCAAATTTTATCATTATAATACCTGAGTCCGTCGGACTTAACTTCGGAGTTACCATCTACACCACGCAGTGCTTCAGCTGCGAAGTTTTCTTCTTTCAAGGCTTCTCGTTGGGCATCGCGGATCCGATCCGGCAATCCCGTGTGGATGGTAAGTTGCAGCGCTCGTACTCGTCGAGGCTTTTCATACTCTTTTCGGCTTAAGGCATCGGCCACAACATTGGCTTTTCCCGGGTGATATTTGATTGCTAAGTCATAATCATTTAGTAGTTCGACCCACCGTCGCTGTCGCATATTGAGATCCTTCTGTTCAAAGATGTGCTGTAAGCTTTTGTGATCGGTAAATATTGTGCACTTTGTTCCGTAGAGGTAATGTCTCCAAATCTTGAGTGCATGAATAACGGCTCCCAATTCCAAATCATGCGTTGTATAATTCTTCTCAGTATCCTTCAGTTGCCTGGACCCGTAGGCAATCACTTTGTCCCGTTGCATCAACACGCAACCGAGTCCTTGAATGGATGCATCACAGTAAACTACAAAGTCGTCAACTCCATCGGGTAACGCGAGAATCGGGGCTGAACACAACATATCCTTAAGTGTTTGAAACGCGTGTTCCTCTTTTTCACCCCATCTGTATTGCACTCCTTTGTGCGTTAAAGCTGTTAAGGGTTGAGCCAATTGCGAGAATCCCTTAATGAATCTGCGGTAATATCCGGCAAGTCCCAAAAATTGTCGGATTTCTGTCGGCGCTCTCGGAGTAGACCAATTCTTGATAGCTTCCACTTTAGCTGGGTCGACGTGAATTCCATTCTGATCGACAATGTGTCCAAGAAACTGGACTTCGCGAATCCAAAAATCGCACTTTGAAAACTTAGCGTAAAGCTGTTCCTTGCGGAGTAATTCCAAGATAAGACGTAGATGATTCTCGTGTTCTTCCTTTGTTTTGGAGTAGATCAAAATATCATCGATGAAAACTATCACAAACTTATCGAGGTACGGCTTGCACACTCGATTCATCAGATCCATAAATACAGCAGGTGCATTGGTTAGCCCAAACGGCATAACCAGGAATTCGTAATGACCATATCGAGTCCTAAAAGCGGTCTTGGGTACATCCTCATCACGAACACGGAGTTGGTGATATCCAGACCGTAGATCAATCTTTGAGAAGTAGCTCGAACCTTGCAGTTGGTCGAAGAGATCGTCGATTCGAGGAAGTGGATACCGATTCTTGATCGTAACCTTGTTAAGCTCTCGGTAGTCAATACACATTCGGAACGTTCCATCCTTCTTCTTAACAAATAATACTGGTGCTCCCCACGGAGACGAACTTGGACGGATAAACCCTTTGTCGAGTAACTCTTGAAGTTGTGCGGAGAGTTCGTTGAGTTCACTTACTGCCAAACGGTAAGGTGCGCGTGCAATCGGAGACGCTCCAGGAACTAAGTCGATTCCAAACTCTACTTGTCGAAATGGAGGCAAACCAGGCAGATCTTCAGGAAATACATCTTGGAAGTCGCGGACTATCGGGTAGTCGTCGATTCTACGCTCGGGAAGTGTCGTGTCGGTGACGTTTGCAAGGATCGCGAAGTGACCTTTACGAAGGCACTTTTGAGCTTTGAGGAAAGAGATAATACCGGTGACTGTTCCACCTTTTTCGCCTTGAACTGTTAACACTTCACCGTCCTTGAGTGGAATACGAACCACTTTTTCTTTACATAAGATTTCAGCTCGATTCTCAGATAACCAATCCATTCCTACTATAACATCAAAACTACCAATCGGGAAAGGCATAAGATCGATTCCTAACGTATGGCCAGCTAGTTCTAACTTACAGTCCTTAACTATCTGAGTCGTATCATGAAGTTTACCATTTGCTAGTTCTACCACATATTTAGCGTCTAGGGCAATAGGTTTAGCATTAATCAACTTAGCAAATTTAGTGGAAATAAAGCTTCTTTCAGCACCAGAATCAAACAATACAGTAGCAAAGAAACCATTAAGGATGAATTTACCGTTAATCACGTTGGCATCATTGCGAGCTTCACCTTGACCCATAACAAAAGCCCTTCCTCTGCCATTTCCACCATTCCCATTGTTACCATTCCCGCCGTTGTTTCCTTGATTACCATTACCCTGCCTTCTTAACTGCGGGCAGTCCCTTTTAATGTGGCCTTGAGCACCACATTCAAAACAGCCACGGGCTCCACCATTGTTGTTCTGATTGTTTCCTTGCCCGTTACGGTTGTTCCCATAGTTGTTGCCATGATTGTTGTTGTTGTTTTGCCTTTGGCGGTTTTGTTGCTCAGGTAGAGTTGCCCAACAGTCTTTTGCTTCGTGGCCTTTCTTTCCACACCTTTCACAGCTCAGATTCTTTCTACAAACACCAGCATGATGTTTCCCACACTTGTTGCACAGAGGCAGGTTACCCTTGTAGTTGCTCTGACCATTTCCGCCCTGGCGGTTGTTACCACTGTTGTTTCCAGACCTCTTACTTTGACCTTGAGAATTATAAGACCTCCCAGTGCTGTTTCCAACACTCTGATTGTTCATGGAGTTTTCAGGAGCTTCATCATCAGCTTTTCTCTTGCCACTAAGGGCAGTCTTCTCAGTGGCCTTTGCAGGAAGTGTACCCTTCTCAACCTCCTGATCAGTAAGCTTGTGAGCTAAACGGATGGCTTGCTGTACGGTTGCGGGGTTGCTGGCAGTCACTAGTCCTTTGATTTGAGGCGCGAGGCCTTCCAGATAACGCTCAATGCGTTTGAACTCAGCATCAACCATTGTGGGGCACAGGACCGCGTACTCATGGTAACGCGCAGTATATTGCTCAACCTCAGACCCAATCATCTTCAGATTCAAGAATTCGCCCTCTAACTTCTTTACTTGGTCACGAGGACAGTACTCCTCCATAACCAGTTCCTTAAATGCTTCCCATTGCATGTTATTAGCCGCATCAATCCCAATCATCTGGATTTCGGCATTCCACCAGGAGAGAGCAGCTCCTTCAAAGGTACCAGTAGCAAACTTCACCTTGCTTTCAGCCGGGCAATTACACATGGAGAAGACCTTTTCAGACTTCTCGATCCACCTGAGGAGTCCTACCGCTCCTTCTTCGCCGGAAAACGTTATCGGCTTGCAGTCCATGAAGGACTTAAACGTGCAGTGGTGGTTTCCTGATGCAATAGCAGTTCGGGTTTTCAAATTTAAACAGGTCAAATATAATTCGCTTTGTGCCTTAACCGGCATAATAGTTACCCTGTGCGGCGTATGCAGCTTGGACGGCTGCCACCGCGGCTTGCACGTGTTCGTTAATCATCGCTTGCAGCTATGCAGGTGTCATGTTAATGTTGTTCCTTCCATGTCCTCTTCCAGATATCTTGCTGAACAGTTAAAGTAGCCAGTGTTCAGTCACAATTATACTTTATACATATCCTATAATATGTATAATAACAATTTCCCGTTATCCCACTATTAGTCCAGAAAAATTTTCGTGCAAAATGGAGGCGTCGTCGGAGAACGTCGTAAGTCGTAAGTAGCTATCGCCGGAAGTCGGCTTTCCCATAAAAGTCACCGTCGGCGTAGTCATTGTAGTAGAAATCAGGACGTAGCGTGTAGCATCGTTTCGTTGTCGCTTTTCCCCCGAATAGTGTGCGTATTCGCGTTTCGTATTCGTGTGTGAAAATTTTCCTAAGGTTTTCCGTTAGACTTCCTAGACACGGTCTATATATATATTTATATATATATATATATATATATACATACGTACTAAGCTTTTACTTACACAGCAGAGCGAGTATCCCAGGTTGGCACGTAATTATTTTGGTTTTGGGAATTTGTTTGTTCGTTTGTAACTAAGGTTTCAAGTTGCAGTTTCCAAATCGTTTCCAAAATTGATTCCAGTTCTCTGCAATTTATGGCTCTGATATCAATCTGTCACACCCCCAAATCAACCACTAACGGAGTTTATACCGTTAAGGGGTGCGAGCAAACCAGGACCACAACCATTAGTTACAAATACTAAACGAATCAGAGTAAAGTCCAAGTGTTCATAATCAAAACAGTTTTTAAAAGTACGCAGCGGAAAATAGACATAAGTATCTTAGCACTAACCACGTGCTTAAATTACAAAACATGAATTGTTATTAAATTCCCAAGTTTGAGTTTAAAATAAGAAATCTCCAAATGCCATGCCAACCTCCAGCGGATACTCCTTAGCGATCTGCAAAAGTTTAAACCACGCAAGTGTCAACCTAACGGTTGGTGAGTTCACAGTGGGCTTGTCATGCATTGGCCCGGTCTCATAAATCATGATCGTGTAAACGTATTCTTATGTACAATTATTTGTGAAAAGCAATGCTTGTGATAACCAAAATCATAGTATCGTGGTTTAGTAAAAGTATTGTCCGTAACCTACGTTATCGGGTATGTACTAGTTTTGTATAGTTAAAGTGCTCAACCGATATCGTGGGTAGCTAATCCGTTGTTCCATGCACTAAGGAAGTTTGTACCAAAGCTGACCATAAATTATTGTAGTGGCCGTGCCATCAGGTTTTGCGGACCTACGTCATCGCGGATTTGCCTCCCCCGTGTCCTCTCGGGATCACGGTCAGAATAGGCTGATATTGTACCTCCGTGCACTCCCCGTGCCACGGGGCGGAGTTTGTCAAACTCCAGTAGATCTACCCAACATCCCCTCGCTTTACAATTAATGGTACAATTTAGTTGAGGACTTTTAAGTTTTCAAGGCATCCTTAGAAATCATGTGATATCATGTGGTTTAGACTTTAACCTACACTAGCCATATTAAAACGGTTTACCGGATTCTCATGAATCTCAAAAGTGTTTTCAGTTTCGTTTTAGAAATAGTTGTTTAAGTAATTCGCAAGTGCTTCCCATAAAGCACTTCAAGTTCATCAAGTGGGTGCCGAGCACTCCAAGTTTTCACGTTCATCAGGGAGGTGCATACCACTCTCGAGATTGTCAGCATTGTTTTACTTTTAGTTATTCGGTGTGACCCAAACGGGTTCACGGTAATTGGGTTAGTGACACTCACCTTTGGTTGCACTGCTACACTTGCTTAATAATCCAAGTTTGCTTAACGAAGACCTATGAACACGTTCAGGTCTTAAGTATTAGTTTTGTGTCTAATCTTCACTTAACGTCACTATGGCCCATAACATAGCACGTTGGAACTATGACTCGACATACAGACACACGACACCGATGGTTGATCATAAACAAGGGTTCATATACATCAGAAATCAAAGCATGTTTCATCATAGCATAATCATGTAAGTCATAGCATAGCATTCAAGTAAATTGCACAAGTTTGGATTTAGGTCTGGTCACAGTTTCGCTAGCATAGATTCGCTAGGCAGTTTCGCTGTGTGCACGGGCAGCACTTTCGCTAGGCAATACCCGATGACACAGTTTCGCTAGGCTAGTTTCGCTCGAAACTGTTGACACAGTTTCGCTAGCCTAGTTTCGCCCGAAACTGGTTTGAACTTTCGTTCAGGGAATTTCGCTCGGTAGTTTCGTCCGAACAGGTCTGGTTGGTTTACCCGGCGACACTACAGTTTCGCTACATAGTATCGCTGGATGAAGATTTACATAATTTCGCTACATAGTTTCGCCCAGAGAACAGGCTAGTTTCGCTGGTCGCGAAAAACACATAAATCAGCCTAAAAATCAATCTAACAGCTTCCATATTTCATGTAATTCAATATCTTGCATGCATAATCATTTACCAACATAAAGCAGTAAGCTTTAACACCTTAAACATGGGTTTTCATCATCAAATCACCAAAATACATTTAAAACCCTAAATGACCTAATCTAGCATGGATTTTCATTATGGATGGATTTCACACGTAAAGTTACAAACTTTATAACAGATCTAGCAATCCTAAGCAACATATCAAGAGATCAGGTGATTCCATGAAGATTCAAGCATGCTTTTTAAGAAAACACATAGAAAACATAAAAATGGTGGTTTTGGGACTCACGGTTCGATCTCCTATCTTGATGGATGATGGTTCGGGGCTGAGATCTCGATGGCTCGGTGTGAATCTCGACTGACCAGATTTCCAGGAGAAAGATGGAGTGTGTGTGTGTTTTTGTGTAAAGGAGGCAAATGGAGAAACTAGGGTTCATTAAGATATTATATATCAGGGGCTAGTTTCGCTGGCTAGTTTCGCTGGCCAAGCGAAACTGACCCTGTGAGTCAAAGGTTAGGCTAGCCGGGCGACACTATAGTTTCGCCCGGTAGTTTCGCTGGAACCCAAAAGTGACTAGTTTACATTTTAAGCAAGATAAGTACAGTTCATGGGTTGTCAAGCTATCCACAATACTAAATCATGTATTTAAATCACATTGCACATAATGACAATAAATAGTTAAACACATAACACATATGGACGGGTTCGGTGATCAACCAAAGGACGTGGACGTATTCGGCCTAGTTAAGCATTAGTTACTAAGTTAACACTTATAACGTAACTAACGGAGTTTGTCTAACGGAAGTAAACCTTGAAATTCTCGGATGTCACATATTTGTTAAACCATTATCCTTTAGGTGTATCAACGTTTTACCATATGCACTCCCTTGTCTAGGCATGACTACTACAAGTCATTTTACCATCTCAAGTATGCACTTAATAACAAGTACCTAGTCAATTCAATGACCACTTGTCCAACATATTTCATATGAATATGACGTGTAGGAATACGTTACAAGACCATTCCTAAAATTTCACAACTAATGTGGTTCACATAATTCATTTAGTTGACAACTAAAATTTGGTTCATCACCTTGATTCATTTGAGTCTTTACACATTAGCCCACTTGACCCGTTAACATGAATCCTAATATTCATATTTCCTACCATTAGCGTATCATAGAGATTTCTAAATCCGCTTAACCTCCAAATAACAAGTTATACCATGATTATGGTTTTCTACATGCTATTTAGCACCCATGTATCCATACCGTACAAGATTCAACATTATACATCTAAGATGTCATAATGTAACCTTGTTTAGGCACATCATCAATTAGCTAGAGTTTAACTCTCCTTAACATATTCATATCTTTCCAACTTGAACAAGTTTAACACTTTACTCGTCAAGTTGCATCACATTGCATTATAACCATAATGGGCAATAAACTAAACGTGCAACATAACATAAATGTTACCTCGTGGTCTTCAAAAATCATTACCCGATTTGCATATGCTCCTTTGCCCGGTCGCCTATAGTGGATTTAATGCTTGTTAGATCCACCTAACATCATAAATCATCAATATATATATCCAAATGCAAGAGTAATTCAACCTTTCCATTCTTACTAAGATTTTAGAAAAGTTAAATTATTGCACTATATTCAGCTATGATGCTGTAATGGCCCCTTTTTGACCACTTTACGAATCTTTCTAGCATTTCGTGTTCAAAGATGAAACGTAGTATACTGAAATACCTTTCCAGGCGTATATAGTACGCCTTCTAACTATTTTTCTATGATTTTATATGATTTTTCTAAAAACAGAACAGCAGCTACATTTATTTCCAAACAGCATGCTGGAAAATTAAATGGCCATATTAACATGCCGTTTTGACCCATTTTTCATTTGATTCAGTTTCGGATGTTCAAATACAAAACATAGTAGTTAAAACGAGCTTTCCGTTCGTATATCATACACCTTAAACGGACATACGAGTGATCTTATACATCACTTTCGAAACAGTCCCACAACTATATTTTTCATCCCTTTTGTTTTGGATTAAGCCGTTATATTTAACACATTTTACCATCATAAATTTCACCACTTATGCTGGTTCTTAGTTCATGATATCAAGTAGTGCACCATTTTTACATTTAGACATGAATCCAAGCATTTCATCTAAGTTAGGCATTTCATCGAACATCTTATGTGCATAATGCAATATTAACATATTTTTACCTATTTGGTTTATGTTTCATGTCCACATTTGCCTAACACAACATATAACAATTTTCTTGTTGCATCTACATGTACTACTTACATATTGCAACTTCAGAGAACACCCAACTAAGGATTTTCGTCACTTTTAGAACCCCCACCTACAAGTTGTGGTTTGGTTACAAATTTTGCATACAAAGTGGAGTTTTGCACTCCCAATCATCATCATATAACAAGTATGGGTTTCTCTAACACTTATACCCTTCAATTAGGTGATTATCATCATGATTAGATGCATGCAATGAATTGGGGTTCAACTTACTTGACAAGAATAGATGCAAGATGATTGAAGACACCCGAATCTCCTATTTCTCTTATCAATTTCGCAGCTTGGGGATGATAAAGGTTAATTTGCAGATTTTTGAGATGGGTTTGGGGCTGAGATCGACTTCCAGGCGTGAAGATCGATCTCCCCTCCTCCTCTATCTCTTTTGTTAAGTAAACTATATCCAAATGACAGTTTTAGTCCCCCTAGTTTGGCCATTTATTCGCTTAGTCAATAAACATCTATATTACGACTTAGACCCCACATTTGGCCATTACACGCATTATAGCACATTACTAACTCAAATATAGCATCGGGCATATTATTATTATTATTATTATTTATTATTATTATTATATATTTTTTTAGCGGGGATTTAACGGCATATACGAATTTTAGAAATTGGGATGTTACACTGCCCTTCCTCCTCCTATAAAACGCGCGACCCTTATCATCAATTCTCGAAGCATTCTCATATGGCTTTGGGAAATTTTTTGAGCATGTACCATTTTGCATGCAAGTAGAACCACTGTTCAGCATTCCACATGGGCCGTGAATCATCGTTTCTACAACTAATTTGTGCAAAATAGGTTCTGATTCTTTATCTGGGATTTCATCTGAGATGTAATCATCTATCTGGTGTGCATCTCTGATTCTAAATGGTTCAGCGACCCATAGAAGTGTATGACAATGTGGGAGGCCTCGCTTTTGGAACTCTATGGTGTAGAGATCTGAAAGGAGAAAGGAACCTATCTCTGAGGCCTAAGGGAAAAAAATTTAAGAAATGAATGCGTAGAAGAACATACAAATACTTACAGTTACAGCACCGAAGGGCTTTTCCTCCTTAAGAAACGCAATAAATGCATCAACCTTCATTTGGAAAACCCGAGCAATTACCTGAGGACAATCCTAAGAGGTCAGTCGCGGCTTTTTCTGCATTTCCCTTCTAATTTCGGGCCAGTTTGCGTTGCATGTAAAGGTAATAAAATATTGTGGATTCCCATGCACTCTGCAAATAGCCAATGCATCTTGGTAATGCTTATACATGTACCGTGGTCCTCCAGTAAAAGACGACGGAAGTATAATCCTTTTACCAATCTTAGAGCCCTCGGTATCACCTCTAGATATGGCATCTTCAACACCTCTCAAAACGTCTATACGCAGGTCACTCTGATTCTCTGCAAAGTACTCCAATCGGTTACGTTCTATAGAGATATACGTATCCACCAGGTATTGTTGAAAGAGCCTGCCTCCATTAAGCAGATGTGTGTAAACACCTGCGCTTTCATGAATTTGGTAGCTGTAGTACATATTCATAGAGACACGCTTATCGTCCTTTGCTGGTGGTGACTGCTTTTTCAAGTCTTTGCACCAACCTGTTTTGCCGAATGGGAAGAGAAGCGGATACTGCAAGGACATGTAGGATGGATGTAGATGATTAACACGTTGCCGACAGCCATCCTTTGTGCGAATAATAATATCAAACTCTTTGGCAGTGGAGTCATTGTCATACACGATAGCGCCCAGTGTGCCTTCAGTAGGAGGCTGATAAGGATGAACACCCGCAGAATGGAACAAACGCACGACAAACTCAGGGGTGTCAGTGTATGCGCATATATCCCTGGCTGTCCTAAACAACCTCACCAAAGAATTGCAACCATTTAATATTTCTATAAGAGTGTTGACAACACTGGGAAGCAACTGCCTTTTTTTCTGGGGAGAAAAATGGCTAAGCCTATTTGAAACCTCGTTAGCGGTGTCATATATATAAAGTTGTAGAAAGGACGGCGCTTTATTTGCGGAAGGGCATAATGACCCTAACCAATGAGAAACTTGGCCCCCAACTTTAAAGACAGGTGGTCCCCTGCCATCATTCACAGAGTTGTCTATCTCAGCTCCAAAAGATGTCATAGCAAACATCGAGTTATAAGCACGAACATTTTCAATGAAAGAATGGTCTTGAAAAAGGCCTCTAACACCTTCTGGCGGGTTAATTGGGTATTTTATCTTGACAGCGCCACCCCTACAACAAATGCTATACTCAGGGCGCTTGCCAGAAGGCGTAGAGGTTAGACGTTCAGCATACCAGAAGTAGGCGCAACAGAACTCACAGACCTGATCACAGCAGCCAAGGTCAACATAATCATCAACTACATAGGAAGGTGTGGGGCGTGAAGAAGAAGACGCAGATGGCTGCGCATTAGGCCTGGTCACACGCTTACGTTTACGCACCATAGGCGGGGCCATCATAACATCAGGACTGCCTGTAGCAGAAGAAGGGGCGACACACGGAGAGGAAGGCGCAGCCGGGTCTGCATAAGGGTTCATTAGGCGCCTACGGGAACGCAAAACCAGAGGAGTTATGACACCAATAAGATTCTCGTAAGGGGGTGACACATCATCACATAAAGCATGGTATGTTGTTGGATTTGCAATAAGAGAGGAGGTGGAAGCAGGAGATGACACAGTAGGAAGAAGCGAAGACACAGATGAAGACGCTACATTAGTATTGCCACCAACAACTGGTTGAACTGTTACCCGTCTACGTGTACGCGGTATAGGAGAAACAACATTGACATTGGTGCAACAACAGCTGGAACGCCAACAGCAGATGTACGCAAAGAGCAAGGCACAGGTTAGGAGGATGTGTTGTCGCCTACATAAGGCACAGATGAAGACGTTGTGTTGTCGCCAACAGACACACGCATACGCTTTCGTTGTCCAGGATTAACAGGCATGACTATCAAATAAATTAACAATATAGAAAATACCTGATACTATTAATAGTTACATAGATATTACTATTACCAGAGACACGCCAAACAAAAAACTAATATTAACTCCCTAAACATGCAAATAAGTATTAAGATACACCCCTAAAGTCCATTCAATACATTTAACAAAATATAGATTATCAAAAGTAAACACAAAATTATAAACAAACACATGCTGAGCCCTTTAATATTGCAAATCAGTCATACCACAATCAGTAACAATCAACAAAGTAATAGACAATATAGGCATCATACGCAACACAAAACAGCAACACAATCAAAATATACAGATTAGCAGGACAGAAATGAAGGAAAGCAAACTTACAAATTGCAAACCACCTAAAATTAGCACAGCAGCACCTATATACAACAAAATAACATATAAAGTATAAGACTAATGCATATCAGAATCAAACAAACAACACCAAACAGTGAGAACAGAGAGAGAATTTACTGGGATCAACCTTTAAACACATACGACAATGAACAAACTACCAGAGCAAGCACCTGTTTAAAAAAAAACCAAAAAAATATGAGAGAGCCTCCTATATATTTACACCAAGGGACATACAACCCAAAAACCAAAACAACCTACAATAGTTAAAGAGAAAAAGGAAAAACCAAAAACAGAATGACTAATGGTTGCCAAATAAAGTAAAAGAACACCAAAACCTAGCCTACAAAACAAAATAAGAAGACCAAACACAAAAAGGAAAAACCCAAAAACATAATGATTATGATAATTTAATAAATCTTAGGTGAAAAATAGATGGCTGCCAAATAAAGACAGACAACACCAAAATCTCCAAAAACACATGTCAAATCTTAAAACTCAGGACCTAAACTATTGAAGCTGTAAATGACCTTTCAAAGAAATAAAATAAAAGCAGCACACTTTAAGAAAACTGCATAATCAGAAAGCCATAAAAGTGACTGTCACAAAAAAAAAAAAACTTAAGCGTAAAACAGATGGTTGCCAAATAAAGACACACAACATCAAAATCTACAAAAACACATGTGAAATCTTAGAACCCATCACCTAAACTACTGAAGCTGTAAATGACCTTTCAAAGAATGAATATAAAACCAACACACCTCAAAAATCCTGTGTAAAAAACAAAATAAGAAGAGCAGGAGATTAGTAACCCATACATATTCATTATCATAAAATGTTGATAATATGTGCCTGTTTTTAGAGGGTTTCACTATGAAAAACAAAATAACATCCAACAAAACATAAAACAGTCCTAGAAAGGGTTTCACAAAACATCAAAATCAAGATAACTTTCAAGAAAAACCAAATAACATCCCAAAAAGATAAAATAGAACAAAATAACATCCAACAAAACATAATACAGTCCTAGAAAGGGTTTCACAAAACATCAAAATCAAGATAACTTTCAAGAAAAACCAAATAACATCCCAAAAAGATAAAATAGTCATACAAACGATTTCACAAAAACATCAAAATGCAGATAACCTTCAAATCAGAGGCAGGGATATATAAAAATAACCTAGATGAAGGTGGTGTAAAATTAACCTGAGTATGAAAAAGATGGAATGGCATGAAGGATTTCTGTGAGGCAACCAGGCATATATGTAAGCACAATGGAAGCAAACGCCCACGCCTCTATAGAGTATTCAATCACCTGTTCAATCAGAAAAACTGAACAATAAGAGAGGTAATTGACTGGAAGGATGGGAGGGAACCGTAGGTACGTTTGACTGAGAGGAGCAATGCGGGTGAGGAAGGTGAGAGAAGGGATGGGCGCTGCTGAATTTCCGGGACTGAGAGGAGTGAGGTAGGTGAGGAACGTGAGAGAAGGGATGGGGTGAGGAACGTGAGAGAAAGGAATGCGCTGAAATTCCGGTCGCCACCTACCGCAAACCCGACCCAAATCCAATGACCCGCGCGAACTATAACTGTAGAAGGCAACTGTAGGTCATAAACCCAATGCTTTAGGGGGTTGTACATTAGGCATAAAAAGTAGTACATTGTGTGCTTTAGGGGGTTGTACATTATGTTTTATAAATTGTACCATAGGTTTAATTTTGTATATATGGGGTAATTTCATTTCATTTATCTAGGTGCTTGAATTCTCACTGTTTTATGCTAAATTAGCTATAATGTTTACCATGGCATAAGTGAGCAAATATTGCTAACTATTTTCAGATAACAAAAAAATATAACTAACTATGTTAATTTATGTTGCGGTTGTTAGGTGTAGGTATAAGAAAGTCACAAAGCAAACACTTTTCGAGTGTGTACACATATTTGCTCATTATATGAAATACAAATTTTATTATAATTAAGCAGTTTACTTTAGACATAAAAGTTAATAAGATATGTTCAATTAGTTTAAAATTTACTATAAATAATAAATAATAGATATAATCATATCATATAATGAATAAAATAATCAATCAGTTTTAAAATTTTACAATTATAGTTAAAACTTTATAACATTATCTTATTTCAACCAATCTAATGACTTATTTTCGAAAGTCAAATTGGTGATTGATATTTTAAGGTAATTTTGAGATTTGCTTAGTAAGCAATTCTTATGTAATTTAAGTAACTCTTTTTTTTTAAATAATTAAATTTATATAATTTAGGGAACCTTTTAATTTAGGTTGATTGACAACCTCCCAAATATAAATAACCATAACATTTATCTATATATACAGGGACATACAATTGTTTTCATCATCTCAATTACCTATCATTTCCATTATCAGTGAATATTTAGTCAAATGTCTACTACTTCAAGTGATCTTTCGTGTGGTTCTAAAACCAAGTAAGTTTCTTCCTAACTGACTGGTTATATATCAATTTTGTTAATGTAATTTAAATAACTTGGATTTCTCATTTTCTTCTTTATAACAGGTTAATGGATATCTGTGATGTATCTATATGTTGAATCAACTTAGATTTCTCATGTTCTTAAATAACTTATATTTCTCGACTTAGATAACTTAGATTTCTCATTTTCTTCTTTATACAGATGTAAAGGGTCGTTGTACTATTAAAGTACGAGTTATTCGAGCGTCGTACCAAAGTGTCAGAAACAATCCAAAAGAGACATCCTCTTTAGAGATGATACTCATGGATGAGGAGGTAAATTAACATACTTACATTATCAAGTATGTCACTAATAATTTCTAACCCTGAGTTTTTAAAATTCTTTTTAGGGCAACAAAATCCAGGTCAGTGTGCTGACGCAATGGTTGATCAAGTTTCAAAGACACATGTTTGAGTTTAACTGTTTACTGATAAAAGATGCAGGTGTGGGCCAAAATCTTGCCAAAGTCACCTATGTGGACATTTCGGAGAAGGTTAGTTTGTTAACAGAAAATATATTAATCAACATTAACAAGATGATAGTGGAAACTAACAGAAGAATTTATTAATTAGCACTAAATTTCATTGAATTACTAGCTTATTCATAATTGTATCCTGTTTAGCCATATATAATCCAACTACAGGTAAATAAAAGCATGTTCCCAGACTATACTTTATACCGCATTTGTATTTGTATTGTAGATATAAAATTCAGTGGAGGTACAAGATTCTACTGGAAACGTGTCCCTGACTTTCTAGGATTGCGATGTTGTTAAACTTTCTGTAAATAAGAGTCAAGGTCAATCACTACCTAAAGTTGGTTTATTTTTGAAGCATCTTGTTTCTAGCCATGGTCAGTTGTACATAGCATTGTCAAGAGTGAAGAGTAGATCCGGACTTAAGCTATTGATACTTGATAAAGATGACAATTTGACAAATAAAACAACAAATTTTTATACGAAGAAATATTAACAAATTTGTAAATAGGTATTCTAATTTTATTGTTTCTTATTGTAAGTAATGTACTCTACAATTTTTGTTATAAAAAAAACTATAACTTATTATTTAAAAGCGACATCTTCTGCTATAGAACATTGTTATGATCGTGTACAGTCTGTACATCTATATATATATAAAAGTTAAGCAATGGCACTTTTTTTGCACCTTCATAAATGTGAAATCATAAATGCCATGTACAACAAAAAAAACATAATGTATTGCATGGTTAAGCATGTGTTTAATTAAAACCATTATACATGTTGATGTATAATCATCATGATCATCATCATCATATTAATTAATCCGTAAACTTCCATTATACCATGAGTTTCTTGCAATGAATAGAGGAAAACCATGGGTTTCGTTCAATTAAAGAAGGAGTCATGGCCTTCTTTCAACTTCCACCGATTAATGTGATCTTAATAATAGTCATGGCCTTCAATGTGATGTTAATAATGATCGTAAAGAATGATCATAAAGAATTCTAGATAGATAATGAAGATAATGAACATATGAATCGATCGGGTTCTTTGAACTCCAAAATAATAAATGTTATATTAATCATGATCCTAATTTCGTAATCCTATATAAACTCATGTTACTCTCGCTTGCTTACCTCTCCTCGCCGCATGTCCGTCTTACCCGCCATCTTCTTAGTCGTGTAAGTATTTTTTTCCCATTTAAACTTTGTTGTTATGCTATTTCATTTTTACTTGGACCATATACCTACTTCCGGTGGGAAGAAAATGTACCACCGGAAGCTACTAATCGATCATGACAACATTGCCGGAAAAGTCATGTATAACCCGTTTGGCTTATCCTCCCTTCCGGTGGGAAAAAAATGTACCACCGGAAGGTAATAATCGATTTTCTTTACATATGATCCGAATATTACATTTTCTATTACATGTTTACCTATTGATTTTCTTCCTTTTCTTTCTTCTGCCCAGGTTCTTTTGTTGGTTGTAGTTGCCCAATATGGCCTTGATTGTCGTACGCTACAGGTTTCGACGGGTGCATTGGTATGTCTTCGTTTTTGCCAACGGTGGCAATGTATGGATTCTCACTGTTGCTGTTACTTTGATTCGAACCCCTTCTCCGGTGACTAGAATTGTCGCCAGTTTTTTCCCGGCTTCGAATGTAATGCATAGTGCTCGGGCATAACAATGAAGACAAAGAAACAATGAATAAATTGGTTAAGTAAGACACCGGTTATGATTATGACATTTGAATTGAAGCGTTATATTAATATTATGGTATGGTATTGTTTGAATAGATGGAAAAATACTAAACACCTTAATATTAAAATGTTTGGACTGCGAGTTAAATTAAATAATACGCGGGTCATGAATGACCTGACCCGCTATCTGTGTTTACGTTATCAGCGGGTTGGGCTATTGTGACGTCATAAGAGGTTCTTTTGACATCATGACTTGCTTTATTACCCGGTGTATTTCAGGTAACCCGGTTATTGATTTCCGAATATCATCCGTTTGGATTAGCCGTGAAATTATGTATTTGAATTGATGCTTCAATTTATTTAAAAGCATATAATCGGTTTATCTCACATGTCACAACCAGAGAATCATAGTATTCGAAACGGCATAGATTGTATGGGCAAAATATATCTCTTGATTAACACAGGATCTTAAAACCAACACACAAAGAACACAACTGCTCATGGAAAGAAATTAATAGAATTTCATTCAAAGAAGGACTCGAATATGGATTGACTCACCCTTTAATTATAGGACGGATCTGACAACTTCGGCCCTCAAAAATGATGGCCATTGGGTCACCGGCGGCGACTGAATCCCTGATTTGGTCTTCCGTTACCACGATGTGACCCCAGAGTCTTTTACAGATGCCGTAATTCGCCGGGTATTAAATTACAAATGCAAAGATATAATTTCCACGCGGACCCTATTTTCACACGGACCCTATAACCCGTCTCTTATAACCCGTAATCCAGTGGGTCTTACTTTCCTAATTCGTGTTCGTTATGCCTTTAACTGGAAAAGGGTTACGGATGGAGGTCCTTAATTGCCCTGTAACAAAAGGTCGACGTTATGCATTTACCTATTGACAGGTTATCAACATGTACAGAAGAATGGCCTGATTACCTAGATTGGTCCGTTTGAGAAATGGTTGTTTGTGCCTGTGTTGAAAGCTTTTAGGATTTTGAATCAAAACTTATGCGTCCTACTCAGAAAAGGTTGGGTATGAAGGTCGTCGATTGAGTCGTAACGGGAGATAGAAATTATGCATTTAATTTTCCCAACTACATGTTACCGAAATGTTCTAAAGAATGACCTAATTACCTTGATTGATCCGATTAGGAAATGGTTCTTTGTGCCTGTGTTGAAACCCTTTAGGGTTTGGAACTCAAACTTGACGCGTGCTGCTGTTGGGTATTCGTATGCGTGGATCGTTTTTTTTCTTTCCCGTAGATGCCATCGCCTTTTAAATCGTGGGAGTAGTGGTCTTGATTCGACGTCTTTCGTGTCGGCGGGAAGCACGCCGTTAGTGTGAATGGAGAACATGGGAATAGGGCTTCGTGAATGGCAACTCTTTGTGAATTACAAGTTGGATGTTAGGGTGTTATGTTTCGCCACCGTTGTTCTGTTGGTATAATTTGGTTTTGTAATTTGAACTATTCTGGCCCTCTGATGATTATTATGTGCCCCGTTTCGACCCTTTAGGTTTTTAAAATATTCGATTTTTACCCACATTTAATACATGTAAGTAAAGTGATTCCGTCTAACCGTGTTTTAGGGCCGAGCCGTTTTCTCTTCTAACCCAGAGTATTAAAACTCTTAACGGGGCAAAGCCATATGCGTCGTATCCGTAGTGCCCTGCTTTGTCCCTGCCACCGACAGCTCCAATTGGAGCCCGTTTCTTCAACCAACCCCTGTAATTGGAGGTGAATTATACTCGGCCATCAGTCTGTTAAGGTATGGAGTCCTTCCACTATCCTTCGCAAGGGGTCCGATACTTTAGGGTTTACTTATGGTTTTCATTAATAATAATATGGTATGTCTGTGTTAATGCGAGACAAATTTAGTTTCATCAATTCTGATAGTTTATTAGTGTATCATCTCAAGGATCAGTGTTATGGACTTAATTTGTTGTTACCTGTGTCTTAATTGTTTAGAGCAGTTAGGCTCCGAATCAAAATGGTTCTTAATGCAGTAACTGTTATCCATTTATTGAGTTATTAATGTTGTCATTTACTATTGCGCTTCTTATTTATTAGATTGTTAACCGTTTTATACACGTTCTTTTGTTAATGATTAATGGAGGCATATGTATCGATTCATTGTGTCATCTATATATACCTTACATTATTTTTGTCCTGTATATATCTACTTACTGGAACTGGTTACCTTTTACAAATTAAGAATCTTAACCAGGTTAAGAACCTTCTAACGATGTCCAAGGCTGTGGTGGGTGGTGTTATGGAAACAGGTTTGAATGATGGTTTATGTTTTGACCAGCTTGAAGTAGGGTCTTCAATGTCTATCGTTGTTATGGTTTGTCGTTCATGGGATTCTGATAATGTGCATGGGCGCTATATCAGTACCGATTATATCTTTTCTGATAGGAATGTTAGTAGATTCCTAACTCTTTGTGTTGTTTATGTTTACTGTTTTGACTGTTTGCTTATCTGCTGTAGATCGTCTTGACGAAAATGTTGTCTTTGATAGGGGGACTCTATTCATGCCACTGCTCGGAGCAACGTTGCTCACTATTTTGTTGATAAGCTGAAGGAAGGTTGTTTGTATCTGTTGAAGAATTTTATTGTTGTGAAGAATCGGCCCGCGTACAGGATCCTAAAGGATAGCCAATATATGATTGAGTTGCAGGGATCTACAGTGTTTAAAAAAGTTTCTGTAGATCATGGAGGGTTTGAGCGTTATCCTTTTCAAATAGTTCAGTTTGAGGATCTGGAAGTTACTAATAACAAGTATTTTGTTGGTATGTTCCCACCTTATAACTTATTTTCTTAATTGTCTACTTATAATGTGCCTTTCTCCATGTTCTGTCACTGGTTATTCTTTTGTATGTTTGTCATGCATACTTATACATCAGATGTTTATGGGGTCTCCGTGTGATTATTTTGGTCGATAATATGATCGTCATGTTTATAGTTAATGATAATTATTATGTAAGATGTGCCAATGTTTAAAGGAATTATTAAATCAGTTCTTATTACAATTGGTATTATGATTGCTATTTTCATTTCTTATTACACCCCTTTGTAATATTGGTGTTAGGATATGCATGTAATGTTGAAAACAACCCACGCTTAAGCGTTGTGTACACATAATTAGAATGCTTTGTACCTGTACAATGTTTCCTTTTGAAAGGCCTTAAGGAAGTACCATGTTTGTACAGATGTCATTGGTTATGTTACTACAGCTGATAATGTATCGACCACGTCCACGGGCAAACGGACGCTGGAGTTCAACCTGCGCAATGAACGGTATAGCATGTACATAAGTTATGTATCTACTTTACACGCCATGTATGTTGAGAATTAAATTACTTTTGCAGCGGTGGTCACGTGGCAGTGACTTTGTGGGGTAAGCTCGGCGAGTCTTTTATAGCGCAGAAAGCGAAGAAAGCTGGTGTCTACACAGTTATACTGTCTTCAATGAGTGTGAAGCAATATCTTGGTATTTTATTTAACCTTTATACCTGTTTGTCCGTTATACATGTTCCCTGTACATAATTTTTACCTCTTTCAGGCTCACTTGTCCTTTCGAGCTCCTCCTCGACTCTTATCATCGATAGCAACAATATACCATTGTTGGAGTCATTCAATGCTTCGCTTAGGTAGTCACTAGGGCAGAACCTTATGCTGAAGTTTTCCTTTGAGTTAACGTTGTAACCTGACAATATGTTCATAAATGTAGGGGGGTTGATCTGCGAGCTGAGACACAGCCAGCTAGGGATGGCCCACATGCTGTCACAACAATTGCTGAGCTCTTACAGTCAGCTCGGCAGGACAAGAAGAAGGTTTGGATGCTTCCCTATATTTGAAGCAATCTCATTCATCATTTTTATGCTATCCTGACCTCTTGACTTTCTGGCATTTGTTTGTAACAGGCAGTCGTGTTTAGGAACAGTGTTCAGATCACCGGCATCCGGACGAAGAATAGCTGATTTAATTTTACATGTACCGGTGGCCGCTGTCGCAAAGGTGTGACCCGCAAAGACGGGAGTTTCTGGTGTGAGGCATGTGACAATGCTGTGTACTTTCCGCGGGCGAGGTAGGTTCTATGGATTCTCCCTTATATTTTAAATGGATCCTATTGTCCTGTACTTCATTGCATAGCTAATGTTCACTTTTGGCCACGTACACACATCCATGACTGTTTTCCTCTTGCTACGATATTCTGGGTTTTCGTTTTTATAACAATGCTATATCAATGGAGATAACAGGTACAGGCTTATGGTTGATGTTAAGGACATGACAGGCAATGTTGTGGTTGTCCTCTTTGACGAAGCGGGCGAGCAGTTGGTGAAGAAGTCAGCAAAATCCCTGCTGGATGAGCAGGAGCAGGTTCGTCTCTCTCTTTTTATTTCACTGTACAATGGTACGCCTTACATTGTTTCCTGTCCTTAATTATGGTGATGGTATTCCATTCCACAAACAGCGATGATATGGTGCTTCCCGAGGCACTCCGTTGTCTGATTGGAGGCACTTATATGTTTGAACTTAGATCCCATACATACTACCAGTATGGTGAGTATGAGAGCTTCAATTGCGCCCAGGTTTTATTACCGGGCTCGGCAAACTATGTGTCTCCTTCGTCAGTGGATGATATTTTGGACCCTGCCGCTGTGCCTGCTCTATCTTCACCGGTTAAAAAGGCTCCGCAGTTTGGTGTTGTCACTCCAGACAAACGTACTGAGAAGCGCTCATCCAACCTGTGAGTATTAGAACTATACTTTCAGTTCCTGTACAATTCTTACCCCTGTTGATGTACCTTATGATGTGTTGTACTGTAGTGATTGTACCGGTACCGATAGTGAAGGTGTCCCTGGTAAAGCACAACATGGATTGTCAATGGATGTCAAAAGTGGTTCGGACGTGGGTTCCGAAGTTAATGTCGTACCGGGAAAGAGGTTGAAAAAGGTAACTGGTGGTGAAGCACATGATCTAGTGGAAGGCACGTCTCAACTGATAATGTGAGTGGCGAATTTACTGTTCCAGCATACCCGTGCGTCACTCATGTTGACATGTAATCACTTTTCACATGTACTACAGGGATCCCCTTTCTGAACAGGAGGACGATGTTGATGACAAGGACAGCGGAGGGGAGTCGGTTGCCGGAGCTGTGGGGAAAAAAATGTATATGGCATGCAATGCTCTTTAATAATAGCTGTGATTTGTAGTGTGCCTCCTAACATAGTTACTTTTTTAACGCTGTAGGCGTGCATACATTGTTGATTCGGAGGATGAAGAGTGATTTGTTGGCTATCCGTCAGAGAATGCCTTGATTGTGTCAACCGCCCCTTATAAGACATGTCTCTGGGATTATTATAACGATGTAATAGGAGTATTTGATTATCAGCTATGACATTTTGAGCATATGTTTCCTTTCAGACACTTTTATAATATTTTTGTTTGCTTTTTAGTCTCTGTCCTTTGGTTTCACACGTGTGCATCATAACTATCAACATATACATATGAGTGAACACAACAACAGGTAGATAACGATCCTAGGACTGGTAGTGGACTGGTGAGTACTAAACATCTACCGTAGAAATTATGCTTAATTAGAATGAAATTATTTTTAGTGTGGTGGTCATGTGTGGTTTTGTTCACATTTCCTCTTTGTCAAGATAGATATGCTGTATGTTTCTTGTCCATGTCTATGTTTGAGTCCAGCTATCTTCGTTATATCTATTGTTATATATAAATCACAGCGTTGCCCAGTTGCTGAAGAGTTCGATGACATCAGCCTCATATACATTCTATGCTTGGCCCATAGGTTGCCCTAAAATGGAAATATGAGCAAATTAAAGGCGAATAGGGCCGGGCTAAGTTGATAGACTTTTTTGGGCCCCAATGAGTTGAAATTTACACCAATGAATGAACAAATGAACGTATTGGACTGGGGCCCGACCTCTTACAAGCTTCCTTCTTGGTGGGCTGGTGCGTGGGCACTATTGTTATTTGATCATCCTAGGTTAATATGATTGTACATGATTAAGGTGTTGTTTCTGCAAATACGAGAACATTTTTACAGGATTTCTTTCTGTGACTGGTCTTCAGCCTCTTTTCAAAGTATCCTTATATAATCTGACGAACACAAAAACTGTATGGTTATTAATTTATTAATTCCTTATTGTTTACTTAATTTACTATTGCTTCAGCTTCCATATTACGCCTTTTTATATGCCATCAGCACCATTGACGTTAGAGGTACATTGTAAGTCTCTTATTATATCAGTTTCATTCACTGGTTTTCACTTAATTGTGGCAGGGAGATATATACAGAAGAAGTTTAACCCCGGCCTCTTTTTGTTGATCCAGTACATATAGATTGTAGTAAGATTGTGGCATTGTACTTCTGCAAAGAAGACGATCACCACCCAGGTAACATCTGACTGGCACTATTTTTATGATAGTCTCACACGATTAGTTAACTGTAAGCTTTCTGTAATACTATGTAACTCTGTTTTGTCATGTTGTTGTAGTAGAGTACTTAGTTGGGCCGTTCGTTCAGCTGCTATGAAGTTTGGTAAGACACCCGCCGTTAAGAGGACCTCGCATGTCACGTCTGATGGGAAAGTGCAACATTTTTGCGGTCTTCAAATAACTCCAACTGACGCACAGTCCTCGAGTTTAGATTATCTGCCTATAGTTTCATGTAACTTCTTCGATACGAACTCTAATAACGAATACTAAACGTCATGTATAAATTACTGGTCTTCTTTGGGTGCTGCTTACCCTTATACCTTTACTGTGTATTTTAACAGATGTAGATTTACAGGATAGTGTTGGTCATGATACTGTGTATGATTCTTTGACGACACAGACACAACAGAGTTTAACCGATGAGGAGATCGTTCAGACATACCCTGCTGATAAAGTTAAAAAGCCAACTGTTGTGAAGAAAACGGCTCCTCAGCGTAACTTGGTCGGGATTGAGGAAAGTAGTGATGTAAGAGGGGGGGTATTGTGGTTTTAAAATGACACAAACTGGTACCGAAGGCGACCTGGTAAGTTTATCATGTGGTCCAAACATCTTGGATTTATCGTTCAAACGGCAAATCATGGAAGGATGCCGCGAAAGTGGTATTACTACTGTCCAGCGTAACGACGTAGGTCAGTTGGATTTTCCTGTAAGCGCTTGATGATAGCTATGTTATCTCTGACACCTAGGCTTGCTGTTAGACGTTTATAGTTTATTGGTACATAGTTGAATTATTTAGTTGTTTTATAACATTTATTTGTAACAGACAATGAACCGCCATCGTCAAGTCGCAGGCGTAGTCAAAGAGCTAAGGCAGGTTGGATACTCTATTTAATATAATGTGCATGATTAGTATTTGTGCCGGGTGTTTGTGTCATTTAAAGTGTGCACTGTTTACAGCGCATACAGACCCATCATCAAGCTCGACACGCATGCCCAAAAGAAAAGTAGGTTTCGTTCCCACTAATAACCACATTGATCCTTATATCATTGTCTTCTAAGCCATTACAATTTATGTAACTTTATTTTTTTCGCTCCTGGAATACGTTGCCGAAGTTAACTTATCCATGCAGGGAATACGTCAATATCGTCAACTAGGAAACGTAATAGACGGACCAGGGCCATTCATACTGCAGCGTCACAGCGACACAAAAGACCAGCCTTTACTTCTGCAGGTAATCTATGTTGAACATGGCTCCAAGTAAGCAGGCTAGGGTCCTTCCAGTGTAATAGCGGGATAGGTTATATACAGCTCTTTTGAATATTGTGTCGTGTATATATAAGAATGAGCCACACTACACTGGACAACATGCTATCTCAATTATGCTTGCATATTTTGTAAATTAAATAGCTAATTCTGTATTATGTAGGCGTGCCGGTCGTTTATGAGAGCCTTGGAAGCCCCATATATAAATGCAGTAATTGTAAAGCGATGATGTGGGGTGCGGAGAAGAGTAAAACTACCGACTTGGATGGTGAAGCTACGTTTTCATCCTGCTGCCAAGATAGGAAGGTGCTGTTGCCATCCCCATTACAGGCCCCAGAGCCACTTAGAAGCCTTCTAGACTATGATAACCGGCTAGCAGCTGGATTCAGGGAGAAAATTAGGCGCTACAACAGCATGTTTACCTACACTTCTTTTGGGGCTAAAATTGATCACTCAGTTAACGAGGGTAGGGGAGTATATACATTCCGTGTGAGTGGACAAAATTACCATCGTATTGGTTCTCTGCTTTCTGCCCAAGGTAAACAACCTACATATGCGCAGTTATATTTTCATGACACGCAAAATGAGGTATCAAATCGTATAAATGCTTTGTCACGGGATGATAGTGATCATGGCAGTATAGATGAGGCCATAGT
>JBCNJP010000025.1:16471362-16533221 GCA_039602395.1 Deinandra increscens subsp. villosa | reverse complement strand
AACCTGCATAATCACAATGAATTTCATATTACTCTAGTTTTCCTGCGACCTAAAGAATTAAAGATAAAAAACATATTACCTCTTTGGCATCACACACGATAAGATAAGTCGCTCTTTTGACTGTCAAACCTTGTAAAGTATGCCTAATATGTATCATATTCCAATTTTCCCGTGTCCCAAATGTATTTAATCTTTTGGTCCATACAGACACTTTCGGGATTATTTAGTATCCATTCCCCTAGCTTAATCACTCCATGCAACGATTAAAGAATCCACTGTTAAAGTCAAGACACACACAATAACATGAATAAAACATAGTAAGTTTTGATTAGGCGGTTTAACTGTAAGTGAATCATATATAACTTATTAATATCAACCTTGTGTGAATCATAGATACACAATCCTAATACAACAATCATTAAAATCTTTAGCAGCAATGTTCTTAGTAACTGTTCCAAATGAGGAGCAAGCTGAAATGCAACAGAAATCCTGAGAAAAAATTATAGTCATCAAAGCCGATATATAGGACAAATTGTTACTTCGAATGAAGAGTAAATTATAGTTACTAACAGAAACACTGTATGCTCTGAAAATTATGCGATTTATAATATACATTAGATAACTATTTTAATAGCATAACTTTTATAATCATACTATCTATAAATTGAGTGTTCCACAAATATACCATATCAGAACTATGTTTTGAAATGGTAAGTATATGGAACCCAAGGGGTTATCTTAAGAGGTAAGGAATCTAATAACTAAATTAAATTTTCTCAGCACTACAATGACAATTTAAACTATATATATATATATATATATATATATGTAAATTATTGTAATTATTATACAGTTGCCCCCCTAGTAACTAACAAAAATCATACTCACTAAAACAGTGACAAAAGACAAATTTAAATTTTCACATTCTTTTATATAGGAATATTCAAATGGTTTAGGTTCTATAGAAAACGCAAAAAAAAAAAAGCAGTCGAATATGTGCGAACATCAGAATTGTTCACAGTTTTGAACGAAAATTATTTAAAATAAACAAATAATGTAACAACAAAAGAAAGCTACACTAATCGACACACACCAATTTAGTTATTTTCGTTGTATAACTTATGAAATTGTCTTTATAGCATACATTGACATTTCCGATTTCTTTGTTTTAGAATTATGAGGCTTATACCTCGATTGTGATAGCGCTACAAAGTGTCTTGATTAGTCTACATATTGATAAAGTTACAAAATGCATTGAGTAGTCCAAATGTTCCATATTAGGTACTTACTTATGATTTGTCTACTTATGTTAGAGTTACAAAATGCATTGACCAGTCCAAATGTTCCATATTAGGTATTTACTTATACTGCTATTAAACCACAAAATGCTTGTATATATGCACATGGCTTAAGAAGTTAATGTCTGCATGCGTCTGCAGCGTATATATTCTTTGTATTTTCAAAAGAATTTGTTTCATAGAAGTCTTATGTTGCTAGGTGCCCCATTTTTTAAAGGAGACATATAGAATCAAAGTTACTTCGACTACTATTGAACTACAAAATGGCCTTAGATGATCATAACACGTGACCTTTTAACATGATTGAAATAATAAAGTATTAAGGCCAACATCATCAAAATTAAAATAATAATAAGTAACAACAACAAAAGACTACCTAAGTAGCTGATTAAATCAAATGAAAACTATGTAATTCTTATTACACGACTAACACTGCAGTTATCACATTGCAGTGTGACTAACCATAAATTGAACAAACACCATTAATTAAGCAAGAATAAGATGATAAGCAATTCCGGAAAAGCAGAAAAAAGAGTATGAAATTCTAACCTAAGGGAAAACAGCAGCGCGAAGTTCCAGATGTAGGTCGGGATTCACGACTAAGGTAGAACAGCAGAGGCGCATGTGCAGATGCAGGTCTGGAGAGCAACAATGTTTTATGAGGAGCTTGATTTATGAACCGCTGAAGCCTCCAATGATTCAAATCCCAAATTGAAGATATCTCTACAGCTATTGAATTACATTGACAATTAGGGAGAATGATCGGTTTCAAAATTGAAGGAAAACGATTTACATCCCCAATTCATTGAATACATCATCGTCCATGTGAATTTGAATACATCGATGAGACATCCACGTGAAACTGAATGAGATTAGGGCTTGAACATGGACGACGCATATCGAAAGAGAAGGAGGGTACAAAAATAAGGGTAGAGAGCTGCTCACGTAGTGACACGTGGAATTAATAACCCTCACTTATTAAAGTACGGGATTATTTGTATCATTATATTTAACCAAATTTCTAATTTAAAAAATCAGAGTTAATTTCCTTTTTCGTCCTTGAGGTTTGGTCCATTTAACCATTTTAGTCCAAAACTTTAAAAAATCCGATTTTAGTCCAAACATTTCATTTTCGTTTCAATTCCAGTCTATTTTTTAACATTGTTAATATTTTTCTGTTCTTTCAGGTGATAAGACCAAAATACCCTTGTTAGTTTTTGTTATATATATATATATACCATATTAATTAATATATATATATATATATTAATGAATATATATATATATATATATATATTATATAAAAATTAAAAAACACATTTAAGAATCATCCTCATTCACGAAGCCACTGTTTCTGTCATCATTTTCGTCCGTTCAGTCACTGGTGGACCTAACCACCACTGTCGCCGCCAACCTGACCACCCCCATCGCCAGATCTAACCACACCCGTTGTTCTACTCTATTTTTGGGGAAGATCTCAACCGCTTCCGTTCACCATCGTGAATCACTGGATCTGATAAAACTGTAAACAAACGCAAACCCTAGATCACCGACATGGGTTCTGGTCTCCGTAGCAAGCTCCAAACAAATGCAAACCCTAGATCACCGATTTTCGGGGAAGATCTCAACCGCTGCTTGCGATTTTCGGCGGCGGCTAAGGTTTTGATTTTGTTTACAACCTCTGATCTGTGCGAAGATGATTTCATTTAAAGCACGCGATGTTATAGCCGAATTTAGGGATCAACCCACTTAAAAAGCCTAAAACCCCAGGTAAAAAATCACTTCTTGATATATGTAATATGGTCGGATGTAGAGATTAAACCCATTTTAAATAACCCTAAATGTCCATTTAGCTAGGCTTCTGAGATTGAAATTGTGAGCAGGTGAAAGTGGAAGCGATGATACCAAAACATTGGTCAGGTGTGGCGAGACAGTGGTGGTCTGGTCCAGGGCGACGATGGTGGTCAGGTTAGGCAAAACGTGGTGGTCAGATCTGGTATGTGAATGAAAGAGATGTGTATGGAAGATGATTATATATATAATCAATGTAAACTATTTAATTTAAAGATATTTCACTAATAATAGGGGTATTTTGGTCTTATTTTTAGACTTAACAGAAAATTATTATCGGTGTTAAAAAATGAACTAGAATTGAAACGAAAATGAAATGTTTGGACTAAAATCGGATTTTTTAAAGTTTTGGACTAAAATAGTTAAGTGGACAAAACCTCAGGGACAAAAAAGGAAATTAACTCTAAAAATTATTATATTATTATTATTTTTTTTGCTCATTTTTTGTTTTCATTTTGTGTTTTAAAAATAGGAAAATTGGATTTAAATAATCCCAAGTTTTGAGTGTTGGCCGGTAATAATCCCACTTTTAATAATAACTCTCAGTGGTCCTAACTTTCACCCTATTTACTGAGAGTGGTCCGACCGTTAAAAACTTAACACCGTTAAGTTTTTGATGACGTGGCAGCTGATGTTGATATTTATTTATTTATTATTTTTTAAACCCATGCCATATCATCGTCTTCATCCCCACATGATTTTCCAACCCCCCACCACCACCTGCAACCCTCCGTCACCGATTGGCCAAAGACGACCGACGAGCACTCTGATGACTCTCCGGCCACCGTTTAACTTGGATGTGAGATTTATCCGACCCGTTTAACTTCACCGCCAATTGGACCTCTCCATCCTGTCGTCGCCGGAGTAGACCTCAATCACGGTAATATTGATGGTTACCTCCTGCAGCGTTGCTTTTGTTGTTTCAGGTGTTCGTTCTCCACACTTTTTTGTTTTGCGTCGTTATTTAGTTGCAGGTTTTATAACATTTCTTATATGTTATATACTTATGATGGCTGATTTTGCATCTTATGCAAGAGGAATCAACATTTCTAATTGAAAATGGGTTATCTTCTCCGTTCTTCCAGTTTTCATCTCCGTTTATAATGTTGCTGATTGAATTTTTTCTCGGCCTCCTCACTAACCTCGCCCTATTTCACATCCACTCCAACCGGTTTTGCGAGCTTCACCAATCTCACGTTACTTTACGAGCTTGTTGATCTGAGTAACAACCGCTTCGTCGGAGTTTTTCCGACTGTGGTCTTGTTGCTGCCGGCGTTGAAGTTTTTGGATCTACGGTTCAATGGATTTGAAGGTTCTGTTCCTACGAAGCTAATTGATAAGTATTTTGATGCGGTTTTTCTAAACGATAATCGGTGGTTTCAGTTCGTATTAAGGTGAACTTGGGTAATTCGCCGGTATGGGTTCTTGTTTTGGCGAATGATAATCTCGGTGGTTGTATTCCGACAAGTATGGGGAAGATGGGGCGAACATAATATGAGATTATTCTTATGAATGATAATCTAACCGGGTGTCTACCGGTGCAGATCAGAATGTTGACGGAGTTAACGGTTTTTGACGTCAGCTTCAACAAACTTCAAGAGCCGTTGTCGGCGGCTATTTCCGGATTGAGAAATGTGGAGCAGCCGAATATGGTTCATAACCAGCTCACTGGGTGGCACCAGATAGTGTTTGTAGGTTGCTGTGGTTGCAGAACTTCGCCAGAGTGCTCGCCGATCGTCTTTGGTCCAATCGGTGACGGAGGGTTGCAGGTGGTGGTGGGGGGTTGGAAAATGATGTGTGGATGAAGATGATGATATAACCTGGGTTTAAAAAATAATAAATAAATAAATATCCACATCAGCTGCCACGTTATCAAAAACTTATCGGTGTTAAGTTTTTTAACGGCCGGACCACTCTCAGTAAATAGGGTGAAAGTTGGACTACTGAGAGTTATTATTAAAAGTGAGATTATTATCAACCAACACTCAGAACTTGAGATTATTTAAATCCGTTTTTTTTTATTTAAATATAACTATAAAATATGGATATCAAAACCTAGTTCAGTTTACGCCCAAATATAATATTGAAAATAATGTTTAAACAAACGACGAGCTAAAGCTTAAAAAACACATCCGTAGACGATCCATTGGCCTCCCTCATTCCCAATTAGGCTTTGTGGCTCTCTCTCCCTCTCAATCTACTCTCTCTCGTAGATCCATCGACCCTACTGTAAGTCTTCGATCTTAACTCATCCATCGATTCATGCCTTTTAAGATCTTTGTTGTTCTCACCTTTTTGTTGTTTAGGATCGAAGATCCCTAATTGTTTTATTCACATGACTGTCGTTTTAATCGTGTTTATATCCGTGGTTTAATGTTATCGATTGTAATACATGTTCATGTTATGACGATTTAACATGGATGACGTATCCAGGTCGTTTCCTGCAGCTTTATATGAGTTTGAGTGAATAAAAAAATAGGTATAGATTTGTACTTGTTTGGGAGATTTGATTTGTATAAATTCTCTGATTTGATGTAGGTTTTGGTAGATGTTTTTACTGATTCTATTGAACAACCTCAATTAGGTCAGTTGTAGATTTACCAATAAATAGGGTTTTATGGACTCGATTTGGGAACAGCTAGTTAGTTAGTTTTCTTCTTGTAGTTCTGTAATTTGGTTTAATAGTTATGATGTTTTATGGCCTTTAAATTTCACCTGATGTAGGCTTATTGATAAATGAGAGAAACTTGTATTATTTGAAAGATGCATACGCTCTTATATTTGGAACACAACTTATTTGTGGTTTGTGTTCCGTGTGCATTATTGAGTATCTTGCATTGTTTATGTGAGTGAATGTGCAAATTATTTTCATGCATATTCTTCAATATCAACTCCAAGAATCAATAAGAACGAATACACGAATCTCCAAGAACTTTTATTATAATCTAGAAGCATAGCCTAGACTTTGCTATGTTTTTATAGGTTAACCAAACTTGTAAACCAATGCATTATAATTCATCTAGGAAACTAAAACCATCTTTGGTCTCCCAACTCACCAACTTGTAAGTTAGGTCCTCTGGAAATTACCGGCAACTCAATACATGTTGGTTTTGGGTAGTATGTTATTTCAGTTTTGTTTATGCTGATCTGTTTGTGTTTTTGGTTTAGGCAACCATGAGTGATGAAGGAGAAAAAACTTGCCCACTTTGTGCTGAAGAGATGGATTTGACAGATCAGCAGCTCAGGCCTTGCAAATGTGGCTATGATGTATGGTCCAGTTTCTCTCTAAAGGCCATCTGTTGACCTAGTTTTTTCCTCTTCAAATTATTAGATTACCTAAGTAATGAAAAAAAAAAGTTTCCATGAAATTGGTTGCTTATGTGAAAGCTAGGTTTTTGTTTTCTTTTTTTTTTCCTTATTTCATTGAATTCTCAATGTTTTCTGGTAAGCAACTGGCTTATGGTATATTTGAACAATAGGTTAAAATAATAGTCGGTTCTCCTATATGCAGCACCTAGTTTTAATTTATTATATAGGTCTGTAACTTATACTGCACGATGGGTCTACTAATGCATGGTTTATGGAACTTATTTTTAACATATAATATCATCATTTGCAGATTTGTGTATGGTGCTGGCACCACATAATAGGTATGGCAGAAAAGGATGGTACAGAAGGGCGGTGCCCGGCATGTCGTGCCCCTTATAACAAGGAAAAAATAGTGGAGACATCATCAAAATGTGAAAGGTTTGTTTTAGGCGTATTTTAGTATGAAACTTGTTGAATTTTAAACATTGTAGTGGTTTAACCTGGACCGTTTTCTATCTTCCTATCAGATTGGTAGCTGAAATGAGTGTGGAGAAGAAACAGAAATCACAGAAAGGGAAAACTAAAGCTTCTGAAGGTAGAAAGCAGCTTAGTAGTGTGAGGGTTATACAAAGGAACCTTGTCTACATTGTGGGACTACCTCTTAATTTAGCAGATGAAGATGTACTTTTCTTTCTTTATACAAATTTACAATTTGGTTTTCTGGAGTTTTAATTTAATTTATGTTTTATATTCCAGCTTCTGCAGCGGAAAGAATATTTTGGTCAGTATGGGAAGGTGCTAAAGGTTTCAATATCTCGAACAGCAGCCGGCGCCATCCAACATTTTGCAAACAATACTTGTAGTGTGTAAGTTTATTTTTTCTTGCTCACATTGTTTATTTTATATTGTTTCTTTTCTATGTGCCCCTTTTTTATCTCAGGCTAGCGCCTTTTTTGCGGTTAGGCCAAAGCGCCTTGAGTGTGCCTATCGCCTTTGAGAACATATATATATGCTAGGTTAGTAACCCGTGTAATCCTGTGTATTACACGGGCTGAATATAGATTCATAATATTAGATAAATACAAAAGAAAAAGATAATGATCAAGAAATTCAAAAATTATGATTGATATAAAATTCTTATAATATTTTAAATAATAAATTAATACATTTAAGAAGTTCATTATGTTTGACAAGTTGATTACTTTTCATAAAAGAAAAACTAAAATTATTGAGTAAATTAATCAAATCTACATTAATTTTATCAACATTTTAAAATAAAAAATTAGTTTTGACAAAATTGGTAATTAATCTTAATTGATTATTTATTAAATTGGTAATTGATTGTGAGTTTGACATGTGGCGGTGGTGACGTGGACCATTTATAAATGAGACATGTGACACAAATTTTAGTGCTTTATTAGGATTAAAATATACATATATGGGGAGAGGATCATTTGAGAACTAATTGGTTTTGAGAACTTTTGAGAACCATTTTAAGCCACTAGTTTATATATATGGAAAACCCCCACATGAATTATAGTGGTCCCCACTTGAAAATTAGTGGTTGAGATTTGGTTCTCAAAAGTTCTCAAAATAAAAAGTTCTCATTTGAACATAACCCTATATATATATATATATATATATATATATATATATATAGGGAGAGGATCATTTGAGAACCAATTGGGTTTGAGAACTTTTGAGAACCATTCTGAGTCACAAGTTATGTATATGGAAATCCCCCCCATGATTTTGAATGCTTACCCCCTGAAAATTAGTGGCTCAGAATGGTTCTCAAAAGTTCTCAAAATTAATTGGTACCCATTTGAACCTAACCATATATATATATATATAGGGTGTGGAACTATTAATAACCCTTGTTTGGAGCAATAACCAAATAACTCATTTGAACCACCAAAATCATGACAAGTGTCCCTCTCCCTCTTTTTCCAGAAAGGGTATTTTAGTCATTTAACTCAACCAATAAAGTACCCCCTCCATTTTAAAACGGCTATAACTTTTTTATCCGATGTCGGTTTTTTATAAAAAAAATACCGTTGGACTCGTCACATTTTTATCTTTAATTCAGATGTGGTCCCGACATTTTTTGACACTTTTTTTCAAACGTCCGTACTGACATGTAATGTTACAAAAAGTAGCACTGATGCCTTTTTTGGGTAGCACCGGGGCCTTTTTTCTGTAGCATTGATGTTAATACGGACGTCTGAAAAAAAAAACTTCGAAAAAAGTCGGGACCACATCCGAATTAAAGATAAAAAAGCGACGAGTCCAATAATATAATTTTTATAAAAAACCGACATCGGATAAAAAAGTTATAAGCGTTTTAAAAATGAGGGGGGTACTTTTTTCTTTTAAATAAAATACCCTTATACCCTTTCTGTTAAAAAAAAAGAAAAAAAAAGAGTGCCACATGTCACTAATCCATAGCACCTGTGTTTTCATCAAACCACTAGGATGTGGTTATTTGGTTATTGCTCCAAGGAAGGGTTATTAATTGTTCTCATTCCTATATATATATATATATATATATATATATATATAGGGTAAGGTTCCTTGGAAAACTACTATTATTTGGAAAACTGGAAAACCAAAGGAAAGTTATATTAAATGAAGGCTATTTGGGTAATTTGACAATTTTTTTTTTTTTTTTTTTGGTTTCACATATATCCACATGATAACTTTTTAAAAAACAAACAAAAAAAGAAAAAAAAAAGACAAAAAAACAAAAAAAAAAAGAGAAAAAAACGTTTTTTTTGTTCATCTTGTCCATCCGACTATGTTGCATATATGCAACATAGTATGTTGCATATATGCAACATAGTATGTTGCATACGTTGCATATATGCAAAATAGTATGTTGCATATATGCAACATTGTATGTTTCACATGTTGCATATATGCAAAATAGTATGTTGCATATATGCAACATTGTATGTTTCATATGTTGCATATATGCAATATAAAAAACATACAATATTGCATATATGCAACATAGTCGGACGAACCCATAAAAAAAGAACGTTTTTTTTTTTAGTTTTTTTTAGTTTTTTTTAGTTTTTTTTTAGTTTTTTTATTTTTTTTAAGGTCGTAAGGTGGAAATTAGTTGGATAGACACGGAAATTTAAAAAAGAAAAAAAAAGGAGCACCAAAATGACCTAAATAGCCTTCATTTAATATATTTTTCCTTTGGTTTTCCAGTTTTCCAACTAAAACTTAGTTTTCCATTGAACTTAACCCTATATATATATATATATATATATATATATGTATATATATATATATATATATTTGGAGAGTTTTCTTCTACACGGAAACGAAGATCTTCGAGAACTAATATTGGATCGGGAAGACAAAAGGGAAAAAAGTCAAGTCTAAGTGCATATGGCGCGAAAAGGAAATCCGATTTCAGTAAGATATATATATATATATATATATAATTTGAGCCACATGTTTATTACATGTATCCCCCCTCCCATGAATTGTAGTGGTCCCCCCCCCGAAATTTGTGGTTGAGATTTAGTTCTCAAAAGTTCTCAAAATAAAAAGTTCTAATTTGAACCTAACCCTATATATATATAGATAGACTAGGGGGATACCCGCGCGTTGCGGCGGACGATGGTTTATAGCGCGTTATTTATCTTATGTTCGCGCGATGCAGCGGCGACGACAATCGACCAATGCGATACTTGTCTTCTGTTAGCTTATCAATCCTCTCGTGATATGTTGTATCGTACATCTATTAATTTTTTCATTCATCACATCAATGTTGACGTAATATCATGCACCATATGGACAGTGGCGGATCTTGAAATTTTTTTCGTGGGTGACCGAAAATTAGTGGTAACCGAATCAATATATAATTTTTTTTAGTGGTGACCGAGACGATATATATAAAAATTTTCTTCGTAAAACACGTATATATAAAAAATTTCTTTGTAAAACACGTATATTCGGTACCTTTGGACAAAAAACCAGCAGTGACCGAGGTCACTGCTGGTACATTAAAAGATTCGCCCCTGCATATGGACATAATACTCTTATATGCTATACATACATTGACCTATCGATGATCCATTAACATGATGGCGATGCAATACAAGAGATGTTAATGAAAGAATTCAAAATTTGGCCAGATAGCTGAAGCTATTCATTTCCTAATTTAGTTAGATTTACCACTCGTTTGGTTCACAAATCTGATAAAAGTGGAAGTGAGATTGTACACATTATGCAAATTAAACGCCCCTAGCTACTTTTATGAGGTTTCAACTATTTTCTTACTATCTGAAGTTCTATGTATGGTGTTGATTGTTGAGTTGTGTTTAGTTAAGCTTGAAAAAAGACGAAACCTCAAGAATATCAAAAGGCTATGCATTCGTCCAACTTGTACTAAAACAGATAATTTAAGATTTTAATAATAAAGAAAAGCATCCCCCAAAAACATATTTATGTAAGAAAAAGGTTATAAATCAACACTTGATTTTAGACGCGTCTTTGGAGACATTCATTCAGCAAACTCTTGAAACCAATACATAAAGGAAGAAGCCATCTATTAAAATGAGACACATGTAATCTATTGTCCTCAAGGACCAATATTCTATAAAAATTTAGCATGCAAAAATACCCACGATTTTTTACATGTAATGCAACTTTATCATTTACAATACAAAAATCTAACTTAAAAAAATGAAATATATTATTAAACATTTAAAAGATCAAACCACCAATATGAACCCTAATGCTCCTCGGGCATAGTCTACAACTAAGCTTAGTAGCTTGAAGCTGCTACTGTTGGAACCTGCTGGAGAATTGAGATCCCATATGTGCAAGTATTGGTCATCCACACTTAAACCAAATCAATCATGAACTAACTGAGAAGTTTCCATAGACACTTACTCTTCAAACAAACTATTTGAATGCTTCATTGACAACACTCTGCATATGTATTAATAAAAGAAGTAGATTAGGAGTTGATATTATAAAAACTATTAGCAGGAAAAAGTCAGTAGATAGGATTACATGTATTTGAGAGTTTGAATACCACAAATTCTCATTAATAGTATTAAGGATACTTCTTTTATTTTTTCTCCTAATGTTATGTTAAAAAAAGAAAACAATAGAAATACACTCAATGAACTGGAAAACTGTAGCACACATTATCTCTTGACCTTTTCCACAATATAGTCTTGCTTTCTCAATAATAAGTACTACACCAGCAAAGTCTTTTTTTTCATTCGGAATTAGAAATTTTAGACAGAAATGTAATTATTTACATGTTATACATTAATGAAACTTATTAGTTGGTAAAAGAAAGTTCAACTGGTCCTAAATTAGCAAACTCGAGCTACTGTCAAAGGTGTTAGGGTCTTAGCGTCTTAGCGACAGCTGCGTTGGTTTCGTTTACATCTTGACTGACCAGACAACAAACTTAGATTTATGTAGGTTATAACAATGAAAATAGATCATATTCATTATCAACTTACCATGATTTCATAGAGTACTATAAACAATTCATATTCATAATCGAAACATAAATCTGCCTAAGAAACAAAAGCGTACAAACATCTGGTAGCAGATTGAAGAAAATATGTAAAGTTTACCTATTTTTATTGTCATTGTTCACTCAAAAGAAAACAACTCATGCATGAACAACAGAAATAGTTGGTTCTTCAGAAGGGGTTGCTAACGGTTGTTATATTCAACTCATTTGTAACCTGGAACACAAAATTAATATTTCTGTAGTTAGGTGTAAAAGGCAAGGATAATACAACAAATTTATTGCTTTTCATGAATATTTGATAATTTCAAGTTTCAATTAGCCACACTTTAAAGTTCCATTGTCTATTTTAGATCTCCCTTTGATAGAATCCTGAAAATAATGAAAGGAAACCCTGCAACGTCCGAAAAGTGAACCCGACTTGACCCGTTTTAATCCGAACCAACCCAACAAGGATTTAGTTTACTGAGGCCACAGTTGCATACCAGTAAACCATTTTGAGTCAGCAGCTGCTTTATGATTTTAATTTGAATACCGTTTACATCCCAGACATATTGAAAGCAACGAAATGCAACGTTCTTTAACCAAAATATGTGCGGCAAACAACAAAAGCAATGACGCATACCTCATGATAAAAAGAACTTTGATGCAATGAAATCAGGTGGCAATAGCATAAACAACAAACCTTTTTGCTTCATCGGTGTACTAAACCAGAAACACGATAAGCCTAATCAGGGACCTGCAACGCAACATCAAACAAAGAACCAAAATTAATGACTTCTGGTGTGGAGCCAAATCCATCACCTCTGGGGCAGTTTCCTGGGAAACCATTAATATTTAAGCTTCTGATATAAAATTACAACACTAAGAACATTTCTATGACGATTAATTCAATATATAGCATTTAGAGGCTTAAGAACATGAATCCAAGAGTCCAAGACGTTTGTTTAACATAAGCAATTGAACAAAACACTATCCAACTGAAAACAAAAATAGATCACAACTAATCCAATATAAATTACAAAAACAAACCCAAAACGACACCATATAAATTGAAAATCTGGCCCAAAGCACTCTGGATCTAGGTTTTGACGGCCCAAAGCATCCAAGAGGCGTTTAATACAGGCAAGACAGACAATAAACAGGCAAAAATATATTGTGAGTTGTCTACCTGAAATACCTATATATATATAGCTGTGAAGGAACCAGTCAAATTGCTCGAGTTACACAAAGTGTATCTCAATTTATTAGGGCCTCTTAAATCATTTCATTAAAAAAAATTCGATTGCTACAGTATTTCTAATCATGTTTGACAAACTTTAGTTTTTGCAGGAAGTTTTTTTTTTCTCATCTTTAAAAACACATGACTATTTTAAAAGTAAACAACATGTATGACCCATCGGGTCTAAATTAAATGTCCAGATAGTTCTAAGAATGACAAGGAAATTTGGGTTCCAAATTAATTTTCTTGTATATGATACTCAATTGATTCATGCCTATAGCACATATGACTTAGGGGTTACAACGTGAGAGCTACTTAATAGTATGTGAATCTTAGTTAATTTGGAAGATCAAATCCTTACGCTGCAGCTTCCCTTAAAATTAAAAAAAAGATTTTAGTATGGGTGCATAATAGGAGCTGATCACAAAGCCTGCAGAACCGTATGGAAACTTGTCAAAGTTGAGAACCACCTTAATTGTAACCACATAGAGAGCCTTGATTACAGTACAGATTAACCAGAATATAAGTCTGGTTTACAGAACCTGTATAAACTAACCTGCATAAACCCTGAATGATCAAGTTGACTTGATTGGAAATTAGAAAACAGTAGAAGCTGATCACAAAGTCTACAAAATAGTATCAAAAGCAGCTTAAGTCAGAAACCATTTATTGCTAATCACATGTATAGGTGCTGAAATTAATTAAATAGCAAAAACACGATTTATAAGATATAATGTAGAAATAATCACAAAGTTTGTAGAACAGCGTCAAAAAATGCAAAAGGTGTGTAGAGTCTTTGAAAGTAATCAAATAACAAAAAAAAAATAGTTTATAAGATATATACTTTTATTCATCTGCAGGCATGTGCTACACCTCTTGCATTGTATCATATAAATAACCCGGCACTCAAACCTGCTATAGCCTTCCATCAATTCTGAAATCTCAAGTTTCCTGACCAAAGCGTAATTTAGTACCAGGAATAGTTTTGCTACTTTCTAAATGAAAACCAACAATTAGGATTGATATAAATCGAGGAACTTACAACCAAGCATTCACTATCTCGATCGCATCCTTTTTTCTGACTTGCATTCCAATTAGGATTTAATATAAATTACATCATAGCAGTTCATCAGCAAACAACTTGCTTGGAACATGTAGTAGCACTATTAAAACCAACAATCAAATTAACTTGCTTTGGACCATGTAGTAGCAGTACTAAAACCAACTACCTTACCCGAGATGAACTTCAATTGATGAACATGGGATGAACTTGCGATTTGGGAACCGTGCCTGCGATTTCAAACAAACAAAAAAGCCACAATTAGATTATCAAACAGAACTTATCATCAGTTTATCATCAAAAAAACTAAATACTTCAGACAGGGAATCGCTTCGCTAAAAATATTATAAGCACATAATCATAGTGCTTAAATACATATCAACAGGAAACCTTAGAAGGATTGTTTTTAATGGGTGCATAAAATATTTTAATAAATTTACCAAACAAACTTGATAACACAATCTTCATAAAATAAGTCGAGATGTAAGCGAAACATAAACCTTTTAGTTCCTATGCATCCGTTAAGCCTGCAGTAAACTTGATAACATAATCTTCATGAATAAGTCTCAATCATTCTGGAAGCACACAAAAAAGAAACCACTGCCATCAGAAGAGGAAAAGAGCAACAAGAGGACTCGAATCACAGGACTCAAGCCGCATATATTTGACTACAAAACGTGTGGTAAATTAAAGCGGTTGCAAGTCCACAAATGCACATGTGTTAAGTAGGAAAAGCAGGAAAAGAACTCAAAACTCAAAAGTGACCAAATCCTACATTCAATTCGAAAGAAAGAAATCAAAACAAATAAGGATTGTTGTACCAAAAAGATCTTGCTTGAGAGAGCGAGAAATCAATTACCCGTCTCTCTAGTGAATAAACAAACGGGTAGTTAAATCTCGGTGAAGACAAACAAACCCTAAATCGAAAAAGGAGAAGAAAAGAGAAAATCAAACCTGTAGTCACTCTCTTGCTTCACAAACCGGTGAGTAGAAGGCTTGAGGAAACAATTCCGATCTGAGCATCTTCGGGCGAGAGCAAACGATGGAACGCACAGAGAGAGATGGGAGCGTGGGTAGGGTTTTGAAATGTTTTGAATCTCCCCCCTATTTCACAGTTTGTCTTTGAATTTGAATATGAGTTGTGATTGTCATTGCCATGGATTAACGCCTGTGAAAAGGAAAAGATGGAAAGAACAATCACAGTTTACCGGAAATAGCGCTGTCTGAAAAGGAAAAGATGGGTAAGAAACTCACGCAAGAACTTTTGGGTTAGGCGCTTTAGGGTTTGCAGAAACAAAAGAGAAAGACGCGGATCTTAAGTTCATTCGGGTAACCCGGTCCGACAAATACATAAACCCAGATCTTTAAAGCTTGTACACTTGTACATGAAGCAACACATATTGTACCTCTTAATTTTCACTTGTACCTTATGCATAAATAATTGTACATCTTAAATTTCAACCACTTTGATACAATATGTATAATAAGATAGTAGAGATAGATAGATAGGGGATGGATATAATGGAAACCACTTTGAGTTGGAAAAACCGTGGAAACTAACACAAAACGATTTTTTTATCTTAAAATTTTTTGTAGTGATTATATGCGTTAATACAAGCCCTATGGTGAAGAAAAATAAAAAAAACGCCTAGTAGTTTTTTTTTTTTAAATTTCTGAAATCTGACGTTACATCATGTTACATATGTAACATCTGCTTGTTACATATGTAAAATGCCTTGTTACATATGTAACAAAATCTATAAATAATTAAAAAAAAAATCTCTAGCGCTTTTTTATTTTTTTACCAATACCATCAAAAATAAATGTAGAATCTATGAAAAAAATACATCTAAAAAAAATAAAAAATTTTGAACATCTTTTTTGGCCGGTTAACTTCTTTTTGCAAAAAAATCGGTTCTCAAAAGTTCTCAAAATCATTTGGTTCTCAAATGATCCTCTTCCTATATATATATATATATATATATATATATATATATATATATACTTGAGAACTTTTGAGTCTCTAATTATGTATAAATTGAGAACTTTTTGTTTATACATAATTAGAGACTCAAAAGTGAGTACTTTTTGTTTAATTGAGAACTTTTTGTTTTGAGAACCATTCACAGCCACTCGTAGGGGAGACCACTCAAATTCATGTTGGGGGGGGGGGGGATTTCCTTATATATATGTATATAACCTTGTCGAAACTCAAATGTCAAGAAAAATCAAGGGTTTTCAAAGTGATGGAGGAACCGAATTCACAAATAATCATGTCCAAAACTTTTTTGAACAAAAAGGAGCTTTACATAGGTTCTCATGCCCATACACACCCCAACAAAATGGGCGGGTTGAACGAAAACATCGACATATAGTGGAAACTGGATTGTCCATGCTATTTAATGCACATGTTCCTTCTGAGTATTGGGTTGAAGCCTTTAGCTCGGTGGTGTTTATTATAAACCGGCTACCAACTAAGCTCCTCAACAACTCATCACCTTTCCAGCAACTATTTCTTCAAAATCCCACTTATGAAAACTTTCGTGTTTTTGGGTGCCGGGTGTTCCCGTTTTTGCGTGACTATACGGCTCATAAGCTATCACCATGTAGCCTCCCATGTATTTTTATTGGGTACAGCTCGCAACATAAGGGATTCAAATGCCTTGAACCAGGGTCTCATCGTGTTTACATAACAAGACATGCTAGGTTTGATGAATCATCCTTCCCATTCAAAGGGCAAACTGGAACTGATGAATACTCAAAAAGTGTATTTGCCACCTTCATGAAAGACAAAAGTGAGATTATAACACCCACTGGTCACAACCATACCCAACATTCCAACCCCATGGTTCATAATACTCCCCTTGCCATCTCTGCGAAATCCCAAAAGCTCAACAACCCCAAAACCAGCCCTCAAATACTACGGACCAATCTCCAAATTCAGTAGCCCAACCACCTCAAAATGCTACCCCACTCACTAACACACCATCTAATCCTTGCGCCACTGACCAACCCACCTCTAATACTCAAAATACTCCATCCACTTCTCAAATTCCAACCACTGATACTCCAAGTAGTGCTTTGCAAAACCCACCCCACTCAACCAACACACATCACATGATGACCCGTGTAAAACATGGCATCTTCAAACCCAAACACCGTGCTCATAGTGCTTCTTAACAAACTCAATCCAAGGATCCAAAAGGGTTCAAAACCGCTCAAAAACACAAACATTGGGTTGATGCCATGAAGAAAGAAATGGATGCTCTTCGTCAAAATAAAACATGGACTCTTGTACCTCGTCCTAAAGATCTCAACGTTGTTGGTTCGAAGTGGTTGTATAGAACAAAATATTGTGCTGATGGGTCCATTGATCGCCATAAGGCTCGTCTAGTGGCTCAAGGATATAGTCAAGTCCCTGGGTTAGATTATACCTACACTTTTAGTCCCGTGGTAAAGGCATCCACCATACGAATTGTTCTTTCGCTTGCGGTTATTTATGGGTGGAAGCTCCATCAACTAGATGTGAACAACGCATTCTTACACGGCACGTTATCCGAGCAAGTATTCATGGAGCAACCTCCGGGGTTCGTTGATCCAAAATTTCCTAGTCACGTATGCTACCTTCAAAAGGCGTTGTATGGGCTCAAACAAGGTCCTCGGGCTTGGTTTCATCGCCTAAGCGTGTTTCTACTCAACAATGGGTTCACTTGTAGCAAAGCCGACCCATCTCTCTTTGTATTTCACAAAGAATCGTGCATCCTATATTTGCTCGTTTATGTTGATGATTTGATTTTAACAGGTAATCGAGAGGATGTAACGACCTCCTTCATTCACCGGCTAAACAGTGAGTTCGCAACTAAGGATCTAGGCGAACTTAACTATTTTTTGGGTCTTGAAGCAAAACACACCCATGAAGGCCTATTTCTTAATCAGGCACGATATGCTAAGGAAATTATTGAGAGGGTTGGGCTTATGCAAGCAAAACCCGTACCAACTCCCATGTCCACAGGCACAGTCCTTACTTCCGATGGTGTAACATTTGACGACCCCACTCGATATCGCTCCGTTGTTGGGGCTTTGCAATACCTTACATAACTCGACTTGATCTCTCATACGCAGTAAATCAAGTCAGTCAGTTTTTACAAGCCCCTACGGTGATGCATTTTCAAGCTGTTAAACGTATCCTAAGATACGTTAAAGACACCCTCGATTACGGTTTGACATTTAGCAAGCCCAAACACACGGTTATTCTTGGCTATTCTGACTCTGATTAGGCACGTTGCATTGAAACTCTTCGCTCTACATATGGCTATTCCCTTTTTTTTAAGGGGGAATCTCGTATCCTGGAGCGCCAAGAAACAACCGACTGTTGCTCGGTTGAGTTTTGAAGCCGAGTATAGGGCTATGGCCACCGCTGCCGCTGAGATCATTTAGGTCACTCATATCTTACGTGAACTCCATGCATTGCCTCCGGATCGTTCTACCTTGCTATGTGACAACCAAAGTGCTTTATTTCTCTCCCAAAATCCCGTTGCCCACAAACGGGCAAAACACATCGAGTTAGATTACCACTTTATTCGTGAGCTCGTTACCTCAGGCAAACTTTACACGAAGTTCATTCCTACCAAGCTTCAAGTGGCGGGCATCTTTACTAAAAGCTTACCTCGGCCTCAATTTGAATTCTTTTGGGAAAAATGATGCCTCGGTCCACCGCCTTCTCGCTTGAGGGGGGACATTAACTCTTGCATATAGGTCATTTATCTCTAGGGTATATTGTTGTAATTTATCAATTTCTTTGGTTGTAAGTTGTATGTATATCCATTATATATATAGCAAGGCTTGGCTCTATTGTGAGCAAGCATTCAATTATATTTAATCTCAAATCCTATAAAAGTTTTAAAAAACTTAATGCTTTTTTTAATATTTTTTATTATTTTTTTGTGTGGTGCACATGTGCATCATAAAAAAACTCATACTTTTAGTACGAGTTAATATATTTTTTTCTTAGTCGCACCATATGTCATATATTTTCATCATTTTTTTGCGTTTTTTTTTAATGATGCACATGTGCATCATACAAAAAAGACCCTCATACATGTGATATACATTAATAGGTTTAAAAAGAAATTGCACCTAAATCTTATAGTTGTGTTATCTTTAGATTTAAAGAAAAAAAAAATATTTTATAACTTTTTTTAATTATATGATGCACATGTGCATCACACGAAGAAAAAAAACGTTAAGTTTTTTTAATATTTTGCTCAAGAATTAAAGATAACGTAATTCTAAGACTTTTGGCGCAAATTTTATGAAAAATCGTTAACGTATGAAAATGTTACGTGGGTTTTATATATATATATATATATATATATATATTTTTTTTATTGCACATGTGCAATAATATTTTTTTATTGCACATGTGCAATGATAAAAAAATAAAAAAAACCTTGTTTTTTTTTTAATTTTCTCCAGAACTAAAGATAACCAGATTATAAGATTTATGGTGTATTTTTTTATAAAAAATTTTAACGTATGAATAAGTTATAGAGGTTTTAATATTATTGCACGTGTGCAATAAAAATTTATTATTGCACATGTGCAATAATATTAAAACCTCTATAACTTATTCAGAGGGGAAGCATTCTGAGAACTTAGTGGCGTTCTCAAACGAGAACTTTTCCTTTTAGGAACTTTTGAGAACCATTCTGAGCCACTAATTTCAGAGGGGAAGCATTTAAACTCATTGGGGGGGGGGGGGGGGATTTCCTTATATATAACTTGTGGCTTAGAATAGTTCTCAAAACCAATTGGTTCTCAAATGATCCTCTCCATATACAGGGAGAAGATCATTTGAGAACCAATTTGATTTGAGAACTAAAAAGAACTAATATGAGCCACAAGTTTATTTAGATGTATCCCCCTCCCATGAATTGTAGTGGTCCCCCCTGAAATTTGTGGTTGAGATTTAGTTCTTAAAAGAAAAAGTTATCATTTGAACCTAACCCTATATATATATATATATATATATATATATATATATAGGGAGAGGATCATTTGAGAACCAATTTGATTTGAGAACTAAAAAGAACTAATTTGAGCCACAAGTTATTTACATGTATCCCCCCTCCCATGAATTGTAGTGGTTCCCCCTGAAATTTGTGGTTGAGATTTAGTTCTCAAAAGTTCTCAAAACAAAAAGTTTTCATTTGAACCTAACCATATATATATATATATATATATATATATATATATATAGGGTGAGGTTCATTGTAGACACTTTCGCATGTGAAATAGCTCTTTTTCGCATGTGAAAGTTTCTAATTAATGAGAAAAAAGAAAAAAAGAAAAAATAAAATTAATCACAACCATTAGATAAAGAGATCTAATGGTGAAAAAGGATGTCTACCTGTCTACACTTATGGGGGTGTCTACAATGAACTTTTCACTATATATATATATATATATATATATATATATATATATATATATACTAGGATAGAACCCGTATGTTATACGGGTCGAATCATTAAAAAATATATATATATATATATAATTGATAATTCATGCATACTCTTTTTATTATCGGAATAACGTATTACATTAAATTAAATGAAAAGCTAAAGTTATAATTCATAATATGGTATTTGTGACTTTACTCTTTTTATAAAAAATGTATATATTTAGGGCATGTCTCTGCCTGTATATTTGGAAAATGCAAGACAAACGTGATCATTTTTAAAAAACAATCAACCCTGAATAGCGACTAACATGAATTATGAATTGACAAACTTGAAGCATTCATATTCATGGGGTGTATTTCCTTATATACAACTTGTGACTTAAAATGGTTCTCAAAAGTTCTTAAACCAATTGGGAAAGTTATTGTACAAAGGGTGATTTCCGTGTGAAGAATGCGAAGGCATCTCGGCCGCTCATATGCGGGCTTTTTTTTATCTGACGGCGCTAAAAATGAAACACGCTTAATTAATTTAAAAAAAAGGACGCGAAGTCATTAAAAGGGGTATTAAAGTCTTTTCAACTTTAGATGAGACAAGCATACGGAAAAAATATTTACGTATCAAACACAAAACGCAAACCTTTAACCTTTAAACAAATAACGCATACTTGAAATAAAATTCACGCATACACTTTTAAAAACTCACAATAACACAACCCTAACAAAAAAATGTCTTACACTTAATAAAAAAAACGCATGTATTCCAATAAATAACGCACACTTACGTTTTATAGATAAAAAATAACGCATATTTGATATGAAAATAACGCATATTTGATATGAAAATAATGCATACACTCTAAAAACTCACAAAAACACAAACCTACCTGTCTTACACTTAAAAAACGCATGTTGATATTACAAATAACGCAAACATACAGAATATAATCGCACCTGTTAAATAATCACGCATTATATTTAAAAATCACGCAAGTTGTTCTAAAAATCACGCATACACTCCAGAACTCACAAAAACACGTGATTTCACACTTAATAAAATAACGCATGATGTTCAAATATTTACGCATGATATGAAAATAACGCATACACTCTAAAAACTCACAAAAACACAAACCTACCTGTCTTACACTTAAAAAAACGCATGTTGTTAATAAAAATAACGCAAACACACAGAACATAATAGCACCTGTTAAAAAATCACGATTCACGCATAATATTTAAAAATCACGCAAGTTGTTCTAAAAACGCATACACTCCAGAACTTACAAAAAACACGTGATTTCACACTTAATAAAATAACGCATGATGTTCAAATGAAAAAACGCAAAACAATATAATTCAAAAGCATATAATAATATAATAGATTAAAAAGAAAACAATGCCATATATTAATCTCTTAAGAATTTACAAGTGGAAATGATAAAAAAACATCATAAGAACATCAAAAAAATCCAAAAAAATGGGTGCCTAAATCTTCTTACATATTTCAGTAGCCTCCACTATGTCCTTACCCTTCTTAATGGTGCTGTCGACATCACCACTAAGGAGGGTATGCATCTCCTCCTTCAGCTCCAGCTTCTGAGTAGAGCCTCTTTCATCGCGGACTCCGGCTCGTTTATAAGCTCCTGGAGCATCCTGATGTGGCCTTGGATGCTGTTGACAATAAGACCCCTAATCATGGCGAAAGAATTATGCATTATGCGATCATCTTTCGCTTCTTTCGCATGCATTTGTTCAACCATTTGCATGACTGCGTTTTTAGACGCAGTGTTAGAGTTAGATGAAGAAGAAGCCATTTTTCTTTTTATGTTGAAAGGATGAGAAGATTGACTTTAGGTCTGAGATATATGGGGGATTTGAGGACTTTGTGGGTCGAGTAAGTAATGTGCATGAAGAAAGACCAAAATATATATACACAGATTAGAAAAATGGAGGGAAAATGAAACGACGGGTAAAAAAATATTACATAATAAAACTCAGAAATTAAAAAAGTTAAAATCGATCCACTTCACCTCCCCCAACTGTCCCCATTAATACGGTAATAAATAAAAATGTAGCTGGCGCATTTAATACCAGGCGAATCTCATCATCCACCGTCTATAAAACTAGGCACTCGATTGCATTTTGAAAAATCACGCAAGCACAGTGCATTAAATTACACATCAAGTCACAAAAACACAGACAAGCGAAAAAATGTCTTCATCTTCCTCCAATAACAACAACGCGCTAAAGGAGAAACTAACTCGGCAAATAATGCTGGAGTACAACAAGGAGAAACTGCTGATAGACGTCCTCGAACAAAGTTTCGAAAGCCTCAAAGAAAACACGCAAGCCAGAGAAGAAATTGCGCAGAAGATAAGCAGTCTGCCAAAGAATTCACTTCAAGAGATTGTCCGTTTGTTCATGCTAGACCAGGACAAAACGGATATGGAGCAGATGGAAACAATAAACAAAATACTCGAGGCTATGAGTGCCTCTCTTGAGTTAAAAAAGTTTTTTTTACAAACCTATCAGTAGAAAAATGTATCCCTCTTGTTATAAAATAATAATAATAATAATAATAGTTTTTGTATTTTTTGATTTTATTCTTCATTTATGTTGAAACTAACCAGTAATTATATATAAAAAACAGTTCGAACTTAAAATTACGCAAACTACACTAAATCACGCGAATGATGAAATTACTCAGATATTAAAATAAATCACGCAAACACAAAAAACTCTAGCAAAAAACTAAAACAAACCTACTTAACATTTATCAATAATTCTGCAAAAAAACAAAATCAACTTTAAAAAATAGACAAGTGTAACAATAAAATAATATTCACCAAAAAAAAATAAAAACAAAAAAAACAACAAAATAAAATTACGGAGTTATTAAATAAAAACTTAAACATAAAAACTCTTACAAAAAAGAAAAAAACACACATGAACATAAGTAAAAAAAATCAGTTAGTTGACTCCATATAATCACGCATGTTGTTTCTATTTTGACGCATGAAGAAATCGATATAAAACACCTTACAGCAAATCACGCACAGCCGCATGAAAAAACGCTATGACGTAATCTCTGTATATTTTAATTAAAAAAATTTAATTGACAAAAATGCCCCTCCGCGTCCAGAAAGAAAACGCCGACCTCTCCTTCCTTCGCACGCTTCGCACGGAAAAAAGCCTTTGTATTTGAACTTTCACATATATATATATATATATATATATATATATATATATAGGGAGAGGATCATTTGAGAACCAATTGGGTTTGAGAACTAAAAAGAACCAATTTCAGCCACTAGTTTATATGTATGGAACCCCCCCCCCCCCCCCCCCCCATGAATTATAGTGGTTCCCACTTGAAATTAGTGGTTGAGATTTAGTTCTCAAAAGTTCTCAAAATAAAAAATTCTCATTTGAACCTAACCCTATATATATATATATGTACAGAGCATTTCGCATGTGAAATAGCTCTTTTTCACATGTGAAATTTTCTGAATAATAAGAAAAAAGAAAAAAAGGAAAAAGGAAATTAATCACAACCATTAGATCAAGAGATCTAATGGTGAAAGAAGGTGTCTACCTGTCTACACTTATGGGGGTGTCTACAATGAACTTTTCACCCCCATAAGTGTAGATAGGTTGACACCCTTTTTCACCATTAGATCTCTTGATCTAATGGTTGTGATTAATTTTCTTTTTTCTTTTTTTCTTTTTTCTCATTAATTAGAAACTTTCACATGTGAAAAAGAGCTATTTCACATGCGAAAGTGTCTACAATGAACCTCACCCTATATATATATATATATATATATATATATATATATATATATATATATATATATATATAATTGCATATAAACATATGCATATATAATATTTATATTGTCCAGATATATTACATACTTAAAGGAGGATGAAGCGGTTAGAAGTATACAGTCAGTGCACGGGTTTGTTTTGGAGGGTAGACCTTTGAGGTTAGAGCCCAATAACATGATCTCATAATTTCTTCTTGTATCGTCTTACTTATTGACTTAACATTTTGTTGCAGAGCCTGTTTCGGAACCACAAAGTATTGTCATGCATGGCTGAGAAGCATGGTATGATATGTGAAGAAGTTGATGGCAATTTCTTTATTTCCCTAACCCATTATTTTACGAACCTGTACTAGGTGATGTAAAATGTTTCTCATACTGTTTATTGAACAATTTAATTTTGTTGATACAGCCTTGCACCAATCCTGATTGCTTGTATTTGCATGAGTTCGGATCACAAGAGGATAGCTTTACTAAAGATGAAATAATATCAGAATATACAAGGTATCTTTCTCTTTCTTAATCGCACAACACCACACATTGTAATTGCCATGTTATTATGGATATCATTTTGGACGGGCTTTTCTTGAATTTTTTTAATTTTATTACAATTATTTTTTCGGAAAACATCTATCTGCATGAAACATATTGTTTTGGATGTCTGTAAAACAATATGTTCTATATTACGATTGTAATTATCATTTTAAATTATAGGCAAGTTTTTTCTGTTAGCTTTAGATAATTGAAGGAAGAGTGCGAGTAAAAAGGGGCAACACATTTGATTACTATATTTAAAAAAGTATAGGGGATGCATAAGCTATTGCCACATGTCCTCAAAGTCACAAACTATTTCCAGTACATCAGGGTTCCCTAGGAGTGGTTCAAAGTTAAATTTGACGCTTTTAGAAACACACAAGAGTTTTTTTATCTAATTGAAAAGTATCCGTTTTTGGTGTTGGGTACTGAAATAAAAAAAATGAACATGTGATTTCAAATATTTTCCATTACAATTTCACTAATAATACATGGAAACATTTAGTTGAGGTTTACATTTTGTCGCTTTTTAAGTGATGAATTACATTGGATTTTTTTCTTTTTCCTTACCTATGTTATTTTGAAAACGTTTGCTGGGCCCATTTGGATGCATACTTCTAGGTTTTTGCTATTATCAAGCATTTTATTCTTTGGTCAAACGGACGCTATTAAAATGGTCTTTCTATCTAGGCTCATTAACTATAAGAAATTACCCATTAGCTTCTTTTCGATTTTTTTTAATCATAAGTTTTATTATGGTGTACAATTATAAGTTTTACTTGTGTTACATATATTTCAGAGTGGAATTGTTAAGTATCTAGCCCTAAAGATAGGGCTAGATCAGTGTCTATGTCTAGATATATCTGGCTGTTTTGTTAATGATTTATCACCCCCTGATTAACTTACCTAGTGGTTTTAAAGGGGTAGAGTCCAGCAAGTTATTGGTGCTACAAATGAAATGCAACGACGTTCGGGGAATATTTTACCACCTGCAGCAGATGATTACTCTAATAATAGCATTCCTTGTTGGGAAAAACATATTGATAGAAGTACTACACATGTAAGATATATCACGTTGACCTTTTTGCTACTTGCTTTTATGTTTTTGTAAGCATTTTTTTTCACCTTTAGATCCTCCTTCATTTTGCTGGCATTGCTTTATAATCTCATGTTTTTATGATGAGACTGGAAAATAGAATCTATAAGATGAAATTAATAATAATCATGATTCCTGTGGGAAGATGTAGTTTATTGTTACATTAATAAACATGGATTTAGACTTTAATGATTTTTTTGGTCACGTCTCATCAACAGGATCCAGCAAACAGTGTGAAAGGTTCCCCACCGAATGGTAGTTCTGGGAGATCCTTAGCTCTTCCAGCAGCAGCTTCATGGTATGTTCTTTCTCATGGGCACAATATATTCATTTGCTTATATAGTGGGTTGATGATTTGCTGTTATTATTATATATATATATATATATAGGGTTAGGTTCAAATGAGAACTTTTTGTTTTGAGAACTTTTGAGAACTAAATCTCAACCACAAATTTCAGGGGGGACCACTACAATTCATGGGAGGGGGAATACATGTAAATAAACTAGTGGCTCAAATTAGTTCTTTTTAGTTCTCAAATCAAATTGGTTCTCAAATGATCCTCTCCCTATATATATATATATATATATATATATTTTTTTTTTTTTTTAAATTATAGTAGTAAATGGGTTAAATGAACTTTTTAACTAGATAGGAAAGTATCAAACTTTATAGTGTATTTTTAACGCATACTAGTGAAGTCCGTTTACGCTGGTTTTGATAAAAATCTGGGCCAAACTGCTAATACCGTCTTCGGAAAATATCAAACCAACCAGTCAAGTTGGGCGGGTGTCGGCCAGACCGTCCGGTTTTAGCAACTGAACAGTTCATCGGTTTGAACTCGTTTTTTTCTTTGTCAAAATCATTAGTTTTGATTAAAAAGTTTATAATGATTAGGATGGTTCATCTGCGTGGTATATATGCATACATGCATATTTCGAAATGAAAAACAAATAAGAAAGGCTAAACGTTCACGCTTGCTGTGGTTTACATTATCGGTTTCAAGGTTCAAACTTATGTTTATAATGATTGGGACGGTTTGGTTGGTTTCGATGGTTTATAAACACCCCTAGTACAACCTTCTAAATTGCTATTGCTATAGCAATATTATTATGGATACGCATCCAAGTCAACCCTATCCATTTCAACTAACACTAAAACTTACATGGTTTGACCTGTTACAATGTGCCTCTAGTTTTGGACGTGTAATGATTGATATGTTTTAGGGGATCTCACGCTTCAAATAGCCAGCTTTTTGCTGCAAATTTAGCAACTTCCAATGTGCCTTCTAAGCAAAAGGTGAAGACCTGTACGACACCGTCATTTTCAACAGCAGTGGTGAATCCTTCATCACGAGGTCATGAGATACTAAAGAAACATAGTGAAGGAAGGCCAGCTGCTGACAGCAAAGCTAAGCTAGATTATCCTGATTCTTTAACACAAGTTCTAGCTTCACTGAATGATAAAAATGAATCTAGTGGTATGGTACCCAACAAGCAATCTTCTGATCCTGCTCTAGTTTCTGACATAGAAAAGATTCACCAATTATCTGCTGACATGTCATCAATCAGCATCGGTAGGAATCATGGATTACAGCCATCTGATGACATGGCACTTGCAGAACCTTTGGTCTCAAATAAAGCTGCCAAACCTACCGTGGATGATAATTATGTTGCAGGAGAACGGTCTTGGAATATAGTAAAAGATGTTGCACTTGGTGAAGTGAAAGCCGATTTGGCATCTTTCAATAATCAAAGGCTCCAGGATCCAGAAGTTATTACACGTACACATATACATATGGGCAATGTACATAATATGCCCCAATCATCTCATATCCACAATCCTCATTCTCATCCATCTGGGAATAGCTTCACTATGCCAGCAGTTAATGGACACTCTTCCATACTAGATGATCCAACGGAATCTGTGTCAAATGGGGATCATAAAACCACCTTAGATTTAAGAGAAAACAGTATAATATCTAATATTCTGTCGATGGATTTTGATCCTTGGGACGAGTCATTAACCTCACCTAAGAATCTGGCTAAATTATTAGGTAAGGGTGATAAACAAGGGGCCCACATAGTTTCAGGTTCAAGGAAAACAAACAACTGCAATCAATCAAGGTTCTCATTTGCAAGAGAGGATGAGTGCATAGATCAACGATCAAGTTTCACTTCAAATTTGAGTGATTTTTATAAAGGTTTCAGTCTTCGCCATGATTTTGTCAGCAATACAGATGGTTATTCAGGTCAGCTTGCCGATGGCAATGGTTTCTCTTCTTTTAACTTTGAGGAATCTGACCGTATTGCTGCTAATTATTCTTCTCTGCCTTCCAATAAGATTACAGGTAATGTCTGTTAATTTTCTTTTTACTCTATTTTTTTTATCGTCTATCAATGTTCTAGGTTTATATGATATCTATAATAATGGCAGTCTCAAGATCCCAAATTTCTCCCCCTCCTGGATTTATGGGGCCTGGCAGAGCTCCACCTCCTGGCTTTACTTCTAATGATAACCTATCTGGTTTGTTACAATAATCGTCCTATTGTATCATCTTTTCGTTCATTTCAGAACCAGTAATATGTTGAGAATCGCCTGAACCATCTTAACCCTTATACTAATTATATAAATTGACTACAATGCATGCGGATCTCAATAGTCTTAAGATCTATGTTTAAATGATATGGTATTGATAGCGTTTTCTCTATATGCACATGTACATATGCACTACGTGCACATTGTTATATATTTAAAAAAGAATTTTAGAGGACATATAATCAAATAAATATTGGGGATAGAGAATTACTCCCTCTTTTCCATCTTGACCCTTTTCATTTAAGCACCGTGTGGAGATGCTTAATGTTGTTCTCAACTCTCAACATAGTATTTGTCTGAAATGAACACGTCTCTTTATATGTATGTATAGCATTATATGGGCATGCATTATATTTTCAGGACATCATATGTTTGACAGTTCATCTTTACCGAGAAAAGTGAATCAAGCACCAGCTGCGGTGTATAACAACGGCAGTGTTGGTGAGCTTGATTTCATGGATCCTGCAATTTTGGCGGTTGGTGGTAGATTTCCTCCTGGCGGGCTCAGTAGTTCAGGGCTAGACATGAGATCAAACCTTTCTTATTTAGAAAATGATAGCAGGCTTAGGCTTTTGGTCCAACGATCATTCACACAGCAAAACCACAGATTTAACGATCTTGGAGGCGAGTCTTTTTCCCAAAGAACAAATACTCATGGAGTTCCTACAAGATTTGTAGAACACAACCATCGATCTGCTTATCAGCAGATGGGTAATATCCAACAGTCAAGGATGCCTAATAACGGGCATTGGGGGGATGGGTGGAATGAAATTCAGAACGGAAATGATATTGCAATGGCAGAGATCTTAAGAAAAGAGAGACTCGGGGGGTTCAACAATTATTATTCCGGTTATGAAGATTCTAAGTTCCGGGTGCTAAGTTCAGGGGACGTGTATAACCGAACATTTGGAATTTGATGCTCCCATGATCTTACTTGTTGTCGCGGTTGGTATTTATGTACTTGTTGGACACTTGGACCTAGATATTGTATGGCAGATTCTTGGTTCATTTTCACTCATATCAGTGAAAGAGTGAACCTTCTGAAACAAGGGCTTTCCAGAAACCAGCAGGTGACCATTAATTATTCCCTTTTCTTTGTTCATCTCTTGATTTATGCTAGCAATGTGAGCGGGTCGGGTGGGGTCAGCTAACAGACCGTGTCAAAAAGTATCATTAGGGCTCCAGACCAAAATGGATTGGGTTGAAACGGGTCATTTTAGTAAAGGTGCTAGTGACAACGATGGGTCATCACTGCCCTGGTGTACTCTTAATCAAAGTTTATAACGATATTTGTTTTGGGTTTAGCAGGCTAAACAAGCAGCAAGCGACTATTTAAATTGTGGCGAGCGATTCTCTTGGAAAATAATCTCGGTGTCCCCCCTTAAGTATGAAGGTAATCTGCATTCGAATGGTCCTAAATTGATAATCCTCTTTCATATTAACATTATTTGTCGCTTGATTGAACTAAAACATAAAATTAATTTTCATACATCAAGTTCAAACTAAAGTTGTGAAGCTTGATTATACTTCAGAATCATGACAGTTATCATACCATAGTCTTCAGTTTTATATGGAGTGTGTTTGGGATTATGTTTACAAACTGATTAGCTATGTTCTTTTTTTCTTATTATTGTTTTTCCATTTTGGGAGAATAGTTTGTTATTTATAATATCAAAATGTGTTATTTTATCAGAATTTATAGAATTATGTAACATAAATAGTCATCATTGTCATGGATATGAGAGTAGTCACATATTCCAAACATGAAAAATAAACTTGGACATACGTTAAATGGCTGGTTTCAGACTTCAAGTTTCAAGGTTTACCGTCCGCCGGATCGTTAAACCACTAAAGTTGAAGGATAAAGTTAAAATTATATAAATCTCAAGTCAGGTGTTTGTAGAATTTGAGCTTCCAATCTTTGTCTTTTGATTGTTATACTTGCATCTTAACTATAAAGTTAATTATACATATGACTGATTATTTTTGTTAATCAATTAAAAGTAATTTTGATGACTATTTTTTAATGTAAAATCTTAATGGTAAAAAAAGTAAGAATTGCGAAATGATGTTAAAATTAAATAAAAAGTAAATATAAAAAGACTGTGTAATGATTTTAAAATTAAAAGCAAAACGCTTAAAGTATTGTGCGTATGACTTAAGTTATTATGTGTCTATACTCACCCCACATTTTGATAATAATAAAAATTTATTATGTGACAACCATTTAAGGTCAGCACGTGACCGAGTGAGAAGTTGTTAATATTTCTATTGACTTGCAAATGGATTCTCAACCCATAAATATAAATTTTTGTCACTCGGTCTTTTTTAAACTTAATGGCTTAAGATGGGTCACTTAAAAATATTGGAGGGCTAGGATGGGTCTGTATGAAATTAGAAAGCTAAAACGTGGATAAACGGGTTGGAAGCTCCTTTTTTTACATTTCTTCAAATGGTGGGTTGATTTTGGCGATGTAAACGATGAGAGTTGCGATTTCCTTGTGGTTAGGTGACTTTTTCAATCTGATGATTCCGACATCATCCATTTATACTCTTTATGAAGTAGTACTTTTTAGGAGAAAAAAAATTAAACCAATCAAATACTCGCTGTAGGCGGTTGACAGTGTCCAATCAGTGACAAATACCATTCCGCTCTTTTTTTTTGAACGCCAAAACACCATTAGCAAGGAGTTAGAGAGGCCACATAAGAACATTACAACGAAAAAGAAAACCGGTCTTTTCAAAGAAAAGAACGTAACTTACATTGACTACCAAACCATAAAAAACTCCAACTTTTTCTTTTATCTCAAACATGACCCGTTGTAATGAAGGAGCTTGTTGATTAAAAATCGCTTTGTTTTGCTCAACCCATATACACCAACAATTGGTGAGGAAAATTGTGATCAGAGCAGAAAATTTTCACGGGGAAAGGGCTCGTTTTTATGGATATAAGCAAAACCTATCATTGAGAACATGAACAGAGGTAAGTGACACCATTCCACTCCTTTATCTTGAACGTATAAATAAGCTTACAAACACTTGAAAGAATATATAATTAATAATTTTTTGAGTTTTATGTCTTTAAAATGAAATATATTAAACGAGAGAGAGGTTATTGTAAGAAGTTTCATTAGGATAAGAAGGCTAATAAGACATCTCTATCATTAGATCTTGAATTAAAAGAAGATCTATGACCCAAAGTTTTTTTCAGTGTAGAATTAGAGAGAAAAACAAAAAATGGAAGTACCTTTTTGACTTTCTATAGTTCTCCTATTTTTTAAAATTCATAAATCTTAGATATGATATTATTATTATTTTTTTTAAAAATACACCATAAAAACGAGCGTTTTTTATCTTTAAAACGCGTACTATGTTATATAAAATTAAAAGATTTCAATTTGACACAATGATCTGAACATGTTTAGATCATTGTGTTATATTGTGTCAAAATGTTCAGATAATTATGTCAAAAACTCGTCATTGTGTTATGCTCAGATCATTGTGTCAAAATGTTCAGATCATTGTGTAACAATTGTGAAAACTTTGATAAATCACGGGGAAATTTTTCCATTTACAAACTAGACTTAGTAAGCCCAGTTAGGCGCAACATGACCATTAATAGATATGCGGCCCAACAAAAGCCCAATTTCTATAATAAAGGTCTAGATAAATTATTAGAAGTATCCTAATAAGTCGTTATGCTATTTGAGATGTTTCAGATTGATAACAGACACTTAACGCGCATACGTCACTTACAGTGACATAAAGGTCACGAAGATGAAATTAGAGTATCTGGTATTGCCAGATACTTGATCATTGATGTTTAGACTGTTAGAAATGATAACCATGAGAATCAGGGCGAGAAACAGTGAAATTGGTAAACCGTCCGACTACGCGATGTTAACCGATATTGATTGTTTAACCGTTTGAGATAATTTTAATGACTCTGTAGAGTTATACGTATTTTTTTAGTGTTTAAGGAGAATTACCAGTCGTCGAAATATATTCGTCACGCAAAAAGACTATGAATGACACTCACGTTGGATACGCGCTTTATACCGCGTGTTTAACCGAATAGTCATTAGATTATATATAATATGACGATTTAAACATTTTGAAAATGTTTAGAAAGGTTTATAATATTTCAGTCATGATGACATTATTACGAATTGTTTTCGGGACATTTAAAGATATAATCGGTTTAACTTGTTAGACATTGCGATATAATACCAGTTCAATTAAAAATTGTACTACACTTTAGTACATGAAAGAACTATATACTTGAGCCCTTGTACTACACCCCCACATTGGGGTGATAAAAAATTAGGGTAACCCGATTTATCCCGTTTCCCGGCCCGTTTTTATACCTTACCCGAACCGAGTTTTACATCCCGTTTTTCTTAGCCAGTCTCCACTTTCTGGAATTTCGGGAATCGGTCTGGGACGGGTTCTAACCTTTCGGGTTCGAGAAATTCACATATCCCGGTTTTGGCCCATTGATAATTTAAAATTACAGGCCCAAACTAAAATATTCTTGAGGCCCAAATAGAGCCGGATTTTGACAAAAAAAAAAATGCCGCATTTACGTTCGAGTCCAAACTTTGGACGACAATCGAACTTTAAGTTCAACCTTCTGGCTTCCACGCAAATCTTCAGTGACGCACAACTCTCTGCTCATCTACAATCTTTGCTTCAAGATCAACTAAGCACGAAATCGATAGTGGGAACTTGTTATTACATCATACGAAAGGTAAGTTTCATTCTATTATCATCATCTTCTTTCTCACTGGGTGCAGGTCGACGAAAATTCGAAATAGATGTTAATTTTGATGTTTACTTACATGATTTGTTGGTTGTTTAGATAAATGTTTATTTATATGATCACACAAAGTTTGAAAGGCCTAAAATCTTGATTTAATCCTTTTTTGTAACTATTTGATCTATATATAATTCATGCTCATGGTGAATTTATATTTTTCTTTTTTGATTTAATCCTTTTTCGTAATATGTCTGTAGATCAATTTGTATCTTCTGAATTCTCATCTCCAACTACTAGTCATCAACAGCAGAAACGGTATTAGTTGAAGTAAACACGTGCAACACAATTTTAGTTCTAGACTTCTAGTCTGAATTTTTTGGCCCACTATGGGTAACGATTGAGTTTTGTTTTTATAGAGTATATAGGGCGTATCAGAAGCTATATGCTTCCATGCATGATAAAGGAACTGGACCCCACAAAACTCAGTTTAAAAGGGATGATGGTTATGGTATCCTAAGCCACTTGTGAATTGTTTTTTGGTTATTAGTAGACCTCATGGTCCAAAAGTCATTCACAGGCTTGAATTGCTGTTGATGCATATTCTATGGTTTCTTAAATTACATTTTTACTATGCTGGGTTACACAAGATTTTGAATTATATGCAGATTTTAATCATGCATATATTTTAGAAGCTCATGTACCTATATTGCCTTTATGTTTGGTTTATTTATAAGATGCATAAGCATGAACATGAATACATGATAGATGATAATGTTTGGGGATGAATTTTGTAAAAATTTATGTACTTTTTGCTATAACGTTGGAATTTGATTTAATCTTTTTTTGTAACTATTTGATCTATATATAATTCATGCTTATGGTGAATTTATATTTTTCCGTTTTTAGATGGCTACTCAAGAAGATGTTGAGCATATATCTAGTGACGAGCCTCAAGAACAACGAAAAGGGAAAAGAAAGGGACCACGTATTGCGAATCAAACTGAAAAGAATTAGAGAACCACGACCAAAAAAGGTGCTCCAAAAGAACCGAAATATATTTATTGGAAGTATTATGATAAGTTTATTGATGAAAACGGACTACAAAGAGCAAAATGCAAATATTGCCCTTAGACTTTGGCTGCCGACACGACTACAAACGGGGACAACAGGATTGAAACGACATGCTAAGATATGTCTCGGCAACCCTGATTTTAAATTGAAGGATCAAACTACTATTCATATTAAAAAAATATGACGATGAGGGTGGAGCTTGTGAAATAAAAATCTGGAAATTCTATGCAGATAATACCAGCAAAGCCAATGCGAAGATGATCATTGTAGACGAGCTACCGTTTTCGGTCGTAGAGCATGAGGGGTTTAGGAGTCTTGTGAACACAGAGTGCCCACATTTTCAGGTTCCTAGTAGACACACAATTGCAAGGGACCGCGGGGATTTTTATAAGAGCAGAAGGCGTTGTTGAAATCATTCTTTGGAAGTACAAAGTCAAGGGTTTGTCTGACTAGGGATACATGGACCTCCACTCAAAGGGTGAACTACATGTGCATCATGCCATATTTTATTGATGACACTGGGTCTACCATAAGCGAATCTGTTGGACTCTATATGCCCAAGACACATATTAGATTGATGTGGCTAGTACTTCATGATCCAAGTCGGGTCATACCCAATAACGAGTTAGACAACGCACCAACAATATTTGTTCTAGATATGATCAAATGAATAAATATTACAACGTGAAGGCTTTTAGAAATGGGTTTCTAAGTGGTTGCACTTATGATTAAATCATATGGATGATTTATATTAAAGAAGTAAATAACAATATCATTTAATTGGTTAAATATATTGTTACATAACATATAAATGGATTATATGATATTAGACATGTTACATGTCATGCAAAGTGTTACATGACACCTTATAAGGATAAGGAATAAACATGTAATAAAAGGGGGTATTAATATAAGTTAGAAAGGAGGTTTAAAATGGTTTAAATCTCCCTCCTAAATGATTAAAAACGGACATAAAGCTTTGGTGTGATTGGAGAAGCTTTGTCTTCTCCCAAGACATGCATAAAAGTGTCTAGGTTCATCCCCCCTTCTTTAACACACTTGGTCATTAAAGTGCAACTCTCTCTCTCTCAAAAAAAACACACTTTTGGAAAAAGAAATCAGATTTCTAAGAGTTCTCTCAAGCTTGAATACGGATTCAAGGTGAAAGAAAGAGGGTGAAAGATCTTCAAAAATCCTAGCAACAAGGTGTGGTTGTTGCTTGAGCTCGTGGGTATACAAGCTTGAGGCTCCGGTGTTCGGATCTAGGCCATTCAAGTTCATCATCTTCTTCTTTTCTCTCCATCTTAAGGAAGAAGGTATACTTTATAAACAACCTATGGATGTGTTCAAGTTTTGATAGCATGCAACTCCATATAAGGATCCTCGGTTTGGGTTTTAATCTTGCATGTCAAAATCGGTTTTGATATCAACTTCAACAACTAAAGTTTTGTTCTTCCGCTGCGTTTATCATTTTAAGGAGTTAAAATGACTTTGATAATGTTCTTAAAACTCAACAATGGCATCTAGAGCCGCTTATATGGATGCATGCTTCAAAGAGCTAGTTGGTTAGCTCCACAAAACTCTTGGTTTTGGTTCCTCATACCACAAACCGAAAGTTTTGTTCATGGTTTCCCTTTGTCTTTCAAGATGCTTCACTAACATGCATGTGGTTATCTTGAAAGATTAAAACATTTTATCATTTTGTTGTTTTGTTGTTTGGACAACAAACCCAAGTTTTCGGTTTTGTGTTGGACCGAAAAAGGAAATGGGTTAAAAGGGAACCATTTGTACATATGGATGTATTTTTAGATATATGTTTGGTGCATAAAGTCTAGCCAAAAGACCTTGTGATTGTTTGTGGTGAATGTTTGTGCTTGTTGTAATTATTCAAAAGTTGTAATAATTTCAAGCTCCTCATTTTGGGCATGTAATCTATTTATTTCATTTGGTATGTAATGTAATAGATTAGGTGCATTTTGTTTTACTAGAAAAATGTATTAGGATCCATTTTTTGTAAAAAGGAAGAATGCACAAGATGGAGGATCTTGGATGCCCAAAGGAGTCAAGCAAAGCACAACCAAAGGAGGTCACTTGAAGCATTTGGATGCGGGGTCAAGTGGGAGTTCACCTATACATCACTTGTGTGATCTTGTCCCTTAGGAGAGACCTTGACACACACTTGTTTCGGCTAACAAGTGTTGTCAATAGTTGGCTATGGCTATGCACCTATTTTATTATGCTTGTGTGGTTGTTTATTTTCATGTTTGGATGATATTTGGATATGCATGCTAAAACAAACTAATAAACATTAACAAGCTAAAACCGGTTCTTAAAATATCATTAACAAAGACTCATAAAATGGGTTTTATTAAGTTGATGATGATTTATTAATAAAATGGGTTTTATTAAAAGAACCATGAAATATGGATTTCAAACAACACTAGGGTACCATATATTTGAATGCATGTGAATTGTATGGTACATAGAGTTTTCTACACTAGAATTATGAAAACTAAAAACGACCCTTTTGAAAACAAGTTTAAACGCCATCCTTTTATACAACACTCAATTTACTTATGAACTCTTTATGGGATAAAGGTCACCTAACCGTATTTGAGGGAACTTGTATACTTGAGGTAGGTTTACCATGTATGTGGGATAAAGGTCACCTAACCACTTATGTGTGTAAATTTACACGTGTGTATAAGTAGGACAACTTGATTTGGAGACCATGTGAATAGGGTCACCGAAGCATGGGGAACCAAAGGCGTTGATGGGATTAAACATGCCAACTAAACATAAGATGTTTAACCGGTCCCATACTACTAGAAGTTGCAAGGAGTTGCAATTGTCAAACGTTGACTACCTTGTTAATTTAAGTCATGGGATAAAGGTCACCTAACCACAACTTAAATGTAACGTTGGATTCTAGGTTTTAATTTATTAATTGTCTATGAGACATAAAAGGGTATTAATTAAATTAAAAGATTTTATATTGATATCGAAAATACTTAATAGAACTTTGTTAAATTTTGTAGATGGCCAATAATAATGAAATCATCCCCGCCGCAAACGTCCATAACCTATCACTAAGATCCATCTTAGACAAGAATCGTCTCAACCAAGACAACTTCGTGGATTGGTACCGCAACTTGAGAATTGTTCTCAAACAAGAAAAGAAGTCTTATGTGTTGGACGATCCTATCCCCGACGAACCCGATGTCGAAGACGTTGAGGCTTATGCCGATTGGGTAAAGTACACCGAGGACTCAGTCCAAGTTTCATGCCTCATGCTAGCAAGTATGATCCCCGAGCTTCAAAAGGATTTAGAGAATCATGGGGCATACGACATGATATGCCAATTGAAGGAAATGTTCCAACAAAAGGCAAGGACCGAGCGCTTCGAAACGGTTCGAGCACTCCATGCATGTCGTATGGATGAGTCACAAACGGTTTCATCCTATGTTCTTAAGATGAAGAGCCTCATTGATCGTCTTGAAAGGCTCAATTGTCCCGTTTCAAAAGAGTTGGCTACGGATTTGATCCTCAACTCTTTGTCAAAGAAGTTTGACACTTTTGTATTGAATTACAATATGAATGGTTGGGAGAAGACCATTCCCGAGCTTCATGGGATGCTCAAAACGGCCGAGCAAGGGATGGGCAAAAGTGTTGTGCCCGTTCTAACGATCAATGAAGGTAGTGGCAAGAAAAGGTCTCGCTCTACCTCTAGTTCCTCAAAGGCAAAGGTTGCCAAAGGAAAGGGTTTCGTCAAAGGGAAGGGAAAGAAAGAAGTCCCCAAACCGAAGGAGAAGAAGCAAAAGGTTGCTTCAAATGATCCATGCTTTGAGTGTGGTGAGGTAGGACATTGGAAGAGGAATTGTCCAACCTATCTCAAAGGGTTGAAAGAAAAGAAAGATGAAGGTCAAACCTCGGGTAAGACCTTTATGATCTATATTGAGCTTAATGCTATTTCTTCAAACACATGGGTATTGGATACCGGATGTGGAACTCATATATGTAATATGTTGCAGGGGTTCAAAAGAAATAGGCAATTGAAGACGGGAGAAGTTAGTCTCTTCATGGGCAATGGAGCGAAAGTTCAAGTTAAGGCCCAAGGAGACTATATTTTGGAACTTCCAAGTGGTTTGGAAGTAATTTTGAATAATGTATTATATGCTCCTAGTTTGACTAGGAACATAATTTCCGTTTCCCGTTTAAGACATTTTGGATATGATTTTATGTTTGTTAACGATGATATCCATGTTTCAATGAATGAAGTGTTTTATTTTAAAGCTAGCCCTTTAAATGGTATTTATGAATTGGTTCATGAAAACACTTCATGTAATAGCTCAATATACCAAACCACCACCAAGAAACTCAAAAGAGATTTGAGTGACACCTACATTTGGCATTGCCGCCTTGGACACATTAATAAGAACCGCATACAAGCATTACAAAAGAGTGGTCTTTTGAAAACAAACGAATGTGATTCGTATGACGTATGCGAATCTTGTCTTCAAGGGAAGATGACTAAGGCACCTTTTAGTGGAACTACCGAAAGGGCAAAAGATTTTCTAGGGATCATACATTCGGATGTATGTGGACCTTTTAAGCCAACCTCTAGGAATGGTGAAAGATACTACATCACCTTTACCGATGACCATAGTCGCTATGGGTATGTGTACTTGTTAGCACACAAGGATGAAGCTTTTGAAATGTTCAAAATCTTCAAGAATGAAGTAGAAAATCAACTCAACAAAACAATAAAGATCCTTCGTTCGGATAGAGGAGGTGAATACCTTAGCAATGAATTTCAAGACTATCTTAGGAGTTGTGGGATTGTCTCACAACTTAGTCCACCTCGGACGCCACAACATAATGGAGTATCGGAGAGGAGGAATCGAACCCTATTGGATATGGTTCGATCTATGATGTGTAGAAGTTCATTACCTCTATCATTTTGGGGTTATGCCCTACTCTCAGCGGCCCGTATTTTGAATATGGCCCCAACCAAGAAAGTGGAAAGGACACCTTTTGAGTTATGGCATGGAAGGGTTCCATCCTTATCTTATTTAAAGGTGTGGGGTTGTGAAGCTTATGTAAAGCATGATGCTTCAAACAAGCTAGATCCCCGGTCCACTAAGTGTATATTTGTAGGATATCCTAAAGATTGTATAGGATATTACTTCTACAATCCAACAGAGCAAAAGGTATTTATTGCTAGAAAGGCCGAGTTCTTGGAAACTAAGTTCCTTATGGAAGGAACTAGTGCAAGAGCGGTGGAACTTGAGGAGGATCAAGAACCACAAGCCGATACACGTTTGGTTGAAACTAGCCCTCTACAAGAAATTGTTGGAGATGATCAAATGGTTGATCAAGACACACACAACGTTCGTAGATCTGGTAGAACTAGTAATCCACCTGAAAGATATGGATTTTTCATGGAGGGATGCTATGTGGTAGATTCAGATGAACCAACCACTTACCATGATGCAATGACCGATTCCGAATCGGACAAATGGCTGGAAGCCATGAACGTTGAGATGCAATCCATGCATGCCAACCAAGTATGGGACTTGGTAGTGCGACCTCCTAACTCCAAGGTAGTTGGAAGTAAGTGGGTTTTCAAGAAGAAAACCGACATGCATGGAAACTTAGACACATTTAAAGCTCGACTTGTAGCAAAAGGTTTCACTCAAACTCAAGGGGTTGATTATGATGAAACTTTCTCCCCGGTGGCAATGCTAAAGTCGATAAGGATATTATTTGCCATAGCCGCCCATTATGATTATGAGATATGGCAATTGGATGTCAAAACAGCTTTCCTAAATGGATATCTTGAGGAAGATGTCTATATGGCTCAGCCCGAGGGTTTTGTCGATCCAAAACATCCTAATAAAGTGTGTAAGTTAAAGAAATCAATCTATGGATTGAAACAAGCATCAAGGAGTTGGAATCAGCGTTTTGATGAAGAGATAAAGAAATTTGGCTTCATCAAGAACGAGGATGAGGCTTGTGTGTATAAGAAGGCTAGTGGGAGTATAATAACTTTTCTAGTATTGTATGTAGATGACATACTACTATTTGGGAATGACATTCCAACCTTGGAAGGTGTAAAAACCTGGCTTGGAAGTTGCTTTTCCATCAAGGATCTTGGTGAAGCCACCTATATTTTGGGAATAAAGATCTATAGGGATAGATCAAGGCGCCTGATAGGTTTGAATCAAAGTGCATACATTGACAAAGTCTTGAAAAGGTTCAAGATGGAGAACTCTAAGAAAGGTTTGGTACCTATTCAAAGAGGGACTATATTGAGTAGGACTCAATGTCCAAGCTCAAAGGTTGAGCAAGACAAAATGAAAGGAATCCCATATGCGTCTGCTATTGGATCGATTATGTATGCTATGATATGCACTAGACCGGACGTGTCATGCGCCTTAAGCATGACAAGTAGATACCAACAAAATCCAGGAAATAGCCATTGGATGGCTGTCAAAAGTATATTGAAATATCTTAGAAGGTCTAAGGATATGTTCTTAATATATGGATCCGATGAGAAGGAACTCGTTGTAAGGGGTTACACGGATGCGAGCTTCCAAACGGATCGAGATGATTCTCGATCACAATCGGGGTATATCTTCATTTTAAATGGAGGGGCGGTCTCTTGGAAGAGCTCAAAGCAAGATGTGGTTGCATTGTCCACTACGGAATCAGAATACATCGCCGCATCTTTGGCCGCGCAAGAAGCCGCATGGTTGAAGAAATTTATTGCCGAACTAGGGGTTGTTCCTACCATTCAAGGACCCCTAGAGATCCTTTGTGATAACGAGGGAGCGATTGCTCAAATCAAAGAACCTCGTGATCATCAAAAGGTGAGGCACATCGAGCGGAGATTCAACTACATAAGGGATGAAGTTGCAAAAGGAAAGATATGTATTCGCAAAGTTCACACCGATGACAACGTCGCCGATCCACTCACGAAGCTCCTAGAACGCCCAAAGCATGAGGGTCATGTTTGTGCCATGGGACTTCGACATTCTAGTGATTGGATATGATTTATTTTGTATTTGGATATCGGAACAATTGTTATTTTGACACTTTTATATGAATGTGGGATTTCATTTAAAATTGTGTAGTGTTTCATTTTTGCATGTTTAAATCCGTGAATAAGTTACTTATTCTAAATGTCCGTAGTCGATCATATTTGTGGGAACAAATATGAAGGTAAGACTATTATGAACTTGGATTGGTGGATATTCATAAGGTATGAATATGGAGCAATGGATTGCTACCAAAGTTCATAGATATTTGTGGGAGACAAATATTGGACGACCCGCTCTCAAGACTTACCCCATGGAATCTTAATTGATTGATCATAAGTAAGCTTGAGTAAAGGAGAATATCATTTGTATCCTTCGACCTGAGATACATATTGGGTCTTGATATTCATCTATGTTATGCCTTGACCTAGTTCTTCGCTGCTCTGAAACATGACAGTACATAAGGCTAAAGTCAGGTATGATACTGGGTGATTGTGAGAGACGTATGTAGTCGAGATGGAATTTGTCCCTCTTATGTGTTGAGAGTTAGATGTCTAAGGCCTGTTACAAAGTTAAATCAATAGAGAATGATCATTCTGTGTCTCTAGATTTAACATGACATCTGTGACAAAGGGATAATTGATAATTTCACCTATAACATTTCAAGTGGCGACTTGAAGGAGATGATGTTATTGAATGGCACTACGTCATGAATATTAGGGGTAGCAAACCGTTGTTAGGCGGTATTTGCTGCTTGCATCAATCTTTTATGAATCTTGTGCAAGTGGGAGATTGTTGGACTCTATATGCCCAAGACACATATTAGATTGATGTGGCTAGTACTTCATGATCCAAGTCGGGTCATACCCAATAACGAGTTAGACAACGCACCAACAATATTTGTTCTAGATATGATCAAATGAATAAATATTACAACGTGAAGGCTTTTAGAAATGGGTTTCTAAGTGGTTGCACTTATGATTAAATCATATGGATGATTTATATTAAAGAAGTAAATAACAATATCATTTAATTGGTTAAATATATTGTTACATAACATATAAATGGATTATATGATATTAGACATGTTACATGTCATGCAAAGTGTTACATGACACCTTATAAGGATAAGGAATAAACATGTAATAAAAGGGGGTATTAATATAAGTTAGAAAGGAGGTTTAAAATGGTTTAAATCTCCCTCCTAAATGATTAAAAACGGACATAAAGCTTTGGTGTGATTGGAGAAGCTTTGTCTTCTCCCAAGACATGCATAAAAGTGTCTAGGTTCATCCCCCCTTCTTTAACACACTTGGTCATTAAAGTGCAACTCTCTCTCTCTCAAAAAAAACACACTTTTGGAAAAAGAAATCAGATTTCTAAGAGTTCTCTCAAGCTTGAATACGGATTCAAGGTGAAAGAAAGAGGGTGAAAGATCTTCAAAAATCCTAGCAACAAGGTGTGGTTGTTGCTTGAGCTCGTGGGTATACAAGCTTGAGGCTCCGGTGTTCGGATCTAGGCCATTCAAGTTCATCATCTTCTTCTTTTCTCTCCATCTTAAGGAAGAAGGTATACTTTATAAACAACCTATGGATGTGTTCAAGTTTTGATAGCATGCAACTCCATATAAGGATCCTCGGTTTGGGTTTTAATCTTGCATGTCAAAATCGGTTTTGATATCAACTTCAACAACTAAAGTTTTGTTCTTCCGCTGCGTTTATCATTTTAAGGAGTTAAAATGACTTTGATAATGTTCTTAAAACTCAACAGAATCATCAACTTTAAACCTATAGTTTCCCATAAAGGAGATGATATTGGAAGACTTATGCAAAGGTGTTTATCAGATTGGGACATTAATAATGTCTTAATGATTACAATCGACAACGCATCATCCAACGACACTGCAATTGAATTCTTTGAAATGTACATGACCAAACCAATTTCTGTTTACTTTTATGACTAATATCATATCCTCTAATGACATTCGAATTTCATTTATTAAAGGTGCCTTGCATAACTTGATTCTCGAGGGGCGCTACTTACACGTCTGTTGCATGGCACACGTGATCAATCTCATTGTGAAGGACGGACTAAGTAGTAGAGATAAATCTATCGAGCGTATCCGGAGTGCAATTGGTATATAAAAATGTCTCCAAGGAGGTTGCAAGTTTTTAAGAATTGTGTTAAAAAATGTAACATTGAAAGCGAGGCGTCACTATGTTTAGATTGCCCAACACATTGGAATTCAACGTATGATATGCTTATTAGGGCTGAAAAATTTAAGGCTGCCTTTAAAGCTTATGATTTGGGTGATCCCAACTTCAGAAAAGAGTTAGAAAATAATATCCCAAATCCTGGAGATTGGCATAATGCTAGAGAGATATCAAGCGTTTTGGAGCTTTTTAAACGAAAGACCACTTATGCATCAGCCTCGAATTATGTAAATGTTCATGGCTACTTTAGAGAAGTGATGGGCATTGACAAAAATATCAAGGAGATGAAAAATTATGGTAATGCAATTTTTAGGCAGATGGGTATTATGATGGAGGACAAATTTGAAAAGTATTGGGGTCCTGACAAATTTGAGAACAAGTTGCTATACTTTGCAATGATTTTAGACCCGAGAGCGATATCAAGGATGATTGGTGTTGTGTATAAAGAGCTTTTAATGGCGAAAAAAGGCGGAAGAAAAAGAAAAGGACATAGATGCTAAGGTGGAAAAGATTGTTGGTAACATCATAACCGCGACGGAGTTTATCTTTCGCGAGTATGAGCTTGACTATGAAATGGGGAGTACATCAAGTTCGTCACAGTTTGACACAAATACACAAGTTCTTTCAGATGCAGAAGACGAGTTTGTGAAGAAGTTCAAGGTAGTTGGAAGTTCATCTACATATAAACCCAAGTCCGAGCTTTAGAAATATCTAGATGATGATGAGGAAAAGTAGGATAAAGGCTTTGATATCCTCAAATGGTGGAAATCCTCATCTTCTAGATATCCGATTGTGTCAAGAATGGCAAAAGGTAATATTCAATAATTATGTAATTAAAATATTGGGATATTTTATACTTAATTCTTTGTTTTTCAGATATATTGGCTATTCCCGTTTCAAGTGTTGCATCTGAATCTGTATTTAGCACGGGTGGAAGGGTAGTGGATGCGTATAGAAGTTCTTTATCTACTCCTGTAGTTGAGGCACTAATCTGCACGCAAGACTGGATTCGTAAGTCGAGGAGAGCTATAAACGAGGGTGTAGATCCGACGGAGTTTGATGATCTTGGAATAGGTAAAAACTAAAAAACTATTATACTAGTCGTGTTTATTTATTTTTTAGTTCATTTATAGTCTTATATTTACATTGTCTCATGATCTTAATCTTTTTTATGTGTAGATATATGTGACAAGATTGAACCAAGTAAAGGAAATCTTGAGATGGAGATCGATTAATGGAAGGTTTGCGGGTCCATTTGAAAGATTAGACTACTATTTTGTCATAATTACATTAATATTTTAGCATGAAACATTGTTCATTTTGATATGATTGCGTTACTTATGATGGTTTCGGATTATGAAGCGTTTGAATTATGAACGTTTAGTATTTTTGGTTTGGATTGTGAAGGTTTTGAAATAATATATTTCATGACTTCATGTTTTGGATTAAGATTACAATTTACATAGGTTTTTTTCCTAGCTAGTCATAATATATTTCATGACTTCATGTTTTTGGATTAAGATTACAATTTGCATTCTATAAATATTTGTATAATGGTTTGCAGGCCCAAAAAAAAAAAAAAAAAAACAGTAGAATGAAGGATCAGGCCCAGGCCCGAAGTTGGTTTTCGGGAACCCGACAAAACCCGGTCAGCCCGACATGGCCCAGACCGAAACCCGTTTTTACACTTTTCGGTCGGGACTCGGTCATCGGATCTCACAATTTCCGGGAATCGGTCCGGGTCGGGTTTTACTTATTTCGATCCGGGAATCCGTTCTTGATCACCCTTACCCCCACACACACATTTGTGTGTTTAAGAGTAATCGAGAAAGAGGGAGAGCCGTAGCTCTCTCCGCCAGTTCGTTTTACGGCGACAAACCGGCGAGCTACGGCCTTCGGCCAGCTCAGTCCATGGCGGCGCTAGGGTTTCGGCCCCGAACCCTTTTTCCCCCTCTCTTGTTCGTGAAAGTTCTGACCACGTCGAAGCCCTTAAGCGGCAGCTAGGGTTTTGATAGGGGTTCGCAACCACCGACGCTACTCCAACGACCCCTGTATGTCGTGATTCCGACGACAGAATGCCGACCAGTAAGTAGGGACCCAGTTTTTGTGTTTTCTTTTCACTAAAGCTTGTAAACCCCTTTTTCTATCCTTTGATTCCTCCACGCATATTTAGATCCATGAAGATAGATGAGGTATATGATGAATTTGTGGCGATTCACGGTGGTGACAGGCTGACCGGCGACGGCCATGGCCTTCGGCCACTGGAACAACTTCGAATGATGATAGAGATGGTGACGGTTAGATGTTGCTGGTCCAAAAGTTTACTCTTCCATTTCTACATTTTCGATTTTTGATACAAGTCACATGTTTGGGGTTTTTTGTTAAGCTAGAAGATAATGGATGATGGGTTATGGTTGGAGAAAGTTTGGACTGATTTTGAGATGTTTTGGGATTGTTTTGAGTCAACTCAGTGACGAGTCAACCCAGTTAACTCGGGTCAACATTCTGGACAACAATTATGACGGGTCAAACATGGTTAAACCTGAAAACTGATATCGTATTATTGTTCGTGGCGAAAATCTGATCAAAATGGACTACTCATGGGTTGAATTCGGATTAGTACACATTTTACGGTTAACCGGGTCCGGGTTCGCGTACCGACCGGAAGGTATTACCGAATTCGTTAACTCGTTATCATTTTAATGATAGTGTATATGTCACAACGAAATTTGGACAAATCCTATAAAAGCCTTGTAAAATTTTGGTTTGGATAAAAATATAAAAGTGAATAAAAATACACTATCGGATGAAATAGTTGATGCGGACCATCGACATATCGTTGTTTATCATCGATCTGTTGACGACTTCTTTGTATCGAGAGCATATTTATCTAATGGACCGTGAGAATTATTTAGCTAATCAGTCAACGGTCTGAGACACCGATTCGGATAAAATACAAACTTTTATAAATATCATAATTAACCAATGGTTTGACCTGGATTATTATAAATGATGAAAATGAGTATATTGAATATGTTTTGGTGAAAAGCATATGATTTGGAAATCAATCCAATCAAATGATTGTTATTGGTCAAACCTGTTAATTACGAATATTTATGATCATTGAATTGAACCGGACTTTGCATAAGTTCTGCTAAATTAGGAATTGATAATTGGTTATCGAATTATGGTTATGATTTTTGCGTCTATGAGCGACTTGGAATTACGTGCCATCATGAATTCGTAACATTATTCGTTGTTCACCTGTGAGTCATTAGCTTTTACCTCATCTTTTAACTTAAATGTTTTCGAGGCTGCAATATGAACTTGTTCAATTGTTTACGATTAAACTGTGTCGTAGATGTATGTGTTATATCTGAATTATGAACTGCACTATTGTGATTTTCCCCATGCGGGTTAGCTCGGGCCATTTAGGTAAGTCCCTTCTGGTTGGATTACCATGAGGCATATATATAGTTCTTTGGCCATAGGATTAGCACTGGTTCACATATCATTCGGATTCTCTAACATTGGCTTTAGGGAAAGATATGTTATATATGTTTGGAACATACAGGGGGACTCAGGTGCACGTGTCTAAGTTTTGCTCCTGGTTGTTGGTTGACCTTAGACATGACTCTGTTTCATAATTTGGCACATGTTTTAAAACATTTGATTAATGGATGTGAGTCTTTAGCTACGTCTCACCAACAACTTTGTGTTGTTGACATGTTTTAGTTCATATTTATAGGAAAGTAACTGGACTACAGGTGAAGTGTTATGGGAAGATAGGTGGGTTGTTGTGAAATAGTGTCATGGCTACCTTCTTTGAATTTGTATCGTTTCTCGATCAGTTTTAGAGTTATCTGGGACCCATTTTCGATAGAGTAACTTTATAGTCTACTCTAATAAGCAGACTTATGGGAAGTTACTATATGTCTATGTCGAGACTGACTGTCTGTTTTGTTATTATATTGTGTATTTATACATGTGGTTTGGTTCATTTTTTGCCCTTACGAGACCTGATACAGGCAACCAGTTCCACACCTCCCCCATAGCTGGCAGGATGCGGCGGGGGTGTGACAGGTTGGTATCAGAGCCCAAGGTTGCAGTAGATTAGGTGTTCTTCTAGAGACCTTAAGCTCGAGCCTAGAACGGACTCTAAGACTAAGCATTGTGTTAACCCTTGACTTAGGCGGAAGTTTGTATGTTAGGGAGCTATCAAGGTTTAGTGTAAGGTCGGTGGTAGTTTCACTCTTGCAAACTGACATTCCTACCGACAGGTGCACTAAGATTTGATGAACCCTAGCAGAGACATGAATGCTGATAGTCTTCCAAGAGTGTGCGTTATTGCATAGGACCTATCGTCCTTAGTATGAATTAGGGTTCGGTACCCTAGGATAATGATGGGTGACTATGTTCCTTGTTGTATTCTATATTTATTTTGTACAGGTGCCCTTAATGTTAGAATTTGGCAAATTTAGTCGCAATCAGGTAGCATCAGCCATTGGAATGTCAAATTCCCAAAGAAAATGAGATATAAGCTTTGTATAACCGTGCATCAAAGAAAAATACATAAGATATTGTTAGAGCAGATTCCTATGCTACGAAGTGTCTCGTGTATTGTATCTATGTGTGAGCATATGAGTGAGTCTTAGGGGCAGCGTACCAAGCTCCATACCAATGGTACGCCGACCAACATACCAATGGTATGTTGGATGGTACACAACTTAGTGTGTGTTACCTATAAATAGGTTGACTCTTTAATAGTTTGTAGCTGGTTATTCTGAGTCTTCACTAAGTGTCTGTTTCTGTGTGTTTTCTAGAGAGAGAGAGAGAGAGAGAGAGAGAGAGAGAGAGAGAGAGAGAGAGAGAGAGAGCTTTGATCTTGCAATCTTCAAGTGATCAATAAGAATCAAGCTTATTTACCTTCATCGTTTCACTAGCTTGACTAAATAATGTATTAGTAAGATCATTCTGGGTCCTTACAAGTGGTATCAGAGCAATCCAGGTTGCTCTACTACTGTGTTTTGATCAATCTTCGGATTTCTAGTGAGAGAAAGTTTGGGTTTCATTGGTTTTTCATCATTTTTGTTCATTTCCGAGTGTTTCTGATGTCAAACTTGATTGCAAAACATTCCTAGTGTGTTTTCGTTGCCTACTGTTGCAAATTACAGTCCAAAACGTTCAAATTCTAAAAAATCAGTCGAAACAGTGTTGGTACGCCGGTTGAATGTCGTGGTACGCTGGATGAACTGCTGGTACGCTGACTGGTACGCAAGGCAATATTCAACAGTGGTACGGAGCGGTTACAACATACCATTTGGTTCGCTTATTGGTACGTAAGGCAATCTTCAACGGTGGTACGTTACTGTTCACTATGGTACGCTGAGTTCACTGGTACACCGCTAGTTTGGTATGCTGAGGTTGGTGGTACGCTGAGTTCTTGGTCCGGTCAAAGATATTGGTATGGTGGTCAACGATTTGGTACACTAAGAAGGTTTTTGGTACGCTGGCAGAATAGTAGTGTTCACTAAAACTGACGTAACTTGAGTTCCGTTAAGAGTTACGGGAGCTAATACCAGCCAAAACGACCGTCTCGACGAGATCTACACTTTTACTCGCCTAGCCAGTACCCTCTGGTTTGACCCCCAAAATCCGTCTTTAAGACGGTTTATGAATCAAGGTGGCCATAGGCCCCTATGGTCCAGTGGTTACGACCTCTCTCTTTCACGGAGAAAACGAGGGTTCAAGTCCCTCTAGGGGTATACCAAACGAGATATGCAGCAACAAGAAGAAGGAAAAGGATTGCATAGAGGAACTCCCGAACATTTGTCAGATGTGTCGATATCAATGGTGAGTCATTATTTCGATGAATCATTTCTTCGGACAGAAGAAGATTATGGAAACACTTACTCGAAATCTCACTTATCAGATTCCATTGTGGAAGACAAAAATTTTTCTGAAGAATTCGCCATGATATATCTGATCCATTCTCAGAGATCAATCCTGAACCCGGCAGATCGTTCCTTTTCCCGGTATATGAAATAGGTGACTTCGCTAAGTTGATTCTTAGAAAATATCTAATCAAACCATTTGTCCTTATTTCAACAAAGGAAGCACAAGCCTTTTCGATCTTTTTGTCTTGGTCCCAATTCAACACTAAACAAGTCCGAACTAATCGAATACTCGTGTCCCAAATTTCAAGACTTTTGCATCAAGTTTTTGTTACCGAAAGTTTATCACAATATGTCTAATTTCCAAGAATTTGCGGTTACGCAAAACACGGTGCAAGCTATGCTGAACTTTGATAAAGAAATTGGAACAAGACATAAAGTTCCCAAGTTCTTGAAATTGGAAGATTATCACAATTGGAAACAAAGATTATCTGCTTACGTTAGCACAAATTATATCGATTTATGGATTCCAATTCGGAAGCTATACATGCATCCAACCGATCAAGGAGATTTTAAAGAAATTCACAATTTTGATGCTGCTGAAAGAAAAAGCTATGACCTTGAGCAAAAGGTGTATGGTTATCTTACGATGGCTTTACCTACTGAATTGTTACATCAATTTAGTACTTGCAGGAAAATTAAGCAATTATGGGATGCGTTGTCGGCGAGATGTGAAGGCAATGATCAATACAAGAAGAGTAGACGAAAAGTGCTGAATAAAGAATTTGAAAATTTTCAACACTATGATAAAGAAAACATTACTGCTCTTGTATCCAGATTTTCACATCTGATTAGTGAAATGAAAGTGGTTAACATTGAGAAGACTGAGGAGGAATTGAAAGAGAAATTCATGGAAGCATTACAAGAAAAGTGGGAGAATTATGTCTTGTTGCTTACTCATGACAAAGAGTATTCAACATTATCATTTCATGATTTAACATGAAAGCTTCATGCTAGAGAAATGGAAATGATGACTTCACACAAATCAACTGCTCAACTACAAAATCCTGAGTTGTATCATGGTCAAAATTCTGCGAGTATCAATGCGAAGTCTAAATCATTTAGTTTTGATTCATCAAATCCAGCTCCAATAGCATTTGTTGCTAGCCATGGATCAGGAAATTCTGAAATTCATCAAGAGGGTGTAATTTCAATATTCCAAATCATTCAAGTCAGACTTTATTTTCAACAAAAACACCTGATGAACATTTGGCATTGATTTCAGCTTTATTATCTTCATACTATGGGTTGTTGAATGGTGGTTAGCCAACAACTAATCTGATTGAAGAAGATTTTGATCAGATCGATCCAGATAATCTTGAACAAATGGATATCAATTGGCAACTTGCTATGCTAGCCCAAAGAGCTAAAAGGTTCAGGAAGAAAACAAAAGATTCAAAAGTTTAAATCCAGATGGTAAAGTTGGATTAGACAAGTCAAAGGTAAAATGTTTCAAATGTTTCAATTTTGGACGTTTTGCTCATGAATGTTCAAAGTCAAATGCATCGTCATCAAAGTCTCCAACAAATAATTCAGAGTCAAAGGCATTAGTTTCACAATTTGGTCAAGGAAATGACTGGTCGAAAGAATTTGAAACTCCTATTGCTTTGACTGCTATTCATAATAATCATGCAAATTTATTTAATGCTAAGTTAGCTGAAATGCAACATGCATGTATGGTTCAAATTGATCAGAGTGATTCTGAATCAGAAACAAGTGGATACGAATCAGTTTGTGAATTTTGTTTACAAAAGGATAAAAAAATTAAGAGTTTGGTAAAGGAGAATGAAGTGTTGGTTGCTAAAAATAACAGGAGGGTAGAAGAGTTGACAATTGAACATAAAAAGTTGGAAGGTGTAATTCAAGAATTGTCATCTCAAAAAGAAAAGTTTCAATGTGTTGAAAAAGATCTTGAGCAAAATCTTACAAAGTTGTCTAAAGAAAATGACGAGTTAGTTAAAGAAGTTGAAAAATGGAAGACTGAAGCTGAGGATGCCGCAAATGATTTCAATAATTTGTTTGAAAAGTCCAAGATTAAGCTTGATATGCTTAACAAGTCTTCTCATGAACAAGCTGCTAAAACTGAGTCATATCGGATTGATATGAAAAACTTTCTAGATGAAAAGAGAGAGTTGGTAAGAGTGAATAAATTGCAAAATGAAAATCTTGATATTCAGAAGAGAAATGAACATAAGTTGAAAAAAGAGTTGTTTGCTGAGCTTGATAATTTGAGATTGCATTAATATGAAACTTACAAGGTTGCTAAGAGGTTGATTGCTACAGAAAAAGAATTGGCTGAAGCTCAACAGAAGATATCTGATTTGAAGATCCAAGTGATTGATGCAAATCTCTTTTGAACAATGTCACCAATTCATAATCATTCACAAGCTTCTTAGCAAACGATGAAAATTTTGAGAAAATGTTTGATAAGACAGTTTCACCTCTTGTAAATATCAAAGAAGCTGTCAACATAGTCAAAGAAACAGTTGAAGAATGTGATTACTCAAAGTTTTCTGATTCTAAATATGAAGAAAAGAAGGAAATAAAGAGTCAAAAAATGGAGAGAAAGCTGAACAGAAACCAAAAATTTCTAAAACTTCAAAGTTTGTGTTTGGTTCTTTGTCCATTGAAGAAGAGAAATTAGCTAGTTCAACTGAGAAGATTGGTTCTCATACTAACATTGATGAGACTATTTTCTATCAACAAAATAATGTTAAAGAAGTTAAAGCTGAATTTTCTCGTCTTGCAAAGAACAGGTATAGATCATTTGGTTCAAGGAGTATACAAACGTTTAAGCTCTGGGGGAGGTTGGACAGAACCTCCCCTCTCAACACAGACACTGGACAAAAACTTACAAAGAAATACAAAGACGAAACTATTTATACTTCTTAATTCTGTCCGAACTGGGGTACCTCCGAACCCGGTCCGAACCGCCTCCGAACCTGGAGTTCGGACCACCTTCGGACACCCCCGAACTTGAAGTTCGGCTAGGGTTCGGACCCTAGATCTTGTCCACTCTCAAATCTGTCTGTTCGTCAATTCGAACAGTAACGACCACACAAGGTTCATGCACTAACAAATTCCCCCTTGGACGTTACTGTCGAATCCAGACATTGATCTTCTAGAAATCTTCATCAGTCAGTCTGCTACATCTTGAATCTTGATTATCAGCAAACTCCCCTTCGACTGAAACTTCAGGTATGCAGGAAACAGTTCGAATCTTGTACAATCTCCACAACCAATAAAATTCCCCCTAGCTTCAAGCACAACCATCCAATTGGAACCGGCATGTATGATAATGGTTCACTTCATAAGTTGTATCCGGAAATTGTAAAGACACACGAACATCACTGCATCTTGATAATAATCTTCAATCTTCACCAAATTGTAACACATTCTGATCTTTATGAAAACAGACACGATCAGCATCTTCAATCACGGAAATTCCCTTGAGCGTTGGATCGGTTTGGTCGATTACAAACGTATACGTGAGAATATGTCAGAAAACAACACAAGCAAGGTAAATAAACTCAATCTCTCATTAATACTTGATTACAAGAGACTCAGAGTACACACATAAACTCTCAGACAAAAGTTCTCTTAGCTCTCTCAAACTTAACAATTACAAAGACATAAACATATATATAGAGCCTACGGGTGTCCGAACTCCCTAGCTTGTCCGAACCTCAGGTTCGGCCAAGGCTCGGCCAGGGTTCGGCCGGAGTTCGGCCACCAAACCAAAACCCTAAATCTTCATGTCTTCGTTTGATCCAGCTCATTGCCATATCGTGTATCAACAAACTCCCCCTTGGCAATAGCTGGACCGTTCTTCATCAGCTTTGAACATTTGTAGTAGCCCCATCATCCTTCCAAACCAACTCATGATTGTTTCCAGCAAATATGTTGAACGCAAAGCAAACCCTTATCACCCCTTGGAACTTCAGCGCTTGATCCATGTAATCCGGGTGATACAGGATTGGATTGTGATACAACTCGTCAATATCAGCCTTTGACAAGTTAATCAGCCACATCGGATCGTATATCTTCACAACCCGGTTATCTTCTCTCAACACAATCACTGCTTCTCCTGTCTTCTCATATAATACCACCATCTCAGATCTTTGATAAAATCTTGTTGCATCTTCATCAATGGTATTTTCTTCATCACCTCAGGCTTCTTTGGAAATACCAAGATTATCAGCCTCTTGCCAGTTCTTTCTTGAACTCTTGTTCGGGATCGTCGTCTTTTTGGCTTTTGAGGATCCAAGAACTGAAATCCCTCAGTACATTCCCTCTCAAGAGTCTTCTTGAAATGCATACCCAACCAATCATTGCCATAACAGCAAAATGGTTTTCTTGTCAGCTCACGAATATCCCAGATCGGCAAACTGCCGAAATCTTTGGTGCACTTGAAGTACTGGATTCCATGATCACGTTTAATCCCATAGCACTTCAAGCTTGATGCATACATCCAACTTATAATCTCCCCTGACACCTGACCCTTGAACTTGAAAGACGATCTTTGCTTGACTGGTTTTTGAGGCGGTACATAATTAGCATGAAATGCTTTCATGAACTCTTCAAAATTATGATTCTGTTTCTGAATCTTCGCCTCCTTAACCACTGGGTCTTCAGGTTTCTCAGACTCTTTCTTTCTCAAAATCTCCTCAACTTCAACATCTTTCTCTTTTGGAAACACCTCAAACTCATCACCACCAGATTGATTGAAGTTGGAATACAAATCCGGATATTCTTCTTCTGTAATATCTTCTATTTCAATCTCTTCATAAAAAATTGTTGATACATGGTTCTTGATCATCATGTGAAGTATCGAATACAAGAAGGATACACACAAGAATGCTGCGGTCCGAACTCAGGCCGAACCTGGAGTTCGGACATGGCCGAATGTGTGGCCGAACCTCAGGTTCGGCCGGTCGTATTTCAGCACTATATATATGTGTTTCATGTATTGTATTGAGTAGTGATTACAGTCTAAGCTTCCGTGTTATACATTTACTCTGTGTACTCTGTGGTCTCAGTGGTTAATACAAATCTCATTTGTATTTACTCTTTGTGTTTCATCTTATTTTACTTTGATTTCATCTCGACTAAGTAGAAGATCCGTACGCTCACGAACTTTCAAGTGGTATCAGAGCACTTGGTTTGCTCTACTAGTCGGAAATCAGTTTTTCTCAGAGTTTTGAGTTTAAATTCACGTTTTTGCGAAAATGTCAATCATTTTTGAGTTCGTTTGATCGTCTCGAGTGTGCTTTTCGTCAAAAATCTGTTTCTAGATTGTTTCGATCGAGTTTGCTTGAATTCCTGTCGAATATTCCAGTCAAAAATGTTAAAAATGAGAAAATGGCGTCGAGTGAATTCTGTCCTGTTTGAGGTTCGGGCAAGTTCGGCATAACCGCTCCGAACTTGCGGTTCGGACGAAGTTCGGTCTCTATATTGATTCGGTGAGAGTTCGGTGAGGGATCGGTCAGTGTTCGGACTAAGTTCGGTGATAGTTCGGAGTTGTTTGATTCTTGTTCGTCCGAAGGTCAGGTTCGGAGAGAGTTCGGCGTTGTTAAGATCGGATTAAGTACGGAGGTAGCTCGGAGAAGGTTCGGACGAGGTTCGGCGTGAACAGTAACCAGTTTTTCGAAAATGTCCAATTTTCAAGCGTTTGCGGCTATTCAAAATTCAGTTCAGGCAACGATGCAAACAATGATTAACTATGACAATGAAATCGGAACAAATCAGAAAGTTCCAAAATTACTTAAATTGGAAGATTATCATAGTTGGGTGACACGATTTGAAGCGTTTGTTTCTGCAAACGATATCGATATGTGGTTATCGTATTCTGAACAATATACATATCCTAAGGGTGAGGATAGGGAGCCAATTCTTCAAAGGAAGCTTTCTGGTGAACAAAAGAAAGCATATCAAGCTGAGAAAAGGCTTATGGCACTTTAATAATGGCTTTGCCTACTGATTTACTACATCAATATTCAAGCAACTATACCGCAAAGAGCTTGTGGGATGCTCTAGAAAAGAGATGTGAAGGCAATGACCAATATAAGAAAAGTCGACAAAAAGTGTTGAAGAAAGAATTTGATAGCTTCAAGCATTATCAAAATGAATCAATTCCAAATCTGATTGCAAGATTTGCACATTTAATGAGTGAAATGAAGTTGGTAATGTTGGGATTTGGCAGTGGTATTCGGGTCGCCCGGTGACATATTTAAAAATTACGTGACCGATAGATTAATAGTTTATAAAAGAGTTTACCGAATTAATTTATAATTAATTCTGTAACGCAGCGGAATAAAGTATATATATATAACAAATTATATATATTAAAACTAATTAATCAAACACACAAATACCAGTACGCAACAGGATCCGATTACCGAACACGCAAACACAGAAATAAATAAATAAATAATCTAAACTAATAGTGAGTTTAGATATACCTTGGCGGTGTTGAACAAACGTTCGAGACACCGAGTTTCAACGAACGAAGCGCTAGGTTGAAACGGAACGAACCACTTTCGGTCTCAGACGGTTGTCGCGTATCGCGATTATTCTCATGGTCCGGTGTAGCGTACCCCTACGGGACGGCGTTTATGACACGTGGTCATTACGCATCGCGAGAGTACGTCTTGACATACGTCTCGTCTCGCGAGACTACGAGATCAATCAGATTTTAGATTTGATTGCAACCGGAGACGGCGCACGACGAAAAGCGTCGGACTCACGTCGACGGACGACGGTGACGCGACGGCGTGCGATCCGCGGTGGTGGCGGCGGGTGACGGTGGTGACGACGGCGAACGGCGGCGGCGGTGGCGTCGAGTTTCACGGTGGCGATCGGCAGTTTTGCGGCGGCGATTGGCGGCGAACCGAGCGGCGGATCTGGGCGTACGAAGCGGCGATCTCTAGACCGTAAGGCGGTCTACGGGCGTTGACTGACGGAACACCCTAACTAGCAACCACCACCAAGTTATGGTGGTGCGAAGATGGCCACCGGACGAGCGGTGGCGGCGATCGACGCGGAACGGCGAAACGGCTTCGGCCGTTTTGTGCTTTACGTCCGAGAGAGGAATCAGAAGGAGATTTCGAATCTCCCTTTTTTTTTCTTTTCTGCTGCCGTCGAATAGTATGAGGTGATTAGGGTTAATCCCCTAATCATCTAATATTTATTAGATGATCACTAATTTGCGACGGGCCCCTCTCGAATATAAAGCCCATCTCATACGCGAGCCCACGAGCTAACGTTAGTAAATATTTCACTAACGTATAACTCGACCGTGAATTTAAATAAAACTACTTTTATTTAAATAACGTTCACCCTTTATTATTAATCCGGTAATAATAATATTATTGATTATTAATTATTTATAACTATTATAAATAATATATATAATCAAACGTTTCCGTCTCTTTTACCGGTTAACTCTTAAGCGGGTTTAGAGTTCGTTGCACCCGGTGTAACTCTTACGGGTCGTAACCGGGTCGGGTTCAAGATTTGTCGGGTCAGGACACATAATATCCAACAGGTAAATCTTACAAAAGATGAAGCAGATAGGAAAGACAAGATTATGGAAGCTCTACCAGAGAAGTGGGAAAATTATGTGATGATGATTACTAATGATAAGGATTATCCAAGGTTGTCGTTTAATGATCTGATTCAAAGAATCCAAGCTAGGGATATGGAGTTAAAAGTGAACAAGTCACTTCCTGAGCAAATTCAGAATCCTGCAGTGTATTATGGCAACAATGATTCAACTTTGAATGATGGAAAGTCTAATATTCTTAGTTCTGCACCCCCTACAGCATTTCTGGCAGGTAAATCTGACACTCCAAGTTATTCATCTGCTGGTTGTACTGTGTCAATTCCTAGTTCTTCGACTCAAAGTGCATTGTCTGTTCAAACTGTCGATGATTATAATGCGTTGATATCTGCATTGGTATCTTCATACTTTGGTGTTATCACTGGTGCTGTAAGTAATGCTGAGTTTGCAAATGAATATTACGATCAGATTGATTATGATCATTTGGAGGAAATGGATCTGAATTGGCAATATGCTATGTTGGTTCGTAGAACGAAGAAATTTTTCAATAGAACTGGTAATAAGAGATTAAATCAGGAAGGAAAGATTGGTTTGGACAAATCTAAGGTGAAATGTTATAGGTGTTCCGTTTATGGTCACTTTGCTCGAGAATGTCCAAGTTCTGCAGAAAGTAAATTGAAGACTGGTCAGCATGCACATTTAGTTTTTCATCCCTCTGATAAAGCTGAAAAGGTTGATCAGAAATTTGCTACTCTTGCTCATGATTGGACTGATACATTTATGCATCCAGATGGGTTTGCCTGGAATGCAGATTCAGAAATTAAAAAGAATAATACTCCAATCTCAATTGTTTTAACCGTTCAACATGCTGATGATGAAAGCTTTTTAACAGAGTCTGATACTTCTTCAAGTATATCTTTGGTTCAAGAAGAATTACCTAAGTCTTCTGAGAATTCAAAAGATGATGAATTTAAGTGTTATAAATGTGAGAAGCTGCTCAAGAAAATTGCAAGTTTTGAACAAGATTGTCAAATCTCAACTGAAGAAATTGTGGTGTTAAAGGAAGAGTTGGAAGATTTTCAAAAGAAATATTATGCGTTAGTTCATATTCATGAAGATGTTTTGAAGGAAAAGGCTCAATTGGCTGAAGAGTGTGAGAAAGCCAAAGCTGAAGCCTTAGATCCAGCTCAAGATTTTGAGAATCTGTTTGAGAAGAGTTATCCGGTTCAGCAAAAATATGAAGAGGCTACTGCTCTTATTGCTAAAACTGCTGTTACCGTTGAGAAGCTTCAAAACAAGATCTCTATTCTTCAAGATGAAAATGTTCTTTACAGAGACAAGAATGAAGTGTTAACTAAAGATGTTGAAATATACAAGCAAAAGAGAGAAAATGTGCTTGAAGAATTATATGCTGAATGTGAGATCCGGAAGTTACAAACTTACGAATATGATGATCTCAATGCAAAGTTCATCAAGTCACAACAAGAGGTGTTTGAAGGTCAACAGAAAATTAATGACTTGAAATTGGAGATTTTGGAGTTGAAACGACAAGTTAAGAATTGCAATTTGTCACCAACATTGCTTAATTTCTTATACAAGCAGGATCAGAGTTCAGAAAGTTCTAAGCAGGATGATGTTCACTCGGTACCTCAACCAGTGGATTTAATTGAAGTTAGTGCTGCTCAGATTGATCCAAAAGATGACTTGTATGATTATTCTAAGTTTGCCACTCCATCCAGGAAGAACAAGTCCAAGTCTAAAAGGAAGGAGAAGCCATTGGGTTACGCTCCAAAATTTGTTTCAAAGTATGTTTTGTTAGAAAATGAAAAGGTTTTTGATAAGGTTGGTTCAAGTTCTTCATCTGCAACCGAAGAAGAGAAAGTTTTGATTGAAAAGAACAAGCTGAAGGATATCAAGGCCAAATTCACTAATGAAGCTAAGTCAAGAGAATCTTCCAGTTCTTCTTCAAATTCTTCAAAGGTTTCAGGTTCCAAGCACAAAGGCTTAGGTTTTGTTATAAAGGAAGTTCCGGCTGTTGCAAAGAAACCAGTGAAAGCTGACAAGGCTGTTAATGCTAAAGTTGCAAAGAAATCACCATCTCCGAAGGAATTTACTTATTATTCTGGAAGATCATCATCTTCCAGGAGTCCATCTCCTAGGTATGATTCTTCTGATGGTTTCTTTGATAACTTTCATTCTGAACATTCATCTGATTCTCAAAAATCAAACCATTTTTCAAACAATTTTAGAGAAAGACTTTGTTATGTATGTCGTCAACCAGGACATCTAGCTGCTGATTGTCCTACGACTGCATATATCCACAAAACTGCAAAATATGTGGATAACAAAGGTCAAATTTTTGATGAACCATGGTTCCCAAAGCTTAAGTCAACTCGTGAATCGTCTTGGTGTAAATCAAGTACGTCGGTTGAACCTGATTCAGGTTCTGTTCAAAAATTAAAACTTTTACAAATTTGGAAACCAAAAGTTGTTTCCAAGGCCAACAAGGACTTTGTGGAAGACACCGGGCGACCCGACGCTGTTGATTCGGGTCGATCCCAACGCGACTAATGTTTTATTTGGTGTCAAGCAGGTGTTTCAGGAAGACCTTTCGGTAATTGAAAATATTGCTGATTGTGAAATATCTGTTCTAATTAAATTGAAATTCAAAATCATTTTCGTTTTTCCACATGCTAAGTTGTTAGTATTAGTGTTGGTTGATCAATTTTTCTTGTTTTTCACTTCATCTCATTCTGAGGGGGAGTTTGTTTTTGCAAAATTCAGTTTTTCAAATCGTAAAAATGAAAATCTATAGATAGAGTTGTCATTTTTAGGGGGAGATATTTGAAAAAGACAAAAACATTGAAAAATGCAAAAGCCAAAAACATTGAAAAATGAGAAATTGTATCCGACATGATTGGGAAATGATGGTACATTGGCCGACAGTGTCTGACTTATGGATAAAGTAGATGAAAAAGCCATAAGACCATTTGATCGATGTGCAAGGTAGGCTCGGCAAATCAGAAAGTATACAAATGTGATATATACTAAATCTGATGCTTGACCTAGTGGACAACATCTTGATGCATATCTCATGATATATCAGGAAAAAGACATGAGAAAAATAAAATGTGAAGTCACTGTGTATACATGTATTCATTTTGCAAAGATTTAAACTTGTTTGATTTTCTTTATTTTGTCAAACGATCGAACTTTCTCTGCGTGTCGAAAGACCGACCTGATCGTTGTTTGTTTGACGTTCTACTTCATTTTCTTTGGTGTTTCGTATAACTCATCGGACTTTCTCTGCGTGTACGGGAGTACCGACCTGATTGTTGTTGAGTTATACAAATTCAACTTGTTTTATTTTCATATTTTGTTAAATCCGAGGCCTTATCTGCGTATCGAAAGATCGACCTTAAGGTAGACGATTTAACGTTCTTATTTCTTTTTGCATGGAACACAGTTGACTATATCATGGTTACAATCATTATGTGATTCAAATCACAAATGAAATCACAAAATGTGATAAGCAAAGCATATCTGAGTATGTCTGATAGTGTGGGGTACGCTGGTCAATGCAAATTTAATCAATACCTTAACATATCCAAATGTTATGAGTATGATTGTGTCGGAGTTTAAAATTGGACAAATTATATCTGCAATCGGCATGGCTTATGTGCTTCAATAATTGAAATTGAAATGTAGTTCAGCATGTTATGACTAATATGATCCCAGGTTGTGATCTTTCTCACAAAAGACAAAAAGAAAAATAGTGTCTAATTCAGTATTGTTTTACTTTTCTTATCAGAAAATACCAAAAAGATTTTAGGTGGGTTTTAATATAAAGTTTCTAAAAGCCAAAAAGATTTTGTTTCTTATTTGTTTTTGATTGATCAACACGAAATACGAAATCAAGTTTTCAAAATCAATCTATCTTGGAGTCTCGAAGAGACATTATGCACCAAGATTATTTATGTTGGCAGGTTTCTAAGTGAGAAGAGAGCATCATGACTTCAAGTCTTTTGAAGTTTGTTGATAAAGAATTACACACGATGCAATATCAAGTATTCAAGATTGAACTCATCGTCAAGAACGAGGAAGAGTTTGGTTGAGGATACATGATACAAGTTTGTATAGAAGAGATGATACTGCACATGCCGAGGGGGAGTTTGTTGATACATGGTTCTTGATCGTCATGTGAAGTATCAAATACAAGAAGGATACACACAAAAATGTTGAGGTCCGAACTCAGGCCGAACCTGGAGTTCGGACATGGCCGAATTTGTGGCCGAACCTCAGGTTCGGCCGGTCGTATTTCAACACTATAAATATGTGTTTCATGTATTGTATTGAGTAGTGATTATAGTCTAAGCTTCCGTGTTATACATTTACTCTGTGTACTCTGTGGTCTCAGTGGTTAATACAAATCTCATTTGTATTTACTCTTTGTGTTTCATATTATTTTACTTTGATTTCATCTCGACTAA
>JBCNJP010000025.1:16442006-16470862 GCA_039602395.1 Deinandra increscens subsp. villosa | reverse complement strand
ATAAGTAATGGCATAATGAATCCTCGAACGTCTCAGAAACTCGAATATCCCCGGTCCTCCAAACTTATCGAGTTTGCCTCGTGCAACCCTGATATGAGCACAAATATTATGTTTATCTCCAATCTTTAAGTCGTTTGTCATATCTGAAAACACATAAAAGAAAACATTCATTAAATTCAATGTTATTGACAGATATAATCATCGATTTCGTCAAATCATTATCGTTTGCATAAACGAACAACATTTGATCAAAAATTTGAAGACCTCCGAACTCTGTCCGAGCTTCCTCCGAACCCCAAGTTCGGAGTCTCCGAACCCCAGGTTCGGATCATGAAGAACTCCGAGAGTTTTGAATCTCAAACTCGATGAAAACGACCAAATTAGACTTAACCAATAAACACCCTTGGTCGGATTTTGATAAGAAGCACATAGAAACCAGTTTTAACTGTTGAAAACACGTTTTCGATGGAACAATTTTAGATCTCGAAACGAATATAAGTCTGAACGTGTTTATGAACCAAAAACCAACAAAAACAAGATGAAAACCTAATCTAAGTCCATCAATGTGTTCGGAATCAAGATTTCTACCTAGAATCAGACTTGAAATCGCCAAAAACACGGTTAATTGAAAATTCGAAAATCGGGCAGCAGTTCGGTGCAAGTTCGGAGTGTAAACAGTTAACAATGAACTTCGAACTTCAGGTTTGGTGTATATATAGCTGACCAAGTTCGGACCTCCGAACTCCAAGTTCGGACGAACTGTAGCACCGAACTCCCAATTCGGCCACCTCCAAACCTTGTCCGATTCTGAGGTTCGGTCCTCTGAACTTCCATCTTCGGACCTCCGAACTTCCATCTTCGGACCTCCGAACTCCTCGTTCGGCCCTTCGAACTCCAGGTTTGGAGATTTGGAAATTTTTCAAAAAGAACCCCTTGAGTTTGATGAATTTTTCAAATTGAACTTCCAAAGTTTAAAATTTATCAATTTCCTCAAACTTCGTTCAATTTTACTGATGAAATTTCTGAAATCAAGTCCATTTGGTTATTCCCGACATAATTTGGAATCTTTCACTAACGGATTGAAAACAACGCAGAATAAAATCTTTTTGATTTTTGTAAATTTTCAAACAAACCTAAAATCTTTTTGGAATTTTTCATAATTATGCTAAAACATACCTAAAATCTTTTTGTGATTTTTCAGATATTCAAATAACAAACCAAACAGAAATAAAACAAAATTACTAAGAATTGATATAACTTAAGTATTTTTGTGAGAAAGATCCAGACGCGAGATCATATCGGCCAATATGAATCAGACACACTTCAATTTCATTTTTAATCAGCATGCAAGTCAAGTTGGCAGCAAATACAATTTGTCAATTTATTTCAGCTTGGGTAGATCAATTTTTATAGCTTTCTGATATGTTAAGATATATTTAGCAAGCATTGATAATATGAAAACCCACACAATCAGAAATACCGGTAATCTGGCTTATTCTTATTATTTTTGTATTTTTCACAGAATTTGATTCTCACGGAGATTTATCGTTCATGGTGTTTCATGCAAAAATTAAGCAGAGCCCTAAACAAACAACAATCAGGTCGGCTGGTAGGCATGCAGAGAAAGTCCGATTGTTTAGGAAAATAAGAAATGTAAAATAAAGCAGAAGTTGTATAATCCAACAACAATCAGGTCGGTACTCACATACACGCAGAGAAAGTCTGATGGATTATACGAAACACCAAAGAAAATAAAGCAGATCGTCAAACGAACAACTATCAGGTCGATCTTTCGATACGCAGAGAAAGTCCGATCGTTTAACAAAATAAAGAAAATCAAACAAGTTTAAATCTTTGTAAAATGAAACCATGCGTACACCAGAACATCTCTTATTCTATTTTTTCTTCTTCATTTTATTTAATGCCAAGATCACACAGTAATCATCATGATGTGTCTCACAATTAATCAAGCAAAATTTTTATGTTTATATCATACTAGCATATATCAGATTTACCCTTACGCATTTAACTAACCAAACAAGAACCTACAGCTTTTCATTTTTACTTTATCCGTGGTTGATAACACACGCCAATGTAATATCATTTCTCGCTTGGTCGGATCAATTTCTCAATTTTTTAATTTTTCCATTTTTTAATGCTTTTTGCATTTTTCCATTTTTTTTAAAAATATTTTTTGATATTTCTCCCCCTAAAATACAAAACGCTATTATTTTTTTTTGGATTTTTTATAACAAGAAAGAGGAAACAAACAAAAGAAAAACAATAAGCAAAAAATGATCAACCGAAAGTTACTCGATCGGTAACTTTTGTATACCGTTGATCTGCAAAAGATAACGAAAGCGGGTTTTGTCAAAAGCTTTCGTAAAAAGATCCGCTTTTGAAAATCAGTATGGATCTTTTGCAGATCAATCAGGTGTTTCTCAAAACAATCCCGGATGAAATGATAACGAATATCAATGTGTTTTGTTTTAAAGTGGTGAACGGGGTTTTTTGTTATTCAAATAGCGGCCGAATTATCTATGTAAATTTGAGTAGTAAGAAACTTCAAACCGTAATCCCGCATCTGCAGTTGAATCCATAACACCTGTGAGCTGCAACTAGCAGCTGCTATGTATTCAGCTTCAGCCGTGGATGTGGCAACAGAAGTCTGCTTCTTACACTGCCAAGATACCAACCTATCGCCGAGAAACTGACATCCGGCCGTGGTTGTGAAATTAATCTTGCAACCGCCGTAGTCCGAATCAGTATACGCCGACAAGTCGAACTTATCATCATGAGGATACCAGATCCCGAGATCTGAATTACCCTTCAGATAAGCTAGAATTCTCAAAACCGCATTCATATGAGAAACACGAGGAGCTGCCTGGTACCTGGCACACAAACAAACAGCAAACATTATATCAGGTCGACTAGCTGTTAAATACATCAGTGAACCTATTATAGCCCGATAACGAGTGACTTCAACTTCTTCACCGTCTTCATCAGGACATAGGCCATGTGACAGCTGAATAGGAGTTCCAGGAATTCGAACGCCTTCCACCTTGAATCGATTCAGGACATCTCTCACATACTTCGTCTGATGTATGAAGATACCCTTATCAGATTGTTGAACTTGCAATCCTAAGAAGAAAGACATTTCTCCCATCGAACTCATCTCGAACCTTATTTGCATTAAAGTCTCGAAATCCTTCGATAACTTCTCGTTTGAACAGCCAAAAATAATATCGTCGACATAAATCTGTACCAGAAGCAAATCCTCCTCCGTTTTATGGCAGAAAAGAGTAGGATCAACCAACCCACGCTTGAACCCGTTGTCGAGTAAATAAGTAGACAACGTCTCATACCAAGCTCGAGGAGCCTGATGGAGACCATATAAAGCTTTGTCCAACTTATAAACCTTCTCCGGATAATCAGGATCGAAGAATCCCGGAGGTTGTTTGACATACACTTCTTCCGTAACCTTACCGTAAAGGAACCCACTCTTTACATCCATCTGAAAGACTTTAAACCCACGATGTGCAGCAAACGCCAAGAAAATTCTGATTGCTTCAATTCTGGAAACAGGAGCATACACTTCGTTAAAGTCTATCCCTTCTTCTTGAGAAAAACCTTGAACAACCAAACGGGCTTTGTTTCGGACAATGATTCCACGATCATCCCGTTTGCACTTGTAAACCCACCGTGTACCACACGGCTCTTTACTTCCCGCTGGTAAATCCTCTAAATGCCACACACCCAACTTTTGAAATTGAAGTAATTGTTCTTGTAACTTCATTTGAAGTAGGATCAACATGTGAATCAAGTTGTTGAGTAGGAATTTCCACCTGATGTGTCACGGCTTCATGAAATTCACTATCATCATCTGAAGACATATCATCAGCAGCAATTGTCGAATCATTTGAAGTCTCGGTCATGTACTCATCAGCAATAGGCACTATCGGAGTTGGCAGAGTTTGTATGTTTAGAACCGGAGTATCATCTAGTAACTCAATGACAACTCAAGTAAGTTGCTCATCAGACATCTCTGGCTTCGATTCACAATTTTCAAAAAGAGCTTTATAATCGAACAACCAGTCCGGTCCAACACCCCTGGGTGGTAAAGTATAGGATTGGAAATCCACATGCAAATATTCACCCACCGTACCATTCTGCTTATTAAATACTCGCTTCTTTTGATTTGAGTATCCGACAAACAACCCCTCAAAGGCCTTGTCATCAAATTTTCCTGCAGAAGCTAATACGGTACAGGGACACCCAAAAGGCTTTAGATAATCGAGATTTGGCTTACGATTCTTCAATAATTCATAGCATGTCTTTCCAAGACGCTTCATAGTAAGCACTCGATTAAGCAAATAACACGCAGTGTTGACAGCTTCTGTCCAAAAAGGAACAGGTAATTGAGCATCAGCCAACATTGTTCGTGCTGTTTCAATAATTGTGCGGTTCTTTCTTTCTGCCACGCCGTTTTGCTGAGGTGTGTATGGAGTGCTAAATTCATGCACAATCCCTTTTTCCAAACAAAATGTCCTCACGGCTAAATTCTTGAACTCCGTGCCATTATCACTATGAATTCTTCGTACTTTCAGTTTATACAAAGATTCAAGTGTTTTAATCAAATTGATGAGAATTCTTGAAGTTTCATCCTTGGAGACCAGAAAATCAACCCACGAAAATCTTGAAAATTCATCAGTGACCACCAGACAATACCAATTTCCCGAAATACTTGCTCGATTCACTGGACCAAACAAATCCATATGAAGTAGCTCTAACGGGATCTCAATTGAGTGATATTTCTTCAGTGGATGGGATTTTCTTTTCTGTTTTCCCTTCTTGCAGCTCACACAGACATCATTAAAAACAAATTGTTGCTTTGGAACCCCTTCGACAAGACCCCTCCGCACCAGTTCGTTCATTTTCCTGTAGTGGATGTGTCCCATGCGACGATGCCATAGAACGGAATCTCTTTCGGATGCCTTCGACAAGAAACATGTACTTGCGACCGTTGCTTTTGCTGAATTCATGTCGAGCATATACAAATTTGAGAATCTCGGTGCTCGCATTACCACATACTCATCAGGTATCTTGAATTCAGGTTTCAGTATTAAACATTCACTCCCAGTGAAAGCAGTCGTGAATCGCTTATCACAAATCTGGGAGACACTTAAAATATTGTACTCCAATTCTTGAACAAATTCAACCTTGTCGAATGTGACAGCACCATTTGAAAGTTTACCGATACCGGTGACTTGACCGCCTTTGTTTCCAGCAAATGTTACTTTACCGCCGTCAAAGTATTTCACATCATGCAACAAAGAAATGTCTCCGGTCATGTGCCGAGATGCTCCACTATCAACAACCCAAATGTTATTCATCAGTTGTCGCGAAGATCCCTGCATAAATTACAACAGAACCATCCAATTGGAACCAGCATGTATGATAATGGTTCACTTCATAAGTTGTATCCGGAAATTGTAAAGACACACGAACATCACTGCATCTTGATAATAATCTTCAATCTTCACCGAATTGTAACACATTCTGATCTTTATGAAAACAAACACGATCAGCATCTTTAATCATGGAAATTCCCCCTCAGCATCAAATCCATCCCAATATATTACTCCGGTAAACGTATATCTCGTTGCAGACTGGAATCTGACCAAGTCTTTCGACAACTCAAGAAAGTATCGGGCATATGACAGAGAGTTCCAAACCATAATTGAAAACTTTGACTTATCGGTTCACACGAACATCAGAATATACCACCTTTCCATGAAGATCAAAAACCACCATCATCCCTGAACTGATTGCTTTTGAATATTCACTTTTTCATTTATGAAACTTTGAAAGTTTTTAGGGTCCCCATTTTCCCCCTAAACAAGTGAAATATTCAAATCTTCAATTTCTTATGATTCCAACCCCGTATTCTTGTAGTGGAATGATAAACTCAAGTGGCCCACAACGGAATCTTTAATCTCATTTAATATTCAGTTTGTGTAGAATGATAATCTCCGACAAACATTCCCAAGTAATCATAACCATGTCTCCGAATCTCTGTCCATCATCAGAAACATGTATTCTTGAATCTCTGTCCATCATCAAGAACAACAATGACTACTCACAAACTCATTTCTTGAAATTCGATCACTAACTCGTAACAAGTATCGGAATCTGGATTTTCTTCAAACATAACACCCCACAACTACCAAATAAATGGTAAACCCGATAGCTGATCCGCTTCTTTGAAATTCCCACCTAACGAGGGTTCGGGGGCAGCGCCCCTGAGAAGCGGGGTCCAAGGGCGGCAGCCCCTGGGGGGTCCAGGGCAGAGCCCCTGGCTGGGGCCTTGTCCGATCTACCTCCGAACCAGATCCTCCGAACCCTCTCCGAAACTGACCTTCGGACCTAGTCCGAACCTGACCATCGGAACCTCCTCCGAACCTGACCTTCCGACGTCCGAACATGTCCGAACTCTGTCCGAACCTGGAGTTCAGAGCGGTTATTTTTCAGATCTGTTCTTCGGCCGAACGTTGTCTGAACTCGAACTGTAAATTTTTGAAATCGAACCAGACTCAGAATTTGATCGAATTTGGACATCCAGAGGCTTCTGTTAGGTAACAATATGACTCAGAAAGACTGGATTGATTGAAAATCAATCAGAAACACTTTCAATCACCCCTAACCGAAGGTTTAACGTCTCGAAATGAAGAAAAACGATAGATTTTGACCATAGAAAGAGCCAACGGCTCTGATACCAACTGAAAAACCGTATACGGATCGATTCTATGGATGAGATGGAAGTTTTGTCATTGATTCGTGTCAAATGATTACATGACCGAAGGAGTATACAAACGTTTAAGCTCTGGGGGAGGTTGGACAGATGCTCCCCTCTCAACACAGACACTGGACAAAAACTTACAAAGAAATACAAAGACGAAACTATTTATACTTCTTAATTCTGTCCGAACTGGGGTACCTCCGAACCCGGTCCGAACTAGCTCCGAACCTGGAGTTCGGACCACCTTCGGACACCCCCGAACTTGGAGTTCGGTTAGGGTTCGGACCCTAGATCTTGTCCACTCTCAAATCTGTCTGTTCGTCAATTCGAACAGTAACGACCACACAAGGTTCATGCACTAACAATGGATGATTCAAAGAATCAACAGCAACAGAAATTGAAGAAGGTTAATTTGAAGCAATTAAAGAAATATGTTTTTAAAGCTCAAAAAGTTCAACCTGAGAGGTTTTACAAACTCAAGGGTTCAGAACAAATATTTTCTGACAAGGAATTCCCGCTTCATTACGTGGATGCTCAGAAAATATCAAAAGTTTTTGTGAAGAATGGTGATCCAAAGCTCAAGAAGAAGCAATCAGATAAATTTTCTTCTGGAGGATCTAATTCTACTCCTAAGAGCCCGACATCCAAATGGTATAATGATCATAGGTTTCAGGTATATGATAATTTTTATGATCATTTTGGAGACACTCATTTTTGTGAAGCTATGCAGGGACAAAAGAGGAAAAATGTACACGATCGCTTGTGTTACAAGTCCCGACAAATAGGGCATATGGCACAAGATTGTCCTATCACTGCTGCTTCTAATCAAAGAAAGGGAAAAGTTCCAAATGTTGGTAAATCTGCCAAATACAAATTCATTGATGAATATGACAGAGTATTTGATAAATTTCAACCGACATTTTTTAAACGTCAAGGAAGGTTTTTACCTAAATTTCAAAATGATGCATTTGTCGGTTGTTCGTCACAATCAACTGTGACCAGTTCATCAAATACTGATTTACCACCACAACAAATCTGGAAACCTAAAGTGGTTTCCAGATGTAATCAGGGCACTGGTCGACCAGAAGCGATTCGCTTCGGGTCATTTATAAACTAACGTGTTTGACCAGTGTGCATGTACTTCTAGAAGATCTACCGGTGATTGAAAAGTTGCTGATGGAGGAGTATTCTGCTGATTTAATTTAAATTACAAGTGATATCAAATTTCAAAAACAGAAAATTTTCTGAAAGCTAAAACTAAAAGGTATCCATGTCGAAAGGTCAATTTTCTTTCTTTAATGCAATTTGTTTGTGGTTTAGTGGGAGAAAATTGAAAATACCAAAAATAATGTCTTTGTGTTTTTGTTAAAATGGAAATTCAAAAATAGACTTTTCATTTTAAGGGGGAGAAAATCAGAAAAATACAAAAACATTAAAAAATGAGAAATTGTTCGGACATAATTGGGAAATGATGGTACATTGGCTTACGTGTCTGACTTATGGATAAATTAGATGAAAAAGCCATAAGATCATTTTCCTATGTGCTTGGTAGGCTCGACATTAAATCAGAAAGTATTCAGATGTGATATACATTATATACTAATGCTTGACCAAGTGGACAACATATTGAAGCGTATATCAAGATATTAAAAATATGTGTGAAAAGAAAAATGAGAATCACTGTGTATACATGTGTTCATTTTGCAAAGATTTAAACTTTTTTGATTTTCTTTATTTTCTTAAATGATCGGACTATCTCTGCGTATCCACAAGATCGACCTGATAGTTGTTTATTTAAGGTTTTGTTTTTTTTTCTTTGGTGTTTCGTATAATTCATTAGACTTTCTCTACGTGTCCACAAGACCGACCTGGCTGTTGTTGAATTACACAATTTCAACTTATTTTTATTTTCTTATTTTGTTAAATCCGAGGCCATATCTGCGTATCGAAAGATCGACCTTAAGGTAGACGATTTAACGTTCGTATTTCTTTTTGCATGGAACACAATTGACTATATCATGAATACGATCACTTTGTGTTAAATCACAAGTGAAGTCACAAAGTGTGATATAAAAAGCAAATCTGAATATGTCTGATAGTGTGGGGTACACTGGTCAAAGCAATCTAATCAATACATTAACATATCCAGATGTTATAAGTATGATTGTGCCTGAGTTTAAGAGGGTCAAATTATACCAGTACTCATCATGACTTGTGTGCTGAAGTAATTGAAATTGAAGTGTAGTTCAGCATGTTATGTTCAATATGATCCCAAGTTGTGATCTTTCTCACAAAAGACAAAAATAGTGTCTGATTCTGTATTGCATTTATGTTTCATATCTGAAAAGTTCAAAAATATTTTAGGTGTGTTTTAGCATAAACTTAGAAAAATCGAAAAGATTTTCGGTGTGTTTTGATGTCAAGTTTCAAAAAGCCAAAAATATTTTGTCTTATTTGTTTTCGACCGATCGACATGTTTTATGAAGTCAAATTCTAAAAAATATATCTTGGGATTTCTTTGTGCCAAGATTAAATAAATTTTTCATAAAAGAAAAGGAAACCACGTTTTGTGTCTTCTGAAATTGAGGTTCTATGCGTCAAGACTCAAGCATGGTGAAAGGGGGAGTTTGTAGTATCTTGTACAAATGGATCTTGAAGTTCAAAGATTATATAAGAGTGATCCAGCCATGCAAGCTCTACAGCTGACACGAAATTTCAAGTTGAAGATCAGATGCAGTAATGCTAAAGATTGAAGACTGAAGTTTAGTTAGCATAGATACACTATACGTTAAGGGGGAGTTTGTTAGAGCATATTCCTATGCTACAAAGTGTCTCGTGTATTGTATCTATGTGTGAGCATTTGAGTGAGTCTTAGGGGCAGCGTACCAAGCTCCATACCAATGGTATGTTGGATGGTACGCAGCTTAGTGTGTGTTACCTATAAATAGGTTGACTCTTTAATAGTTTGTAGCTGGTCATTCTGAGTCTTCAGTAAGTGTGTGTTTCTGTGTGTGTTCTAGAGAGAGAGAGCTTTGTTCTTGTAATCTTCAAGTGATCAATAAGAATCAAGCTTATTTACCTTCTCGTTTTACTAGATTGATTGAATCATGCAGTAGTAAGATCATTCAGTGCCCTTACAGTTAGCTTTGGCAAAATGGGAAGCATCAAAGACTGTAGCTGATACAATTCCACAGGAAGACGGGGAAGAACTCTAAGAGGGAGAACCAGTTCGACAACAACACTGCTGTGATCGCATAGTGATGCAGTTTTAACAGGATACTTTATCAGTAATCATTCTAAATACCATTCTTGTCAAGTCTTTGTCTTCCTATCTTATGTCATAGACACTAGTGATGGATAAAATAGTCAATCCCTATGGAACAATAATTGATTGTTTCGACACCCCAAGTGGAGATATCGGAGAATGTTCCTATACATATTATAGTATTAACCCGGGACATTCACAACCGTATGTGGCAGCAACTCTTCAAGTCAATTACGTGCAGTGAGTAGCTGGTCATTACAATGTTCTATACATGTAGTATTCTAACAGTCTGCAAGCCCCTCCATATGCGCTACCAGTTGTTCCATACATGGTCTATCTCCACCTTACCTATTTTAACCATATTAGCCACTGCTCTATCGAGTTTTATTTTCTGGACTAAGCATCACATATCCATACTCCCTTCATCAAGAACCAGTGGGACCTAGTGTGAGGTCCCCAGTTGTGAATGTTATGGTGGAAGGGAATAGCTTGATAACCATAAACATAACTGAACATGAAAAGAGAGAAAACGAGATGGTGAAGATTTGTAAGAAGGTGACTAATGCATTGGTGGAACTGACAACGCTTGGGAAGAAGAAACGCTAGGACACGAAAAGTAGAGATGCAAGAAATGAAGATTGTTAGTGGTTCTAAATGTTGTTTGTTTGATATTTGATTGCCTTATATGTGGTAGGCTATGTTATTTATTGTGTGTTTGTCTTACGTGTAGGACTAGACTATGTTTGTGATGTTTCTACAATACCGGTTAGTCTTGGTAGCTAGAATAAGATAATAATTTTGTTTGATTTTGAATGATTTTGTGTGCATAATATGTTTTGCATACACGAATTTAGTCTAAGTATAGACTATGTACATAGGAAATCTAAGTGTTGGCCTATACATTAGGACACATTTAGCGAATTACGTTGTGTGTGATTGATACTTGTAGTCCATGACATCGCAATTATCCACCATTTTATCGGAAGGCGTACAATTGTAAACAACCTTGAAAACACGTGTTCGTTATGACGTCGTGATTCGTCAAAGGAAAATCTAAATTCCAAGTTTGTAGATGCATGAATAGCAACTCCTATCCAATATTCCTAATATGACTTGCCATTGTGCTAAACTGCTCAACTTTCAATTGAAGACAAGAAGCTATGGCTAATGAGCATGATTATGATCAATATGTCCATGATGTGGACACTGGAATTCCAATTTTTGAGCAACTATGCTTGAAGGCGGAGGAATACAAGGTTTGTAAATTAGAATCAGCTAAACCAAAAACATTTCCTGGCCCGTTGACTATAGAAAAGGAGAAGAGCAAAGCACACAATGAATCTCAAGGATCCAATTGCACTGATGCGAGTAGAACTTGCGAGAACCATTTGAAGATGTCTATTGGAAGGAATCATTGTTGATACATAATTTGTGCGCCGTGTGAAGTATCGAGACAAGACGATGTGAAGTTCAAGACAAAGTGAAGACTGCCATCCGAACCTTATTGCAGTTCGCCCAAGGTTCGGCATGTCGTGTATAAATAGGTATTTGGGCTTTGTAATTTCAGAACTAGAGGGAGATAGGTCTGTTCTCAAGTGTGTGTTTTTGTGGTGTTTCTCTATGTCATCACTCTATGTTTCCTGAGTTGTAATTGTTCACTTTGATCAATAAAACAACTCTTAATTACGCGTTTCTCATCCGAAATAGCTAGATTGAGTAGACGACTAATGCTCATGAACTTTCAAGTGGTATTAGAGCTATCTGGTTCATTCTACTGATCTGTGGTTGCTATTTTTGGAGTTTTTGAAACAAAAAGTTTGGGTTTTCGAAAAATTTGAGTGTTTTTGCGAGTTTTCAAGAGTTTCAATTGAGTATTTTGTAAAAAATGTTATCCTAAATCATTTTCATCACTTTTTCTGGTCTACTGCTGCAAATCTCGAAAAAATCTCTCCAATTTAGAAAAATTTGAGTGAAAATGGTCAGGTTCGGCTGAAGAATTTCCTGTTTGGAATAACCGTCATCCGAACTCCAGGTTCGGCTTGTGTTCGGTCGTCCGAAGTATAGGTTCGGTTAAGATTCGGGACAGGTTTGGAAAATCTCTGTTCGGATAGATTTTGGCTACTGTTTCAAGTTTGGATGATTTTCAGTTCGACTAAGGTTCGGATAAGATTTCTGGTTCGGATTGAGTTCGGATAAAATCAAGTTCGGATAAAGGTTTTTGAGTTCGAATATAGTTCGGCTGATCATAATTTGAATTTTTACAAAATGTCAGATTTTCAAGCTTTTGCTGCAATGCAAAGTGCGATGCAAACAATGCTAAACTTTGATAACGAAATCGGAATAAGTCAGAAAGTTCCCAAGTTGTTGAAGTTGGAGGATTATCAATGAAAACGCTGGAGCGTCGGATCGGCTTAGTTCGATATCAATTGTGTAAACGAGAATGTAAACAAACGGTGTAAATATCAATACTCAATCTCTCATTAACGATATACACGATTACAAGAGAATCAGAGTATAAGAACATACACACTCTCAAAAGTTCGCTCAATAACAACTAGTTACAAATAACAAAGCTACACCTATTTATAGACTCTCGGATGTCCGAACTCCTAAGCCTGTTCGAACCTCAGGTTCGGCCAAGGATTGGCCGTGGTTTGGCCAGATTTTGGTCGGCAGCAAACAAGTGTAATCTTCATGTCTTCGAAACTTTGTCTGATCCAACTCGTTGCCACATAATGTATTAACAAACTCCCCCTTGGTAACAGCTGGACCGTTCTTTATCAGCCTTGAACATCAACATCCTCATCTCTCTTCCTTACCAACTCATGATTATTTACGGCATAGATGTTAAAATCAAAACAAATCCTTATCACCCTCTGGAACTTCAGCGCCTGCTCCATGTAATCAGGATGATACAAGATTGTATTGTTATAAAGTACATCTATATCAGCCTTCGAAAGATTGATCAACCATATTGGATCGTAGATCTTCACAACTTTGTTATTTTCCTCCAACACAATCACAACTTCACCTGTTTTCTCGTTATAATACCACCATCTCAAATCCCTAATGAAATCAAGCTCCATCTTCATAAGCGGAATCTTTTTCATCACATATGATTCTTTTTAAAAATCAGGATTATCAACTTCTTACCAGTTCTTGCATGAATCCTTGTTCGAGATCGACGCCTTTTGGGTTTCTGAGGATCCAAAAATTGAAATCCTTCACGACATTCTTTCTCAATGAGATTCTTGAAATGTAAACCCTTCCAATCAGTGCCATAATTGCACAAAGGCTTTCGGGTCAATTCACGAATATCCCAAACAGGCAGACTGTTAAAATCATTGGCACATTTGAAATACTGGATTGCGTGTTGGCGTTTAATCCCGTAGCATTTCAAACTGTCAGAATACATCCAGCTGATAATCTCACCTGAAACTTGACCCTTAAACTTGACATACGATCTCTGTTTGATTGGCTTTGGAGGAGGAACATAGTTGGCATGAAACGTTTTCATGTATTCATCAAATGCCCAACGCTGTTTCTGTTCCGTTGCCTCCTTAACCACCGGGTCTTCAGATTTTTCTGCTTCTTTATTCTTTATTCTTTCTTCAGCCTCAACACTTTTCTCCTTAGGAAACACTTTGAAATCATCACCAGACTAATTGTTATTGAAGTTGGAGTATAAGTCTGGATATTCTTCTTCTATAATATCTTCTATCTCAACTTCCTCCTCAAATATATCTTCAACATCTTCATCAGATTCTTTGTCAGATGAATCATAATTCCTTGGTGCTGATTCAGAAACTTTTCTTAATTCTTCATCGTTCAGATCAATTACTGCTTGCAATTGTTCGGTCGTCAAATCACCAACAAACTCACCCACTTCTAGCGTCTACAACATCTGCCCAAATTCACCTAGACTCGTTGCCGCTTTGTTTGATGGAATTGAGGTGATCGGCATTGCATCTCTAGAATCTTTCTTCCCCTGGGAAGTAGATGTCCCAGCACCCAAACCAGTGGTTCCGGTCGGGCCTGATCCTCCACCAACTCCCCCTTGTGGATCATCTTGATCGGGATCATCATTCAGAATTCTCATCGGATCTTCATTACAACCCGAACTATCTCCAATCTCCCCCCGAGCTTTAAATTTCTTCATCAAGAACTTTTTTTGCTCATCCATTTCGAGAAGCAATTTGCTCTGAGTTTGACTAGATCTGTTTAACCTCATAATCTCTTGATCTTTGGCATAATCCCGACTTTGCAAAACATTGATCTGTTGACTTTGAGTCTGATTTAGTGCCCTCAATTCATCATTGCTTGTTTGTAGCACAATAATCATCTTGGATTGTTCTTCAGTCTTAGATTTCAATGCATCAAGTTGTGACTGGTGATCGGTTAATGCACTTTGAAGAATATTGGCTTAAGAAAACGACACTGAACCTTGTTCAAAGTTAAAAATTTACTTCTGGTGTTGATTGTGTTGAAGCTGTAGCTGTAGAAAACACTGGAGTTGTGGGAGTTAAACCCATTGGGTGATTCACAAACTGCGCACCAGCACTTGCTGAAGGTACTGTGCTAACAGTTGTAGATGTGTTAGTATTCATCAGATTTTGTAGAAATTTAGACTGAATATCAGACATTGAAGTCTGAATAGTCGTAGAAACTTCTGGCAGAGACATGGCAGGACTGGTTGATGAAGATACACCGGAACGAGTCTTTAGTATAAGCTGAGACGCTTTTTGCCGTTTACCTCTTCCACCAGCAATTGATTCTTCCTTTTTTGTAAAGAACTAGAAGCCTTCTGCTTTCCTTTGCCATGAACTTCATCGGCGTCAGGAGCATAATCTTCATCAGACTCAGATGAGACTACATCATCATACACACGATCCTTGTATCGATCGTTGCTTTTGTTTAGACTGATTCGGTACGCGAGATGTTCATCGCTACCTTTCTTGAGCTTCACATACTTAGAATTGATCAAGACTCGCACAAACGGATTGTTTGTGTCAGACAAGTCTTCGGAGTCAGCCCCAACGTTCAAAAACTCCTCCTCCTCATCAAATTCATCTTCTAGGGTATTTACCGCAGGTGTCTCAGTCACACTGACAGATACAGGAACTTCCTGTGCTGAGACCACCGGTTCAGAAACTGGCGGTTGAGAGACAACTGGTGCAGGTTCTTGATTCACTGGTGCCTGTACCACTGGAACTTGTCTTTTTAGGTCTTTTCACCCTACCTTGTTGTGGAATCTGATTTTGTTCTTCGATCCAACTGTAATCTAGTTCCTCTGAATCACTACCATTGTCATGACGAGGTGCACCTTGTGCTGGAGCCACATAATTAACATTGGCCAAATGACCAATCAGACGCTTCAATTTTGGCTGAAACTCTGGTGCCATTTTCTGATAAGACGCCAGAGCACCCACACTTACCGCAGTCATGTGTTTCATCACCATTTTTGTGCTATAAGCTTCACTAAATCAGGATACCGGTCATTGAGAATCATCTGAAGAAATCTTGGGTAAATAGCTGCTTTCTTTTGTCTTCGAGTGAGGTTATCTCTCATGTAATGAAATATCAACCCAGCAACATTATATGGTCGATTCATCACCAAAGCATTCATTAAGGGCAACATTATCTGTTGAACTTCATCGTGTCCGGATATTCTGTGCCCCAGACATACCAACAACACGTGCGCCAAATATTTGTACGGAACGCTCAGCGAAGACTTGTAAACCCATTCTTTACTTGGATCATCAGTATACCAGATTCGCTTCAGAAATGCCACGTTATCTTCATGAGAAAACTCTATTGGTGTTGTTGTTGTATCAGACTCCAACTGCAAAACTCTGCGAATATCTGCCTCAGTAACTTCAATCGTTCGACCCTGAATGGTGGCAACAATTCTGATTGGAGTATCAGTAATTGTCCGAGCAGTACTCCAGAACTCTAGAATGATATCACGATACACATCACACTGTTGAGTGATTGTATAGTGAATTCGTGATCGTCTCAGAAATTCAAAGATCCCGGATCCTCCAAATTTATCAAGCTTGCCCCGTGCAACACCAATATGCGCACAGATGTTGTGTTTGTCACCGATTTTCAATTCGTTGGCCATATCTGAAAATACATAAGATAAAACATTCATTAAATTCCATGTTATTAACAGATATTATCACCAATTTCGTCAATTCATTGTCGTTTGCATAAGCGAACAACTTTTTGATAAAAAATATCAAACCGCCGAACTCCATCCGAGCCTCCTCCGAACCCCAAGTTCGGAGTCTCCGAACCCCAGGTTCGGAGCTTGATGAACTCCGACGAATTTGAATTTGAAAAACAGTGAAGTCCACCAAATCAAGCCACAAAAATGTACACCCTTGGTCGGTTTTTGACTACAAACATAGAGGAACCATTTTTAACTTCTAAAATCAAGTTTTAAGTAGATTAATTTGAGATCTAGGAACCTGTCACAGTCCGAACGATTTTTCGAACAAAAATCCAACACACAGAGAATGAAAATTAAATCTAACACTACCAGTGTACTCGGAATCAAGTAATCTACCTATTGCAAGTCTCAAAACCGTCAAATAATCGCTAAAACCAAAATTCAAATTTTGGGCAGCCGTTCGGTGTAGGTTCGGAGTAAATAGTGAAAGTGAGCTCCGAACCCCAAGTTTGGAGTATTTATAACCCGAGACGTTCGAACCTCCGAACGCCCTCCAAACTCCACGTTCGGACAAACTATTCCACCGAACTCCAACTTCGGCCTCTCCAAACCTTGTCCGATAGTGGGCTTCGGACCCACCGAACTCCAAGTTCAGTCGTCCGAACTCCAGGTTTGGACATTTCAAAAAGTTTCAAATTACACCCTTGATTTTGATGAATCTTCAAATTGAACCCCGAAAGTATAAAATTTATCAATTTGCCTCAAACTCCGTTCAATTCAACGATGATTTTTCCGAAATCAAGTCCGTTTGGTTGTCTCCGGCATAATTTTGGAATTTTTCACTAACAGTTGATAGAAAATAAAGCAGAATCAAAATCTGTTTGATTTTAGTAAAATATTCAAACACACCAAAAATCTTTTTGGATTTCTAAAAAATTATGCTAAAACACGCCTAAAATCTTTTTGAGATTTTCATATATTCAATCAACAAACCAATCAGAAATGAAATGAAATTACTGAATTAAATCTAATATAACTTAAATGTTTTTGCGAGAAAGATCCAGACGCGAGATCATATCGGCTAATGTGCATCAGACACACTTCAATTTCATTTTTAATCAGCATGCAAGTCAAGTTGGTAGCAAATACAACTTTTCAGTTTATTTTAGTTTGGACAGATCAATTTTTACAGCTTTCTGATATGTTAAGATATGATTTAGCATGCATTGATAATATGATAGCCCACACAATCAGAAATACCGGTAATCTGGCTTATTATATTTTTGTATTTTACAGAATCTGATTTCCAACGAGATTTATTGTCCATGGTGTTTCATACAAAAATAAAGCAGAACCGTAAACAAACAACAATCAGGTCGCCCGGTAGGCACGCAGAGAAAGTCCGATTGTTTAGGAAAATAAAAAATAGAAAATAAAGAAGAAATTGTATAACCCAACAACAATCAGGTCGGTGCTCCCGCACATGCAGAGAAAGTCCGATGAGTTATACGAAACATCAAAGAAAATAAAGCAGAACGTCAAACGAACACCAATCAGGTCGATCTTTCGATACGCAGAGAAAGGCCGATCGTTTGACAAAATAAAGAAAATCAAACAAGTTTAAATCTTTGCAAAAAGAAAGCATGCATACACCAGAACATCTCTTATTTTGTTTTTGCTTTTTCATTTTATTTAATGTCACACATCATCCGTCAAGATGTGCCTTACACTTAATCAAGCAGATTTTTATGTTTATATCATACTAACATATATCAGATTTTCCCTTACGCATTTAACTAACCAAACATTTAAGCTGTCGCATGGCCTTTGTCGCTGAATTGGAGTTCCAGGAATGCGAACATCTTCCACTTTGAATCGACTCAGGACATCATTCACATACTTCGTCTGATGAATGAATATCCCCTTGTCAGATTGCTGAACTTGTAAACCCAAGAAGAACGACATTTCCCCCATTGAACTCATCTCAAACCTGGTTTGCATCAATTTCTCGAATTTTTTGATAATTGTTCGTTTGAGCTGCCAAAAATGATATCATCCACATAAATTTGTACCAAAAGCAGATCCTTCCCCGTTTTCCGACAAAATAATGTTGAATCAACCAACCCACGCTTGAATCCATTGTCGAGTAAATAAGTGGAGAACGTCTCCTACCACGCTCGAGGAGCCTGATGGAGACCATAAAGTGCCTTGTCTAGCTTATATACCTTCTCCGGATAATCAGAATCGAAGAATCTCGCAGGTTGTTTGACAAACACTTCTTCTTTAACTTTGCCGTATAAAAACACACTCTTAACATCCATCTGGAAGACCTTGAATCCACGATGTGCAGCATACGCCAAAAAGATTCGTATAGCTTCGATTCTGGCAACTGATGCATACACCTCGTTAAAGTCGATTCCTTCTTCCTGAGAAAATCCTTGAACAACCAAACGTGCTTTGTTACGGACTATTACTCCGCGAACATCTCATTTGCATTTATAAACCCACAGTGTTCCACACGGTTCTTTGCTTCCAGCTGGTAAGTCTTCAAGGTGCCACACTCCCAACTTTTGAAATTGTAGTAACTCCTCTTGCATTGCTTCTACCCACGAGCCATCAAGTAAAACTTCCTTAACATCTTTAGGCTCGATCTGGGATAGAAAACATGAATGAAACGCTTTGTCCTGAATTCCAGATTCCAAAATCGTTAATAATGCACTGCTCTCGATTTGATGTCTCGTGCGTACTCATTCACTTAAATCACCAATAATATTGACTTGCGGATGAATGGTGTTTATCCGGAGTGTCTGATGAATTGGAACAATGACCGTTTCAGCCATATCAGGAACATGATCTTCCTCAACCACCACGTTCTCAGTTGAATTAACAGCAACATCACTTGTAGTCGCTTCAACTTGTGGATCAGATTGTTGAACAGGAATCTCAACCTGATGTGACACGGCTTCATGAAAGTCATTATCGTCATCAGAAGACATATCATCAACCCCAATTGTCGAATCATTTGATGTTTCTGTCAAGTAATTACCAGCAACAGGCACTTCCGGAGTCGGTAGAGTTTGAATATCCAGAACTGGAGTATCGTCTTGAAGATCAATAAACACACGAGTAAGCTAATCATCAGACATCTCTGGTGTCGATTCAAAATTTTCAAAAAGAGATTTATAATCGAACATCCAGTCTGGTCCAACACCTTTAGGTGGTAATGTGTAGGATTCAAAATCAACATGTAAGTATTCTTCCACAGTACCAGTCTGCTTATTGAAAACCCGTTTCTTCAAATGTGAGTAACCAACAAACAAGCCTTCAAAAACTTTTTCATCAAACTTACCTGCAAACTTTAACACGGTACATGGACATCCAAACGGCTCCAAATAACTAAGATTCGGCTTATGATTCTTGAGATGTTCATAACATCTTTTCCCCAGTCGTTTAACTGTAAGCACTCGGTTAAGCACATAACAAGCTATGTTGACTGCTTGCGTCCAGAAAGGAACCGACAATTGAGCGTCAGCCAACATTGTTCGTGCTGTTTCAATAATTGTATGATTCTTTCTTTCTGCCACGCCGTTTTGCTGAGGTGTGTATGGTGTACTAAATTCGTGTACAATTCCTTTCTCCATACAAAAAGTCCTCACGACAGAATTCTTAAACTCCGTGCCATTGTCACTGCGAATTCTTCGTACTTTCAACTTATATAATGAATCGAGAGTAGTAATCAAGTTGAGAAGAATTCTTGAAGTTTCATTCTTAGAGACCAGAAAATCAACCCATGAGTATCTTGAATATTCATCGGTTACCACAAGACTATACCAATTCCCAGAAATACTTTTACGATTCACAGGACTAAATAGATCCATGTGAAGTAAATGCAACAGGACTTCAATAGTATGATACTTCTTCAGTGGATGTGATTTTCTCTTTTGCTTTCCCTTCTTGCAACTCACACACACATCACTGAATACAAATTGCTGTTTCAGAACTCCTTCAACAAGATACCTACGCACCAACTCGTTCATCTTGCGATAACAGATATGACCAATGCGACGATGCAATAGAATGGAATCTCTTTCTGAAGCTTTTGATAAGAAACATTGACCCGCAACAGTTGCTTTGGCTGAATTCATGTCGAGCATATACAGATTTGAGAATCGAGGTGCTCGCATCATAACAAATTCGTCTAGAATCTTATATTCAGGCTTCAGTATCACACATTCACTCCCCGTGAAAGCAGTTGTGTATTGCTTGTCACAGATCTGGGAGACACTAAGAAGATTGTACTCCAATTCTTTGACATATTCAACTTTCTCGAATGTGACTGCACCGTTCGATAATTTACCAATGCCGGTGACTTGACCTCCCTTGTTTCCAGCAAATGTAACTTTACCTCCATAGAAGTACTTCACATCATGCAACAAAGAGATATCACCAGTCATGTGCCGAGATGCTCCACTATCAGCAACCCAAATATTGTTCATGAGTTGTTGCGAAGATCCCTGCATAAATTAAAATAGAAGATTAGTTTTGGGACGTACCCAAGCTAGAAGCTTTAGGTTGACCGTCATCTTCTACAAAATCATCACCAGTCATGGAAGAACCCTTAGGTTTCCATGCATCACTTGAAGAGCCTTTGGATCCAGGAGTAGAGTTTTTAAGAATTGATTTAATTTTTCCAGAATCATTTTCTGAATTCTTTTTCAGTTTTATGTTTTTGAAATTCAGATGACTCATTAAAAAAATGAACTCTACCCTTATAATCCACAAAACTGACTTTCTTTTTGGAAACAGGTGTTTCAGTCTGATATCCTTCAGACATTCCATCAGATTGTTCTGCATCAGACTTGTCAGTTTTGGGCTTTTTCAATGGACAAGTCAGATATGTATCACCACGTTTTTTGCATTTAAAACATTTTCGTTTATCAATCAAAACTTTGTCAATCGAGTCACCATCCACATCGGACTCAACAACAGGTTTTTGTTGTTTTTGTGTCTTGGGTTTCAAACCCTTTCGATTAGACACACGATGATTTCCAAAATCATCATTACAACCAGAATCATAACCCGTTACCCTCTCTGGAACATCATCACAGTACATAAATTGACTTCTAACATGTGAATTTCCAGAATAAAAATAAAATTGATCCTTATAATTCTGATATCTATTTCTCCTTCCACCAAATCTTGGACCAAACTCATTTTGACAACCATGATCAACCCACTTTGGACCCCTTCCAAGGATAGGTTGATTTGGTCCACAACAAAAATCATCATAAAAACCATCATCACTATAAAATTGTGACCTTTTGATATAAGGACTTGGTTTTCTGAAATTTGGTTGCATTTGTTTGTGAAAAACTCTTGGTGGTGATTGAAAAGTTGATTTTATTGGTTTCTTGTTTACAGACTTTTGAACAGACCTTTGCATCCTGTTAACCAACCCAGATTCAAAATCAGAGACAAGTGTGTCCATTACATTGATACTTCCATTTCCCCTTTAATGGGCACACTCCTCACCTTAGGATCATAAGCAGGATCATACTTCCCCGAAATTTTTTTATCTATTAAATTGGGATTTACCATATCCAAAGGAAAGTCTTTATCGCTATAAATCTTATCAGAACCTTTTAAGCGATAGGTCACCCAATTTTCAGATGTATCAAATTTGGGTTTCGGAGTGGAATTGCCAGCCTTGGCTTTTTCAGGTTTTGAAACCGTAGATGAAGAACCTTGTTCAAAAGATTTTGTTTTGGCTGGAGGCACAAACCCAACTCCACCCTGTTTGACCTTTTTACTTGCAACAGACTTGCTTCTAGCAATCTGTTTCTGTTCAAACTCACTCAGTTTCGTCAGCTCAGATTTGATGGTTGAAAAATCATGTTTTGAAATCAAAATTTGATAATCTAGCTTAGAAACACGAGTGGGTTTGGAAGATTCAGCTTCTGTTTCAGATATGAGATCATCAATTTTATCAAAATCTGAGACATCATAAAAATAGTTCATCAACCATAGAATCCAAGATAGATTTTCCGGTTGAAGTTTTGTCAGACTTCGAATTAATTGATTGATGATTACTCTGCTTGTCATGAGAAGAAACTTCCACTTTCTCCTTAGATGAAGGACCATTGGTTATAATGACAGGAGGAGGAACTTAACTCAATTTAGCAGAATTAGTTTCCCTTTTCAGAGTTGTAAAGAAAGTTGGTAAATGATGATGAAACTTGAACATAATCAAGCTTTTGTTTTAGCTCAAAAATCTCAATTTGTTGATCTGCAACAAGTTTTTGACAATCAACCAAGTCCTTTTGTACGGACACAAGCAGTTCAAATTTGGTTTGAAAAATTAAATTTTTGTAAACGAAACTGCTCATGAACCGATAACAACTCCTTAGTGGTTCCTTCCCATCTTTCCTTATAAATATTCTTATCAGATCTTGCTACCGACAAAAGATCATTGAGTTTTGTCTTTTCATCTAAGAGCGTACTCTTAGCGGTTGCAAATTCATCACAAGATTTGCACATCGGAGGGTAAGAAACTACCTTAGAAGAATCTGCCATAAGAGCAACTGATTTTGTGATGTTGTTTCTTTTTAATGTACCAACCTCCTGCTTCAGACTTTTGTTTTCATCAGTTAATGTCTGCATTTCCTTTTGTAGTGCAAACATCTTGTCAGCAATCTCCACAGCCTTTTGCTGAGCCCTCTCATATTTTTGCTTCAATGGAAGACTCTTTTGATATAAGTTCTCATAATCATTGGCTGTGTCAAGTGCTTCAGCTTTCGCGGCTTCACATTCACGGATCTTTGCATTATGGGCATATTGTTTTGTCCAACAGGATACACGTATGGTGCATCCAATGCAATCCATAAGTCCGGATCGGTCGTTCCAATGTAAGCTTCGAACATTTTCTTCCAATTTGCATAATCTTCAAACTTGAGAAGTTTGGGAACTTTCTGGGTCGTCCCAATTTCATTGTCGTAGTTCAATAAAGTCTGCATCTGAGACTGAATCGCAGCAAATGCTTGATAATCTGACATCTAGAAAATTTCAAGTTTCTGATTTGTCCGAACGTGCTCCGAACTTGTAACAACCTCCGAGCGTGCTCCGAACCTTCTCCGAACTCAAATACACGGTCCTAACATTCTCCGAACTTGTCACCGAACTCAACTTTTTTGAAACAAAGACACAACCTCCGAACTCCCTCCGATATACTCCGATCTATGTCCGAACTCTCACCGAAGCTCAATTCTCACCGAACTCCCTCCGAGAGACCTCCGAACTCTCAACGAATGAGAAAACTGACCGAACTTCACTCCACACTTGTAAATCGGAGCGGTTACGCCGAACTGGAGGTTCGGCCGAACGAGAAACTTTCAGAAATTTTTGAATCTCACAGAAAAACTCACACAAACGAGCTCAGAACAATCTGATAAACGAAAACGGACAGAAACAAGGTTTTGTGACGTAAATCATGATGTTTTGAACGTAGTTTTTCAGAGACGAAGATGAAAAACAAACTTTGAATCACAAAATTGAATCAAATCGAACCAAACGATACCAGAAAGCTCTGATACCACTTAAAAACGCTAGAGCGTCGGATCGGCTTAGTTCGATATCAATTGTGTAAACGAGAATGTAAACAAACGGTGTTAATATCAATACTCAATCTCTCATTAACGATAAACACGATTACAAGAGAATCAGAGTATCAGAACACACACACTCTCAAAAGTTCGCTCAACAACAACTAGTTACAAATAACAAAGCTACACCTATTTATAGACTCTCGTCCGTCCGAACTCCTAAGCCTATCCGAACCTCAGGTTCGGCCACGGATCGGCCGGGGTTCGGCTAGAGTTTGGCCGGCAACAAACACGTGTAATCTTCATGTCTTCGAAACTTTGTCTGATCCAGCTCGTTGCCACATAATGTATCAACAATGAAAACTGGAAGCAACGATTTTCTGCTTACATAAGCACGAATGATATCGATTTGCGTATTCCAATTAAGAAGCTTTACTCACATCCAATTGATCAAGGAGATTTCAAAGAAGTTCATACATGTGATAATGCTGAAAGAAAACTATATGAGCTTGAGCAAAAAGCTTTTGGTTATCTTACAATGGCATTACCGACTGAGTTGTTACATCAAGTTAGTACTTGTAAAAAAATCAAAACAATTGTGGGATGCGTTATCAGCAATGTGTGAAGGGAACGCTCAATACAAGAAAAGTCAGAAGAAGGTATTGAATAAGGAGTTTGATAACTTCCAGCATTATGAGAAACAACATTATGAGAATGAAAACATCACTACTCTTGTATTAAGATTGTCACATCTAATTAGTGAATTGAAGATTGTGGGAATTGAGAAAACAGATGATGAGTTAAAAGAAAAGATTATGGAAGCTTTAACAGAAAAATGGGAAAGTTATGTATTGTTGCTACACATGACAAAGAATTTTCCACATTATCATTTCATGATTTAACTGGGAAACTTCATGCTCGTGAAATGGAGATGATGAATTCCAACAAGTCAACGACTAACTTGCAAAAATCCAGAATTGTATCATGGTGAGAATGCTGCTAGTATGACTGCTAAGGCTAAACCAAGTCTGAGTTCTGCACCACCTACTGCTTTCATTGGAAATATTTATAGAAATTCTGATAATAATTCTTCAAGGGGTTGTAACTTTACGATTCTAGAATCATCAAGTCAAAATGCGTTTTCTATCAAATCAGTTGACAATTGTGCTAAATTGGTTTCTGCTCTCATTTCATCATCATTTGGAATGTTTATCAATGATGTTAGCAATGCTCAACTAACTAAAGATGATTTGAAAGAAATTGATGATGATCAATTAAATGAAATGGATATGGCTTGGCAATTAGCTATGCTGACTCAGAGGTCACAAAGGTATTACAAGAAAACTGGAAAACAAGCTTTTGATGAAAATTGGGTTTTGACAAATCCAAGATTAAATGTTACAAATGTTCAAACCTTGGACATTTTGCTAGAGAATGTCAACAAGCTCACACTTCCAAAGCTACAAATGGTTCTCAACCGTCTTTAAGCAATTCAAATAAAACAACTTCAACTGCTCAGAATAATGGTACTTATGATTGGGCAAACAATTTGATATATCTGCTTTGATTGTCACATATGAGCAAGATGAGTATTATTCTGATTCGAGTTCGTATGAAGCTGCTGAAAATGAAAAATTTGAATCCAAAATTGAAAGTTTGATGAAAGAAAATGAATCTTTGGTGGAAGAAGTCAAAATGCTTATTGCTGAATGTATATTGTTAAAAGAAGATTTGGGGGTTGCTAGGAGAAATTGTAAGGAAATGAAAATCTGAGTCAACCGGTTCAAGATGAAGATTTCCGGTTGAAGACATGTTCAAGCGGAAAACCCTCAAGCGGAAGACTTGTCAACCGGAAAAGCTTAAGCGGAAGAATATTTCCGGGTGAACTCTTTTATCCAATAGTATAAAGAGTTCAACCGGAAAAGTACTGAAAGTTTACTTTTGCAGAAATCAGACCTGCAACTACTTTTATTCTTCCAAAGTCATATCCTAGCCGTCTCCTACTTATAGATAATTGCATTTTGCACATTTCCTCTTTTGTATGTTTACTAATGTTCTTTTAGTAAGTTTATTGTTTGACTTTCATGTACGGTTAGATTAGCCCGTATGAGATCAACGGCTGTAGTTGATCTCCTTAGTACTATATATAGTTGTTAGCTAGTTCATTCACAAGTACCAGATTTAGTGCTTACACTTGTAACAGTTTGAACTTGAGTTAATGCAAATAGTACCGAGAAATTTATTATCTTGTGTTCACTAGTTTATGCAATCAATACAATCAAACTACAAGTATAAGTAAAACAAAGCTTCAGTAAAAACAAGTGTGATACAACTTTATTCCGCATGGTTGTGATCCGCAAGTAAAGAGTTCTTGTTTTGATTATTTCTCTGAGTAATCAACGGTCCTACAAGTGGTATCAGAGCATTGGCTCTCCACTTTGAAGACTTCTAGTGCTTCAAAGTTGATACTTTACTTGCTTACTTAAATTTTTACAAGCTTTTTCTGTTTTACAAACTGTTTTTCACAATGACTGACTTAACTCTTGGTTCACTTAATGGTAGCTCTAACAAACCACCAATTTTCACTCCCGATGACTTTGATACTTGGAAACTCAGGATGGAAGGTTTTGTTAGAAGCCTAGACAGACACATTTGGAACAGGTTGACTGTAGGTCCTTATAGCCCAACTGTTCCATCTGCTGATGATGCCCAAGTGCAAATATCAAAACCACTAGACAAATATGTTGAAGCTGATTATGCTGAGCTTGAATATGATCACAAGGATTACTGGACACTCCAGGCTGCATTACCCAACTCTATACTGGTAGGGTTCAAGGGATATAAGACAGCACACAGCTTGTGGAATGCTCTCAGTGAAATGTATGAAGGGTCTAGTGAGGTTAAGGAAAACAAAAAGGATGTTTTGAAACAAAGATATGAAAACTTCACTTACAAAACTAGTGAATCTATGACCAACCAGTATCTTAGATTTGTTTCACTTCTTGATGAATTACAAAAGGTAGAAGTAAAAACTGAACAGACTGATGCCAACAGGAAGTTCTTGAGATCCTTACCTCCAATGTGGACTGTCTATACAGTAAGCATTAGGGAGTGCAAGGACCTCAAAAAGCTTAAACTAAGTGAATTCCATGGAGTCCTTAGTGCTTATGAAATGGAGCTTAATCTTAAGCAGAACAACTTTCCTGAAGCATCACCACAGTTGCAAACCACTGCTTTGGTTACAACTGATTCTCAAAAGATCTCAAATTCTTCTCAATATCACTCACCCTCAGTCAGTTTCAATGAGTCACCGAGATGCTTAGAGAGTTCTTCAACACTGTTTGACAACTCTCACTCTGCCTATGTGGCAACTGACTCATCTCAAGGCTTCACACGTGAAGACTTGGAATGCATAGGGGCAGATGATCTAGAAGAGATGGACATTTTAACTCAATTAGCTATGGTTTCTGTAAGGGCCCAAAGATTTTATAAGAGAACTAGAAGAACTTATAAGGGGTCAAAGGGATCATCAATTGGGTTAGATAAATCTAAAGCTAAATGTTATAATTGTCACCAACTTGGCCATTTTGCCAGGGAATGCAAGCAACCAAGGAGAGATGAACAGAATAATAACAACCATGTCCAACAGAGATCAAATCATGGAAGCAACAATAGCAGCAGTCAACACAACAACAGCAGCAGTCAACATTACAACAACAACGGCAACCAGCAGCCAACTCAACCAAAACCACTTGGAAATCAAAATGTGGTGGCAGTTGTAGCTAACCAGACTGGATGCTATGAGTGGGATGACTTTATCACTGAGATTGAGCCAATCAACCATGCTTTGATGGCCAAAGAAGATTCAACTGAACATGTAAATGAAATTCTTGAAAAAGTTTTGGAAAATTTGTGCAGCCCTACCTGCATAGAACAAGTGTCAAAATACAGGAAACATAACACTGATCTGATTGATGAGGTTTCCAATTTAAATGAGTTAAAGAATTGCTTTAAGAAAACTGAAACTGCATACATCACTAAAATTGAAAATTTAAACAAAGTAATTGATGTTTTAAAGCAAACTAACTCTATTTTGGAAACACAATTAGAGGATTTGTTGAACAAACTAACTATTTCAAGACAAGAAACAAAAGATGCAAAAGCAGAAAATGATGTTCTTGAAATTAAGTTAAAAGATGCCTTGTTCACCTGTGACAAATTCCAAACAGCTAACAAGAAAGCTGAGAAACTTTGGAATGGGGCAATGCTTGGGAAAACAGGTATTGGGTACAACAATGTTGAACCACCCAAGGAATACTCACCTGTTATTGCTCCAATCCAAGCACTTCAGAAGGAGTGCAGTGTGAGTCTAATTGTTGATAACACTACATCTTCACCTTCTGAATCAAAATCTATTGAATCATCATCAAACTGTGAAGTCAAAGATGCTAGCACATCAGCATCTGTTGACCAATCCAAGGTTTTAAAACCAAAAGTTGCTTTTCCACCACCAACTATTTATGAGCCCAAGGACTCAAAAGTTGGAGGTAAACTACCTGAGCAGCCAAAACCCAGTGAAACTGAGAAAATGGGTAAGCTAACTTACCACCAGGTCACAAATGAAGAATCAACCAAAAACACAAACACTTACCAAAGAAAAATGTTTGAATGTGTTTTCTGTGGTGAAAAAGGGCACATGGCTGCAATGTGCAAATTCAATCCTTTGAGCAAAGCTTGTTGGTCCGAGATCAAACCGTCAACACGATATTCAAATGCGATTGATTCAAGAAACAAGTAGAAGAAATAGATTCAATCTATGAGAAAGATTGAATCTTGAATGATAAACTCTACAAGTTGAAGCTGATCGTAAACTTGTAAGAACACAAGAAATCGTAAACTTGAAATTGTATTAGAAAAGCTTGTGTAAATCATAAACACATGAGGCTTATATAGTGCCTCTTACAATAACCTAGCCCAATAGTAAACACATTAGGCCCAACCATAATCATAACAAAATCG
>JBCNJP010000025.1:16420844-16441506 GCA_039602395.1 Deinandra increscens subsp. villosa | reverse complement strand
AGAGCTGCTCAGAACCTTTGAGCTTGTAAAATCTCTCAGGTAATACTTTATCAGCGTTAAAAACATCTTTCTTCGCTTGCTTCATCTTAATCTTCTTTAAATTTTGTGCTTCAGATGCTGGAAACTCTTCAGCTACAACTTTCTTCTCTTGAAAACCCAAACCAACATTCTTTCCAGATCCTTTCCCTTTCGATGTAGAATGTCCATTCTTTGCTAAACGAGAAAACTCAGCTTTTACTTCAGTGACATTCTTTTGATCATAAAAAATATGTTCATCAATCTCAGGTTGAGACAGAATCTTGTCAGTAGAAGTAGCCGACTTTTCATTATCAGCAGATGATGATCCCGATACAAACTTTGGTGCAGGAGAAACTTCGGATTTCTTTTCCTTCTTTTTCTTATTCTTCTTATTTTTCTTCTTCATCACAACGTTCTCATCCTCAACAATAGATGACGAAACCTTTGAATAATCAAATTCATTAACTTGTTCCTTCACTTCTTTGACAGCTTCTTTGAAATGAGCAGGGGGTGAAGCAGTCTTATCAAACATTTTCTCAAAATTTTCATCGTTAGCTAAGAAGCTTGTGAAAACCTGAGAATTTGAAACATTGTTAAGTAATCGATTAGCATCAAGAACTTGAATTTTCAGATCAGAAATTTTCTGTTGAGCCTCAGCAAATTCCTTTTCTTTAGCAATCAATCGCTTCGCAACCTTATGAGTTTCAAATTTTTGTAAGCGAAGATTATCAAGTCCTGCATGTAACTCCTTTTTCAATTTATCCTCATTTCTCTTTTGAATTTCTAAATTTGCAGTTTGAACTTTATTCACACGAACCAACTCTCGCTTTTCATCCAGCAACTTTCCCATGTCAACTTGATATGTTTCAATCTTAGCAGTTGATTCTTCAACATTCTTTGTAAGCATATCAAGCTTGACTTTGGATTTATCAAACAAATTCTGAAAATCATTAGCAGTATCTTCAGCTTCATCCTTCCATTTCTTTACATCTTTTACCAACTCATCCCGTTCTTCACAAATCTTAGCCTTTGAAATTTCAACATTCTGTTTATCTTGCTTCAAAACTTCCAAAACCTCATTCAATGTTTGGATTTCCATGGTCAAATACTCATTCTTTAAAGTCAATTTCTTTCCATGATCTTTAGAAATCTCCAACTCTGAATTAATCACATCAAACGCCTCAGACAGTTGTTGAACTTTATTCATCAATAAAGCATTTTCTTTCATCAAACTCTCCAAATTTTCAGCAGATTCATAAGAACTTGGAATTGAACTAGTATCGGAACTAGTTTCTGAACAAAAATCTTCTTGTTGATCATGCGTAACTATCAATGCAGATGAATCATACCCAAACTGTTGACCCCAATCATATACACCATCATTTTGAGCAATCAAAGCAGTAGTCTTGCTTGTGTTACTAGTAGATGGTTGAGTAAAACCAGGCTTTGGTGATATAGGAACAACAGACTTATTTGCATGTACCTGATGACAATCTTTAGCAAAATGTCCAAGTTGTGAACATTTATAACACTTTAATTTGGACTTGTCAAAACCTAACTTATCACCAGAAATATTCCTTCCATGCTTCTTAAAGAATCTTTTAGATCTTTGACACAACATAGCATATTGCCAAGATACATCCAATTCGGTTAGTTGATCATCATCATGAGCATCAAGATCCTCACTGGTTAACTTTGCATCAGCAACATTTTTTAGAATCAATCCAAAGGATGATGAAATCAACGCAGAAATCATTTTGGCACAATCATCGGTTGATTCCGCTGAAAAAACATTTTGACTTGAAAAATTTGGAATTGTAAAATTGCAACCTCTTGAAGAATTATTATCAGAATTTCCTGAAGCTCCAGCTATAAAAGCAACACTTGGTGCTGTATTCTGATTTGGTTTAGACTTTGCACTCATGCTTGCACTATTTTCACCATGATACAACTCAGGATGTTGCAAGGTAGCAGTTGACTTCTTTGAGTTTAACATTTCCATTTCTCGAGCATGGAGTTTTCCAGTAAGCTCGTGAAATGTCATTGCAGAATAATCCTTGTCATGAGTGAGTAACAAAACATAATTTTCCCACTTTTCAGGTAATGCTTCCATGATCTTTTCTTTTAAATCCGCATCAGATTTTTCAATTCCAACAACCTTCAATTCACTAATCAGATGTGAAAATCTTGAAACTAGAGCAGTTATGTTTTCATTGTCATAATTTTGAAAGTTATCAAATTCTTTGTTCAAGACTTTCTTTCGACTCTTCTTATAGTCAGCATTTCCTTCACATCTTGCGGATAAAGCATCCCACAATTGCTTAGATTTCTTGCAAGTACTAAATTGATGAAGCAATTCAGTAGGTAAAGCCATAGTAAGATAACCATAAACTTTCTTTTCAAGCTCATAACTTTTTCTTTCATCACCATCGAAATCTTGAATCTCTTTAAGATCTCCATCTTCCATTGGTCTTTCATACAATTTTCGAATTGGAATCCATAAATCAATATCATTCGTGCTTATGTAAGCCGAAAATCGTTTCTTCCAATTTTGATAATCTTCAAGCTTTAACAATTTGGGAACTTTCTGACTTGTTCCAATTTCATTATCAAAATTCAGCATAGTTTGCATGGCACTTTGCATTGCAGCAAACGCGTGAAATTCCGACATCGTTCGAAAAAGTAAGATTCTGTCGTCCGAACTCTCTCCGAACTAGTAACTAAGCTCCGAACTCTGTCCGAACCTAAAACCAAACTCCGAACGTTGTCCGAACTTGCTCCGAATCAAAATCAACAGATCGAACTCCTAAAGACTCCGATCTAGCTCCGAACCCTCTCCGAACCTTGATTTAAATCCGAACCTTGACCAAAATTCACCGAACTCTCACCGAAGATTGACCGAACTCCAAGTTCGGAGCAGTTACTCCGAGCCTGAATAAAGAACTTCGAACTTCGAACACATTTTCCGAAAACGCACGAAAATGGACTGATTTTGACGAAACTCGATGTTGTGACTCAGAAAAACTGATAGAACATTACTTAGGAACAATTTTGACACCAAACACTCGATAGAATTGATGAACAACACGAAAACAAACTCAAGAAACTTCAAAAACGCTTCAAAAATCCAAATATAGCAACCACAGATCAGTAGAGTGAACCAGAAAGCTCTGATACCACTTGAAAATGCGTGAGCATCGGATCGTCTACTCGATCTAGCTAATCGGACATCGAAACGTAATTAACCGATTGATTTATTGATCAACGAAGAACAATTACAATCAGTAAACACTCAGAAATAGACACAGAGAATACACACTCAGAAACACACACTTAACAGAATTTGCACCCTCAGAACTACTCAGTTACAAAGGCCAAACGTATATTTATACCCAGCTGGCCGAGCTTCGGCCGAACCTCAGGTTCGGCCAGTCCGAACTTCAGGTTCGGACCTAGATCGGCCAGACCTAGTTTGACTTGATCTTGATCTTGCTTGATACTTCACACGACGCACATCTCAGGTATCAACAGTTTGAATTAAATTCAAAAGACACGCAACAGGAGGTTGTATTGTACAATCACCTGAAGCACACTTTTTGCGGACCCACTTGTACTTTTTCATTCTCTCTCCTGTGACTCAGCGTACTTTATCCCATCGCTGATAACTGTCACCCACCTTTAAACCCACCGGTCAAATACCCACAACCCCTTCAACACTCCTCATAACCCCAAAAGCAAGAAATCGTTCAAAATCCGAAAACCTAGAAATTTTCAGAACCATTTCTTTCTACTCCCAAATTTCTCTCATAGTCAATCAACAATGTCACCAAAGTCCAAAGCAAAGGGGAAACAACCAGTGAAGAATGATCCTTTCCCACTTGAACACAACCTAGTTGCGTTTCTTGATGCTCCGGTGAACTCTACACACGCTGATACCTTCACCGAGATGATCAATTTCCTCAAAAATTCATATCTGAATCACGCACTCACTGTTGCGGTTTATTTATATGAGGAAATTCTCTCGGAATACTGGAAGAACATCCAACTGCTCGAGAAGGATGAAGATGATGTAGAGGAAGACACGTTAAAGTCAACAGTACAAGGGGAAACTGTTCTAATCACTGAATCACTGATTAGGGAACTGCTGAAGTTGAATGACAAGAATGGGTATGTTCGCAAACCCCCCAAGCAATACATGACCCTACTCAAAGAAATTGGCTATGGTGGTGCTACTGAAGGAACTGCCACTGTTCTCAAGGGTCAAATGCCCTACAAATGGAGATTTCTGGCCCACACCATCATGGTGTGCCTGACGCCAAAGAAATCGGGATTTGATGAAATGGCAGCAGAGCAAGCTTCTGCCTTCTATGCTGTGGTGAAAGGGGAGGTATATAATTTTTCTGCTGTAATTTTTAATGCTTTAAAGGGTAATGCAAAGAAATTTGCTTTTTACATGTATACTAGATTTATAACATACATTTTGCAAGAAAAATACCCCAAAATTAATTTGGATGGAAACATGCTGGTTCCAAGAGTTTTATCTGAAAATACTTTTTCCAAATTAACCACCAACAAGAAGCCATTCCTTGGGAGGGATACTGACCATCCCATGCCAATCCAAAGGGTGATTCCGGTTGAACAAGGAGAACCTAGTTCTCAACCGGAAACACATGCTTTTGAAGAACAACTTGCTCCAGTGGACAACACTGTACCATCCACAGTAGTTGAACCCACCCCTGATCAACCACCTTCTCCTTCTGCTACTTCAACCTTAATTTTCAAAAGAAAAAGGAGAAGAGATTCAGACCCACCATCAACTTCAATTCCCACCATCCCCCCTTCCCCAAAGCCTACTAAGCTCAAAAGTCTCAAAAAGGTTGTGCAAGAGCCTACTCCTCTCTTGCAACCCATTGCCTCCAGCCCTGAACCAACCCTTGGCACACAGCCAACTGGGTCAGCCAAATTGGGATTTAAACTTGTTGATGAACCTTCTTCTGAGGGGGAGTCATTTCATATGGATGTACAATCCCCATCCACTTTCTCACCCTACACTTCACACTTCTCACCTGTGAATGATGATGTAGAAAGAGATGTCACAAATGATGGTGTTATTAACCCAAACACCACATTACATGGGAACATTCTGAGTGACACTCACACTACTACATCTAACCCCCATTCATCCCAAGAGGTGAATATCAGGAGTATAGATGAGATTCATGTGGAAAGGGCTGCTGCCACTCAAAGCTTCTCATTGAACTTTGATGATGGTAGTAACATTCATAAGACCCAATCCATGGCAACCCACACTATAGTTCAACCGGATGATTCCCAAGTGGATCCTAAGGTGAAAACTGTAGTTGAGGGGAATCTGTAACACCTTGTTACTTCCGGTAAATCTGGGGGAAATTTTTCCAATTAATAAACTGGACTTGGTAAGCCCAGTTAGGCCCGTTAGGCTCATTAAGAGAAGTAAGGCCCATCAAAGGCCCAATATGTATACCCGATGTTTGGGTGAGTTGTTAAAAGTATTTTAAGTATTTATTATGTGATCCAAAGTGTTACAGATCGATAAAAGCTGAGATCAAGTGGAACTGACGAATTACGTCGTTTAATTGTTTAACGTGCCGAATAACCGGACAGTATCATAAATATGTTGATTCGATGAGTTATGACAATAAATATATTAACAAGGATGTTAACATTTGTTAGAAATTTTGTTCAGACGATCATAAGTGAAATGCATATATGGAAACGCTAAACGACGCTTAACGCGCGTATGACATCGACAGTGACAGAGGGGTCACTGAGACAAGAATAGCGTATCTGGTATTGCCAGATACTTGATCATTGATGATCTGACTGTTAGAAAGGATAACCGTATGGATCGGTGTGAGAAACGGTGAAATCAGTAAACGGGACTATTACGCGACATTAACCGAAAAGGACTCATTTAATTATCTGAGATAGTTTTACTGGCTCTATGAAGTTATACATATTTTTCCAAGTGTTTTCTCAGAATTACAGTCGTGAAGATGTGTTCGGTTCGTAAAACGGAGTTAGACAGGACTCGCGTCAAATACACGCATTATACCGTGTGTTTTACTAAATATTCACCAGATTATATTTAATCTGACGTTTTAAGTATTCCGAGTCTATTTACGAGGCTTTTATAATATTCCAGTCACTCGGGATTTATTTTGACAAATTACGTGACATTCAGTATTTAACGTGTTCGGAGATCGCGGTATAATACCCGATTATCGAATTGTACTACACATTAACCTATTCTTTGACCAAGTACACAAGTACTTGTCTTGTTCCTTTTCCTTTTCATATAACAAATACAAACACACATATCAAGAGAGAGAAAAGAGGATACAAGAAAGAAAGAAAGAAAGAAGAGAGCTCGATGGCTCTCCCCATTTTCTGATCACCAAATCCGGCCGGCCACGGCGCCGCTCCGGCGACCTGTTTTCCCGGCAGGCTTTGGCCTCCGGCCAGCCCCTCTCACGGCGGTGACCTTCATCCACCCCTCGCTGCTCTCTCTCTCCTGTTCGCATCCACCATCGGCGCCATAGGAGCAAAAGGCGGCGATAGCCGCTTCCCGGTGAACATCAGCAGCGACGGCGCTGCTGTGGCTGCTTCAGACGGCGGCGACGACCTTCGTTCAGCTCCTCCTCGCACCTCACCAGCCCCGATCTACCTTCTTCTCCTTCTCTTCTCACTAAGGGCGGCGGCGGCGACGGCGTTGCCGTGTTCGTTTGTTCCGGTGACCTTGGCAACGGTAATGTCGATTCTAGTCTAAATACCTTGATGTTCGTTTTATTTCAGCTCATTACCCCTTTCTTTAACCTCCGATTTATACATGCACTCGTAGATTTAAGCAGAAAATGATGATCGGTGATGATAACCACGATTATGTGCATTTGGATGGTGACTCACGGTGGCGGAGAGGCTGCCGGCGGCGGCCATGGCCTCCGGCCGCCGGTCAGATTATAGTGATGGTGGTGAAGGGTTATTTTGAGCATAAAAACGTGTTTGGTTGTGTTTGGATACACTTTTGGATGGTTTTGAGTCAACTCAGTGGTGAGTCAACCGAGTCGACTCGGTAAACAAGCTGGTCAACAGATTTGAAGGGTCAAACGCGGTCAAATTTAAAAACCGAGCTTACAGTATTGTTCGTGACGAAAAATCTCGCGGGATAGACTACTTATTCATTATTTTTGATGTCGGGTCAAGAAAGTCAAAGAAAGTCAACCGGGTCAAACCCGTGACGAATCTGGTCAACGTTTTTGAAGGGTCAAACGAGGTCAAACCAGAAAACCGAGCATGGATTATTGTTTGTGGCGAAGTTCTACTTGGAATGGACTATTTGCTCGTTAAATTTGGAGATGTTTAGCACGTTACGGTTAACCGGGTTCGAGTCTGCGTACCGACCGGAAGGTATAACCATGTTCGCTATCTTGTAATTGTTTTAGTAGTATTATGTAAGTGACATGTGAGGAACGAATCTCGTATATGAAAGTATCATTGTTACTAAAACGATAATAATAACCAAAATATATAATTAAAGTTTATGACAATTTTATGTAACATAATACTATTGCTTTTAGTAAAAAGTGGACATACAAACATATATATATATATATATATATATAATTGTATATATATACATGTAAGACATAGTATTATAAAAACTCTAAAAATGTTTTATAAATATAAAACCCATCAAGGATACGAAGCCTTATAAAGATATATCACCCGGTTATGGTGAATTGATAAAATATATATATATATATATATATATATATATATATATATATATATAGTTTTGGAATACGATTTTAAGTTGATAAAACCATAGGATTATGATTAATAAAGTTATCATTTTATGTATTGAAAACCATGATTTTTATGATAATAAGAGATCAAGAGAAAATCTAATAAAATGTATGATATTGTAAAATCTATGATTTCATGTAAATAATATCATGATCTTATTTGAGATAAAACTTATCATTATATGTAAGTTTATATAAATAAAAGTATGTTTTCCTGTTAATAAAAGTTATGATTTCACGTGAACAATAAGACGGATAAATATATATAAAACCTATGATTTTATGTGAAATATAAACGAGTAAACTTAGACATAAAAACTATGATTTTATGTGAAACCTTATATCTAGAAGCTATGATTTTATGTAAATCATAAACGGATTGATATATACATAAGTTATGATTTTATATAACATTTGAAGTATTATAAATCATAACCCGATCGAGACTCGAGTGATATAGTTTAATTTAGATAATCTGTCAAACAGGCCACACGAGCGTATTGTCACTAAAGGCATACAACCGTGTTCGGCAGGAACGGTTTATTTAGAGATTGATAGATAAATTACGATCGTAACCGGGTTTAGGCCATACGACTGTATTGGGACATCCAGTTGTATTGGGACCTCAACCTGCGGACGTATCGTATCGTTTAAGGCACGGAGCACAACCGAGCCTAACCAGTATTATTACTGTGTTAAATTTAAGTGTACCTATACTTGTTTAGGTCAGTGGATTCTCCAAACTTAACAGGACGTTAAGCTTTGTCTAGGCATTTCATCTATGACATCTGTGGATTGTACGCAATCCTATCCGTATGACTTTGTATTCCGAAGATCTGTGAGTCCTCTGACTTCCCTCATGTTATTTAACTGTTTGATATAATACTTCTGTTCTGATGTATATATTATATTTGTTATGAATATCTTGTCGAACACTGTGAGTCAGAATGCCCTGTGTGGGTCATTAGAGACTTTCTGGTCATTAAGGTTGAGACCACTAGGCATATAAGGGATTATAGCGGCCGTTATAGTTGAACGATCCATATTCACCCGGATCCTCTAGTATTAATTTACTAGGGGGAATATGTACTTATATGTTGAACTTAAAAATCTACTCGCAGAGGGTGTACGGCTACGCGCAACGTGCCCGTAGAGTATCTGAGTGTTGACCTTGGGTGCGATCTGATATTGCATAACAGGCATATGTATTTGAAAACTGTTAATGTGATGATGGTAGTTAAGACTCACCAACAACGTCTGTTGTTGACTCTGTGTTGACTTATGTTGCAGGTAAGTGTGTGCAGGTGATGATGTAGTTGTACATGAACGTTGGGGTACTGGCTGTGGCTATCTGTTTTGAGCTTGTACAATTTAACTGATGTACGTATGTTGTTCAGTGCATGTTATGACTATAATTCCTTGATATATGTATCATTTGTTTGTTCAGTCCCAGGTCTATCCGGGACTACCGATTCCATTAGGTCGTCTATGAGGTGCTTAGTGCATCCTCGGTCAGCGTCGATCTAAGGTTTCTCTGTGTGGACTGGACGTCCGTGTTTGTTGTATGTTTTATTCTGTTGTTGGTGCCTAGTGAACTGATACGGACAGCCGGTCCCACACTCTCCCCCGCACCTGGCAGGGGGCGGCGGAGGGGGGTGTTACAGAATCCCAGGAGCCAAGAACACCAGGGTGGTAGACTTGATCAACATAGGGTTGATGGTCCATCTTTTTCCTATGATACTGGTGCAACTCCAGTTGAGGATAGTTTATCACTTACTGAACTGACGGCATTATACAAAGCACTACAGGCTCAAGTAACCAGTCTCAATTCGACTGTTGCTAGCCTTGTAAAGAACACTCCTGCTGCTACTCAAGCTCAAGAAATTCCAGTTGAAGCTCAAATTGCTCAACCGGAAACTTTCTCTACACCAAGGTTTGAACCGGTTGCCCAATCAACTGCTGAGATTAGCTCTTTGAACCCATTTCCTTTTGGAGGTCAGGCTGTAGAAGCTGATGCTGCCAAAAAGGGGGAGAAGACTAATTCTCCAACACCTGTTATTGCTGCTGCTGCAACCACAACTGAAGAAGAAGAATATGATCAAACAGTGCCATTATCTGAAGATGCAAGGCAAACAGCCTTCAAATTGGCTAAAGTTGATCCCTTTTCAGTTGCTGATGGGTTAACCAAGGTGAAGATGAGCTCACTCATGAAGGTATTTCCACAGGATCCAAGCCTGTTGGGAATGATTGAAGCAACAATGCTAGTTGCAGGTGCTCAGCCAGAGAGCATTCTGCAGGTCAAGCACTTCTTGACCAATGTGATTATCCCACAGGAGGAGGCATTTGCCAAATCTAAAGTGGATGAAGTCACAACTAACATTGTCACTGAACCAGTTGCTGATGTGGTTCATGAAGATGTGATTGATGATGCTTCAGTCATTCAGACTGAAGTAGTTGAAGGTGAAAAAGAAGGAGAGGATACAACTGAAATCATCGGCACTGTACTAAAAGATCTAAGTACAAAATCTCCGGCTGAAGTTCAACCGGAAGAGACTCAACCGGAAAAATCTCAACCGGAAGAGACTTAACCGGAAAACTCAACTGAAGCTGAGATTGCTGAAACCTTGATCCAACTGCACTCCACCTCTGATTCAGAGCCTCCTTTGAGCTACAAAAGAAAGAAACAAACCAAACCAAGGAGGATGATCAGACTGAAGGAGAGTGAAGATTGCATAACTCCTCAACCAAGGATAGAAGAAACTATGGTTGATTCTGACCAATCAGAAGAACAACTGACTATGGATGACCTAATTGAAGAAGAATTCGTCCATGACTGGGAAGGACAATCAAGCCAGGATAAGATCAGAGGATGCCAAATCAAACTTACAACACAAACAATTTTTGGCAGATCTGGATCTTCTATCAAATGATTTCGTGGTTGAAGGAATGGTAGATGAAGTAAGGAAAAGGTCGATTGAATGGAGAATGCAGGTATATGACCTTCCTAAATTAAGTGAACAGGAGAAAAACAGGCTGATCAATATAGCTTCCAGAATGCCAACTGTCTTGAACAAAAGCTTAGACAACCTGGAGCTATTGGAAAGGATGAAGAGATGTGCTATCATCAGATGTCTCAAGCCTGCTGCTGAAGTAGAGAAGATGAAGGCCAAAGACACTTGCAAAATTGTAGATGAGCTGCTCAAACAAGTGAAAGGAGCAGAGTTTGCTGTGATTCCAAGTCTCCAAATGCCTCTGCCATCTGAGACAGTCACAGGTAACCCCTCATCTACATATATTAAGCCTGAACCTTTTGATGCCTCTGACCTACTTGCTGAGTCTCTCCCTTCCAACCTGTTGGAAAGACTCAAGCACCCAGCCTCCTATGTTCCCACTCCATCTTCCAGATTCTACTCCCATAGACCCAGGGGAATGAACCCAAGGCCCAGGGGATCCAGATCTACCAAACCTAAATATATTCCACCAAAAATGAGGTTAGATAACTGGACTGATATCACCCCTGCCAAGCCTAAACCCTGTGCACCTACTTGGATGTATAATCAACCTTCATCTCCACCTAAAAACTCCACCTTTCAACTTCACAAACACAAACCATGGAACCACCCACCATATCACCAACAAAACCTTCTGAACCCACTGAGATAGCCGTAACCAGTTCTGTTCAAGCATCGTCTCAAGCAGATAAAGGGAAAGATAAAGTCCCAATTGAAACTGATAAACCATCTGCTAATCCTGCCATTGGTGCTTCCTGGAAGAAAAAAGTCTATTGCAAAAAGAACTCTTCTTTCAACCAGAAATTTTCAAACCAGGAGGATCATGAGACAATTGAACAAAACAAAAGTTCAATTTGAAAGGCCGCCATCTCCTGAAGAGTAAAGCTTCTAGAGATAGTCAAATTTTGAAGAACAACATACAAAGGATAAATTTTGGCAGCATCATCTTAGGGGGAGATTGTAAGGAAATGAAAATCCTGAGTCTACCGGTTCAAGATGAAGATTTCCGGTTGAAGACATGTTCAAGCGGAAAACCCTCAAGCAGAAGACTTGTCAACCTGAAAAGCTTAAGCGGAAGAATATTTCCGGGTGAACTCTTTTATCCAACAGTATAAAGAGTTCAACCGGAAAAGTACTGAAAGTTTACTTTTGCAGAAATCAGACCTGCAACTACTTTTATTCTTCCAAAGTCATATCCTAGCCGTCTCCTACTTATAGATAATTGCATTTTGCACATTTCCTCTTTTGTATGTTTACTAATGTTCTTTTAGTAAGTTTATTGTTTGACTTTCATGTACGGTTAGATTAGCCGTATGAGATCAACGGCTGTAGTTGATCTCCTTAGTACTATATATAGTTGTTAGCTAGTTCATTCACAAGTACCAGATTTAGTGCTTACACTTGTAACAGTTTGAACTTGAGTTAATGCAAATAGTACCGAGAAATTTATTATCTTGTGTTCACTAGTTTATGCAATCAATACAATCAAACTACAAGTATAAGTAAAACAAAGCTTAAGTAAAAACAAGTGTGATACAACTTTATTCCGCATGGTTGTGATCCGCAAGTAAAGAGTTCTTGTTTTGATTATTTCTCTGAGTAATCAACGGTCCTACGGAAATGAAAAGGAGTTTAATTTGAAAAATGATTCTTTGATGGAAGAAGTGAATATGCTTAATAAAGTTCTTCAATTGGTCAAAGAAAATTTAAAGAATCATGAAGCAAAGAATGAAAAATAAATTGAAGAAAAGGACGAGTTGGTTAACGAAGTTAAGAAATGGAATGATGAAGTAGAAGATGCTGCCAATGATTTCTAGAATTTGTTTGATAAATCAAAAATTAAACTTGATATGCTTACCAAGATTTCTGAAGAACAACTTGCGAAAATTAAGGCATATCAGGTTGATATGGAAAAATTATTAGATAAAAAGAGGGGGTTGATAAGTGTAAATAAATTGCACACTACAAATCTTGAAATCCAGAAAAGAAATGAAGATAAATGGAAGAAGGAATTGTTTGATGGGCTTGATAATCTTCGAATGCAGAAATTTGAAACTCAAAAAGTTGCTAAGAGATTGATTGCTACTGAAATAGAATTGGCTGAATCACAACACCAGATTTTAGATTTAGAGATACAAGTTATTGATACAAATCATCTTAAAAACAATGTCACTAATTCGCAATCATTCAGAAGCTTCTTAGCGAACGATGTCAATTTTGAAAGAATGTTTGACAAAACAGCATCACCCCCTGCAAGTATCAAAGAAGCTGTTAAAGAGGTGAAAGAAAAGGTGGAAGAGTATGATTATTCCAAGTTTACATCATCAAATTTAGAAGAAGAGTAGATTGTGAAGAAGAAGAAAAACAAGAAGGCTAAAATGAAGAAGGAAAAGAAATATGGAGTTCCTCAAGTTTTAAAGTTTGTGTCTGATTTCACGTCAACAGAACAAGAAAAGTCAGCCGATTCTAGTGAAAAGATTCGGTCTCAACCTGATTTTGATGAGACAATTTTCTATGAACAAAAGAATGTGAATGAAATCAAAGCTGAATTTTCTAGATTGGCGAAGAATGGGCATCAATCGTCAAGTTATAAGGAAAAGATCTTTGGCAAAAATGTTGGATTGGGTTTTCAAGCACATAATGTTTAAGCTAAGAAGGTTCAAGGTTCAACATCACAAAATCTAAAGAAAATAAAGATGAAGCAGATCAAGAAGGATGTATTCAAGGCTGATAAAGTTCAACCTGAGAGATTCTATAAGCTCAAGGGTTCGGAACAAGTATTTTCTGACAAAGAGTTTCCACTTCATTGTGTCGATGCACAAAAGATTGCTAAAGTTTTTGTTAAAGATGCTTCAAAGCCTATGAAGAGTTCAGTTGCCAAAGTTTCTTCAAATGATTCTATCTCTAAAACCCAACATCCAAATGGGTTCATGATCACAAACATCAGGCATATGATTCTTTCTTTGATCATAATATTCATGTTTGTGACACTATGCAGGCACCTAAAAGGTGGGACAAAGCTAATCGCTTATGTTATATTTGCCGCTAAAAAGGGCATATGGCAAAAGATTGTCCAATTTCTGCTGATTCAAATCACAAAACTCCAAAACTCAAAGTTTTTGGTAAACCTGCCAACCCTGTGTTTCATTATGAGCATGGCAGAGTTTTTGATGAATTTCAACCTACTTTCTTTCAAAAACAAAAACGTTATGTTCCAACTTTTCAGAAAGTTCAAAATATGGGTTGTTCATCACAGTCACCTGTGATTGATTCATTAAAAACTGAGTTACCAAAACAACAACAACAATGGAAACCTAAGGTGGTCTCAAAGAAAAACCAGGACACTAGTGGACCAGAAGCACTTCGTTTCGGGTCATTTATGAACTAATCAGTTTGACCAGTGTGCAGGTACTTTTAGAAGACCTATCGACAATTGAAAAGTTGTTGATGGAGGAGTATTGTGACAACTGTCAGATTCACCGTTAACAATTTCCTTTAGTCTCGTTAACGACCCAGTTATACTTTTCGTGTCATATTAGTGTGATGCGCGTTTATGTGACCGAGCCTGTCTCCATTCACTATTTGAATCAGTTGGATTGTGTGAAATAAGAATCGCAACGTAAATAAATTATTTTAATATATTATGTGCCACTATGTGTTATTTAAATGTTTACATAAATATTTATATTTAATAACTAATTAATTTTTGTAATTTATTTCACGACTTATGTGTTTCTTGAAAAATTGCATTTCGTAAGAAATCGGGTTTCATACGCCATTTAAGTTTCATGTGCGTACACGTTAACTAAACTTTTCCTGACTTAATATTTCATGTTAATTATGTTATAAACTCATGGAAATGTTCCTAGTATTTTATTTTATAAGTCTCGGGTTTAAAACCCATTTATATTGTGTTTTGAGATGCATATGCTTAACAAGAGAACTAGAGGGACCAAATGTGTAATTTTACAAACTAAAAATCTTCCCAAAAGAGTCCCCCTCCCCCTTGGTCACGCATTCTCTTCTTCCTCCCTCTCTTCTTACGGTTTAACACACAAACACAAACACTCTTGATTTTCTTGAAATCCAACATCAAACAAGCAAGATTTAAGGTTGTTGGGCTATATTTATTAGAGGCATGAACATTAGTTATGGGCTAGCTTATTATTAGTTAATGGGCTTTTGGGCTTAGTTAGATTATGTTTAGGCCATGTGGGCCGATTTCTTTGTGTTTATGATTGGGCCTATAGTGTTTATGATTGGCCCTAGGTTTTGTAAGAGGTAGTATAAATACCTCTCTTATTTGTGTTTATGATTAAGCTTTTGAAAATACATTTACGATTTCTCTCTCTCATTAGAGTTTACGATCAGGGTTCATTAGCTTCAAGATTGTAGTGTTTTGCATTCAAGATTTGATCTTTATCTTAGATCAAATCTATTTCTTCTACTTTCTTCTTGAATCGATCACACACGAGGATTCCGCACTCGTTTGTGAATAAGATATCGTGATTGGTTGATTTCCGGACCTACAATTGGTATCAGAGCTAAGAATCTGTGATTCGAGGCTCTCACGATATTGATTCAAGCTGTTTTTTTGGATTAAAGTGTTGGTTTTAGAAGATTTGAAGGCTGTTTTGGTGATTACGAGTTCTGCTACTGCTGTTCTTCGTGTTTGCGATTGGTTTTTCTGGGTTTCTTGGTGTTTACGATTGTTCCATTTGAAGATCTTCATCGTAATCGGGTTTACGAGTTCAAGATCACCTTTTTATCGTGTTTACGATCCGGAGTATCGAGTTTACGATCGTACTTGATCGTAATTGGAGTTTACGACATTTTTGGATCGGAATCGGGAGTTTACGACTTGTGGTTATCGTAATCAGGTGCTCGTAATCATGTTTACGATTCTCTCAGTCGGTTTCAGTGTTTACGATTTTGGTTGGATCGTAATCTGGTGTTCACGATCGTAATCAAGCTTTTACGATCGTAATCAGTTTTGTGTAATCGTAATCATTCGTGTTGGACATTTGGACTTTAGATTTAAGTTCCCTAAGCTTTCGTAATGGATTTCAAACCAAGTATGTATCAGAAGTTGGATTTTGAGATTGGATCAATCACTCGTCCACCTAGACTAACATCGGCGGATAACTTTCTAGAATGGAAATATAGGTTTGAAAACCACTTGAAGAGTGTTGATCTCAGACTCTGGAGAGCGGTAATTCATGGGCCACACACACCTACACATCCAGAAGGAACCAATGTAGGTAAAGCTAAAACGGAAGACGAATATGATGATGATGATTGGGAAAGATGCAACAAAGCAGAGAGGGCATTTGCAATTATGACTATGGCACTTACACCAGACATTGCACAAGGATTTAAGCACTGCAAGACTGCCAAGCAACTCTGGAATGCTTTGATTGTGGCTTATGAGGAATATCCGAACATTAAGGCAAGCCGCAAGCAAATGCTGAAGCAGAAATTCAATTTGTTCAACCAAATTCAGGGTGAATCCTTCGAAGCACAGGTGCAAAGGTTCGTGTCTCTGATGGCCGAAATGTCAAGCTATGGTGTTGAACCGGATCTGGAAGATAAGAATCTGAAACTGCTGAATAGTCTGCCCAAATCCTGGAATACCAACATTTCCATCATTAAGGACAATAACAAGCTGAGTGAGCTATCTCTTGATGAGATGATCAACAAATTGAAATCAAAGCTCATTGATGACAAGCAGAGAGAATTGAACCATATAAGCTCCCTTAGCTTGGCGGGAAAATTGAACCAAGCCCTGTTGTCAGAAGAAGTAGTTTCTAAGCAAGATGGAAAGTCAGCTGGAAGTGGACCAAGCTCTGTCACAAAGTCAACTGTATTTGTGGCACAACCTCATGCGAGTTCAAGTGGAGGTGTCAACCCTGATGCTACGAATGATCCTAACTTTGCCCTCGGTATGGGCTTTATGAACAGCTATCATGCTCTCATGGCAGGAACTTTAGTGCCAACTGAGATGCTATCGGGTGAACTGAATCAGATAAATCCAGAAGATGTAGAGATGTTGGACGTCTCTTGGCAGATGGCAATGGCTGTTTTCAGAGCTGTTGGAACTTAAAATCTATGTGACTGACGCCATCAAATCTGTTTACCGAAGCATTCGACTGAAGAATCCATGTGAATTGATTCAGAGACGCGGGTTGTGATGCTCGAGGCTTGCAGTTTGGACCGAAGACCGTTTTCTGGAAAAGTCAACCGTTCGGGTCAACGGTCAACGTAAAAGTCAACGGAAGATCGGTTCGAGCGAGTCAAGCTTTGGATTAATTTAATCAGCTTTGATTTAATTTATATTTATGTTATTTACTTTACTTGTAATTACGTTCATTCGTCATGTTTTTCTGTTGTCAGTCACCCTCACTATATATAGTGAGGGTGCCCATTACAAGTAAAGGAGTTTCCGAATGTGGAGATGATGAATTTCTGGTAGAGTGTGAGATTTCCATTCTAAAGAGAGAGTGAGTCATGGATTCTAGAGAGAGATTGTGTGTTCTTCATGATTTCTTGATTGTAATCATTCGATTAATGAAATCATTCGATTGTTCATCATCTTTCTTGTTTTTGATTATCATGATTCTTCTTCATCATCTTCATCTTTGTCTGATTTGAGTTTTTCTCATTCGAACCTTGTTCTTGCTCAAGATCGGGATTCTTGATGTGAAAATCGGTCCTAACAAATGGTATCAGAGCGGGTACCGATCAGATTCATCTCACCGTGAATCTGGTCACTCGAATCTGTGATTTTGAGCTTGAATGGGTGAGGATGAGAAAACTTATTTTTAGAGACTTTTTTCTATTTTTTCTTCATTTCTGGATGTTTTCTGATGATATGGATGTTTGATTCATGTTTGGGAGTGCATCTGGATGTTATTTAGTGTTTTACATCTTCAGATCTGGTGGAGAAATGAAGATCCGAAGCTATTTTTGGAACTTTGAAGTTTTTCCCGTATTTGAAGATTTTGAAGATTTTTTGCTTTGATTCTTCGTTTTCTGGGCTTTTCTTCATGGATTTGGATGATATGAGGTATGATTCTCAGTGGAAAACGCGTTCCGGATCCATTGGAAGCATCCATTTCGTCTGATTCTCAACATTTTGAGCAGATCTGAAAAACACACAGTAGTGTGTGTTTCGCGGTGTTCTTCGTGTTCTTGAAGATTTCCAGAATATGAGTCTGATTCGATCGAGTTTTGCTGCTGTTTAGGATGTGTAAGTGGCCATAGCATGTCTCTAAACCTGATTTGTGTCAAGAATCGATGGTTTCTACTCATTTCTGACGTTTTTTCAAGGATTAAAGTTGCTGCGTTTTTATCCAAGTTTCAAGTGTTCTTCATTTTTCTGGGTTGTTCTTGAAGCTCTTGAAGATTGCCTTAACGATCTGAGTTCGTCTTGAAGATTGTCTTAACGATCTGGACTCGTTTGAAGACTGTCTAAACGAACTGAGTCTTACCGATCTGGGTTAACGATCAGGTTACTGAACTTAATGATCAGCCTATGTTCTTAACGATCTGACCTTAAGTCTTAACGACTTGGTCTTGGTCTTAACGACCTGGTAGGCAGATCGTTCAAACCTAACGACTTGGTTTTTGGGTTTTCGTTCATGACATTTTCAGAGTATTTTGGTCGTCCAGACTTGTAGAGCACGTCGCTACGAGTTCAGGGGTATAAAAATCACCGAATTTCGTCAAGTATTCATGGAGATATGGGTGTTTTACGGTTTTCCGGTGGACTTTTGCATTTCCGGTGACTTTTTCCGACTGTTTAGGGTTACGGTGGGGCTGGTATTAGTTCTTGATGAAGATGCTGACGTGGCGGAGGACGATTGGGCATATGAGAAAATCTCTTTCCTGATTGTCAGTCAACGAGGCTGTTTGTCGAACTCTTATTGGAGAAAACATTCTCGTGGGACCCGCCTGGCTGGAAAAGAGCCGTTAAGGCTGTCATGGCTGTTGCCATTTAATTGGTTGATGAAGGCACGTGGGCCCCTGTTTCTCAAATGTATCCGTTGAAAGTGGATTCGCTGCCAGCTTCTGATTGGCTGATCAATCCCTCACACGGATCGCATGCCTACAGCCCTTGGATCCACTTAACCTCAACCGTGGATCTGATGAGAATCTTGAACCTGATTGGCTGATTTTTTATCACACGGATTGTGGTCTTTTCAGCCTCAATTCTGATTGGTCAGGTGTATTTGACATGGATTATGGTTTTTCTTGAGGATTTAATTACACTAATTAAATATTTAGCATTTTCGTTAAATGCGGGCTTTCTCTATCAGTTTTTAACGAGACTTACGAGATAACGCCCGAACGGAATTGCGGAAATTTTTTATTAGTCTCGGATTTATTCTAATTTATTGGGGTTCTCGTTTATTGATGTCGCGCAACGTTTGCTATCGATCACTGACGGGTTAGCTTTACTATCCGGTTAATTACTCAGCTTTCTCGTTATATCTCACGGTTTATTTTTTTAGTGGATGCAGCGCTGTCGTCAACTAACCGGATTAACTGGAATCTCAGTTAAATATTGGAATTTATCCGATTAAATCTCTCGGATGACCGTTTATTGAAGAAATTTGACATTTACTTTAATTTTCGCATCCAACCTCAGTCACGTGGATCTTTCACAACTGTCAGCATCCGGCTTCCGGTTTTTCGCAAGATTGTCCGATTTCAAGATTGTTTATCCGGTTTCTCTAGGCAACCGATCGCGACGGTTCGACTCTCCGCATCTGATTTTTTACGCTTCCGACTTGATGTTTTTGGAGAGATTTGGAGAAACAAGAGGAATTATTATGAATTTGGATATCGGGTCGATTATTCGGAGTTAGAGCATGTTCAGTGTTTGACTGGTTTATCTGATTCAGTTTGTTGCGGTTTTGTACTCCGAGATGTAGCATTTTCTCAGTATTGTACCCGACCGTGTGAACCGAGTGAGGGCAGCACTTGGATCTCGAACTGGAGCAACAAGAACAGAAGAAGCTTACTCAGAGGGGGAATCTCTACGACAGATTGTCTCCGGTTTATCAGTTTCTCATTGAAGATGTACGACAGAGCGATTCTTCAGCAGTTGATCAACAGATTTGAAAGCATCAGTCAAGGGGGAATTGTTGGAACTTAAAATCTATGTGACTGACGCCATCAAATCTGTTTACCGAAGCATTCGACTGAAGAATCCATGTGAATTGATTCAGAGACGCGGGTTGTGATGCTCGAGGCTTGCAGTTTGGACCGAAGACCGTTTTCTGGAAAAGTCAACCGTTCGGGTCAACGGTCAACGTAAAAGTCAACGGAAGATCGGTTCGAGCGAGTCAAGCTTTGGATTAATTTAATCAGCTTTGATTTAATTTATATTTATGTTATTTACTTTACTTGTAATTACGTTCATTCGTCATGTTTTTCTGTTGTCAGTCACCCTCACTATATATAGTGAGGGTGCCCATTACAAGTAAAGGAGTCTCCGAATGTGGAGATGATGAATTTCTGGTAGAGTGTGAGATTTCCATTCTAAAGAGAGAGTGAGTCATGGATTCTAGAGAGAGATTGTGTGTTCTTCATGATTTCTTGATTGTAATCATTCGATTAATGAAATCATTCGATTGTTCATCATCTTTCTTGTTTTTGATTATCATGATTCTTCTTCATCATCTTCATCTTTGTCTAATTTGAGTTTTTCTCATTCGAACCTTGTTCTTGCTCAAGATCGGGATTCTTGATGTGAAAATCGGTCCTAACAAGAGCAAAGAAGTT
>JBCNJP010000025.1:16388947-16420344 GCA_039602395.1 Deinandra increscens subsp. villosa | reverse complement strand
GCTAATGATCTGTTAGGACTTATACACACTGATGTGTGTGGGCCCTTTCGGACCGAAACGAGAAATCGGGAACGCTATTTCGTATCTTTCATAGATGACTATAGCAGATATGCTTATGTCTATCTGATGAAACATAAGCACGAAACTTTTTACATGTTCAAAGAGTTTCAACACGAAGTAGAAAATCAACTAAATCGAACTATTAAGATACTTCGATCAGATAGAGGTGGTGAGTATCTTAGCAACGAGTTCCTCGATCATCTCAAGGATTGTGGAATTATTTCACAACCCACTCCTCCCGGTACACCACAATTAAATGGTGTTAGTGAAAGGAGAAATCGAACCTTGTTGAACATGGTTCGATCGATGATGTGCAGGACTAACTTGTCCCACTCCTTTTGGGGTTTTGCTCTCTTGACCGCCGCTCGCCTAATAAATCTGGAACCGACTAAGAAAGTGGATAAGACCCCATATGAGATATGACATAATTCTATTCCTAATCTTTCTTACCTCAGGGTATGGGGATGCGAAGCATATGTCACTAGCGAATCGGACAACAAGCTCGATCCTCGAGGTGAAAAGGTGATTTTCATCGGATACTATCGTAATACCATCTATTACTTTTACCATCCTGATGGAAACAATGTTTCTATCAAAAGGAAGGGTAAGTTCCTTGAGAATGAGTTTCTCAACAGAGGAACCAATAGTGATCCAGTGGATCTCGAAGAAGTTCGAGAAACACAAAACCCTGAGACAGTCGCTGGGTCTGACCGACAAATGGTTGTCGCCCCATTAGACCAAAACACAAGCGTTCGCAGGAGCGAAAGGACACACAAGGCACCTGATAGATACCTCTGGCATCTAGAAGGTCCCGATGTCCTATTAGTAACTGACTCAAATGACGAACCTACTAATTATAAAGCTGCTGTGTCAGATCCTGAATCTGACAAATGGCTTGAAGCCATGAACGCCGAGATGCAATCCATGCGTGACAATCAAGTATGGGACTTGATTAAGCTACCTCCCGGTTCTCGGGCACTAGGGAGCAAGTGGATCTTTAAAAGAAAAAACTGACATGCATGGAAAGGTGCAAACCTATAAGGCACGACTTGTTGCGAAAGGTTTCACTCAAACCCAAGGGATTGACTATGATGAAACCTTCTCGCCCGTGGCCATGATCAAGTCGATCAGGATATTTATTTTAACGTAACAAAACAATAATTCGTAAAACGTTTACGAGAATTGTCGGGGAATGATTATCTAGTCGTTACCGGTTAACGGACTAGTTAATCATTGGGCTTAGAGGCTTTAAGGTCGCGATGGGCTTAGCTTGCCCAACAAGTCAAGCAAAAAGTATAAAAGGGAGGGTGGAGAGGATTAGACTAACCCTAATCGTGAACCTCTCTCTCCTCCCCTTTGAGTCGTCGCGACCCCCCTCCCCCTCTCTCTCTCGTTTCCGGCGCACCACCACCACCTCCCTCCGTCGCCTTTTCCGACGCATACGATGGTGAAACGTGACCAACGTTTGATCGCCGCCGCCTTGGAGCTCGAGACCACCGCCGCCGCCGCTAGATCCGCCGCCGCCGCCGAGAGGGCCACCGCCACCACCGCCGCCGTCGCGGCCCGTGCCGCCGTCGCCGCCGACATCTTTGGCGAGGACCACCGGGAGGTGGTTCTCGCTTTACCCGCGCCACTGAGACCGTTGTTTGAACCGTCTCGTGCCGCGAGCGTCGAACCGGGTGAAAACCCTAAGTGGCCGGCGCCATTGTATGCCGCCGCCGTCACGCCACTACGTTCGTCGCTTCCACGCGTGTCGGATGAGATCGATATTGCATCGGTTTCGTCACCATGCACGACGGAACCGTTCGACTGGAATGCTATGATACATAGCATGGTTTCGTTACCTCTACCACCGCCCGTTCATGAGATGAACGCGCATGTGGTGCCCGAGATGTCTTCTTCAAAGTCGGTTGAAGACTTGACTCGCAGATTCGAGTCGGGTGTTACCGTTTGCCCTAGCGCCAGTTCATCGAACCCCGGTGTCTCGAACGGTTGTTCGGACTCCGCCATGGTATATCTAAATTGTTTAGATTGTTCGATTTAATATTTTCTGTATTTACGCGTACACGGTGATCAGAACCTGTCTACGGTTTTTACTATATTCGCGTTGTAAAATTTATATTTCCGCTGCGCAATTAATCTGATTAATTGACCCGTTAATTTATTCGGTAAAAATTAAAACGGGCAACCCGGATACCCACTGTGAAACCCAACAGTGGTATCAGAGCCACGATCACCGCGCGTAAATCTGAACCGGTCTTTTCGTAACCAGTAGTTCGCAATTTCGATTCGTTTCCAAATTGCGAACGGAATTACTTGATTAATTCTAATTAATTAATTAATTGTGTGTTACGGCCGACCCCTTTAATTTAATTAATTGTTTTGGCATGTTGTATTTCTCTGATTGGCTCAATTGTTGACCCAATTATATCTTTATTTGGTTTTGGTGGACCCGCCATTTTTCGGGTTTCAAAGTTGTAAATTAGAGCTAGGTTTACTAAGTTGTTAGTAAATTGTAATTTTATAAAAACCAAGACCGAAGATCGGACGCTCGCCAAAAAGGTGTCTAAAGGCTAGTGGGAGTTGAACCGGATCCACGAACGCACCGAGTTGCCTTCCTTGTGGTTGTTCACCTTTATATTGTCATGTCCCATTGGTCTTGCTAAATGGCTCTAGCAAGACCATGCCCTTATGCCGTTAACACACAATTGACCATTCGCGACACTTAGATATTTTAAATAGGTGATTTAAAATAATTGTCCTGAGTTAAGATAGGGTTTATCGTTTGTGTCTAACGATCACTAAATATTAAAATTGGTTTTAATATCCCCATCCGGTAAATAAAAAATTGATAGTTCATGACGTCCAAAATCAAGTCTAACTTGGAACGTATTGACCGGAGCATCAGTGTTGGAGTATTTCAACACCGCACTTGGTGCCGAGGGTACCTTCCAGGGTGGGGGCATTGGAGTATTTCAACACCGTGCCAGCCACATTGACCATTTGGGATTACTATCGCTTTCTTTATGTATGTTTGTAGTGTTGGAGTATTTCAACACCGCACTATAAATGTATATAGACAAAGTGGGCATGGATGAGGCTAAACGTATCGTAAAATATAATTTATTATATTATGCGGCCTCATAAACGAGAGTCGCGACTGAGACTTCGCGATTGACAACCGTTGTCAGTTTGGTTACACGAGTTTGCTCCTGAGGCTCATTTGGCGGTCTCAAGTAAAATCGTCTAATCGAATTCTCAATTTTCTTATTTAATAAATCTTACCAATATATATAAGAAAATGGTTTACACCGAAAATACTAATTTAAAATTACTTTGCATTATTTCAGAAGGCTAATGAAAACACAGTTCCTCTAAGTTCAATGGTATCTCTGGACCCATTCACTGAGACGAACTTCTTGTCATGGCAAACCCTCCTGAGGAAAATCCTGAAGCTTTTTGGAAAGCTGTATGTTCTTGACCGACCCATCCCGAGCACGCCGTCTTACTTGCTAAACGACCGCTCGCGGATGGAAATCCAGAAGCATAGTGATGACTCTAGGGAAGTCACTGAGCTTATGTTATCTAGCATGACACCGGATTTTCGGTATAACTTTACCGACATGGGAGTGTATGAGATCATGAGAAAACTCAAAGATATGTTTGAGTTAAGCCAGAGGGGTGAACGATGTAGGGCAATTCAACATTTTGTGAACTGCCACATGTCGCCTAAATCCTCTGCCTATGATCATGTCATGATGATGAAGGGGTATCGCGACAGACTGGTCGACCTCGGCTACTCCATTCCTGAGGGGATGGCTCTTGATGTAGTCCTCGGATCTTTACCCGAGCATTATCGCTTGCATGCGATAAATTGCTCGGCTCAGACTCTAGATGAGGTTCTGACATTATTTCCAAATGTCAAGATCAGGACCACACCGGCTGTGCTCAGAGTTGCTGATACAGGTATCACCAAGACCAAGAACAAGGTCAAAGAGACCAAGGGCAAGAAACTATTGGCGCCTCCTCCTTAGGAACGTCAATGCTTTGAATGTAATCAGATGGGCCACTGGAAACGTAACTGCCCCGTCTACCTTGCTAAGATCAGGATGACTAGAAACCCCGGTAAGGGTTGCTCATCAGGTATGTCAATAAATGTTATTGAACTTTTCACTGTTTCCTCCAATGCATGGGTATTTGATACCGGATGTGGTTTTCACATTGTAAATGTTTTGCAGGAACCTGAGAAGTGGAAGACGAGAGAACAAGGCGGTATGGAGCTCATCGTTGGTGATGGCAAAAGAGTCCCGGTCTTGGCTACCGGCATATATTCTCTTTCATGTCCTACCGGTCTTGTAGTTACTCTAGATAACTGTTTATATGCTCCCGGATTGTCAAGAAACATTATTTCTGTCTCTTCCCTGTTTGAACAAGGCTTTAAGTACAAGTTTAATGGAAATTCCATTTTTACCTACTTTAACGATATCTTTTATTTTGAGGCTAAACCTCGACATGGTATATATGAGATAATTGTTCAAACGCAAGATCAACTCTATCATGTTTCTAAACGAAACAAAGTTGATAACGATTCATCGTTGTGGCATCATCGACTAGGTCACATAAGCAAAGCTCGCATTAAGAAGCTTCAATCTGCAGGGATTCTCGAATCCACTGATGCAGATACCTTCGGTGAATGCGAATCATGCTTATCTGGAAAACTGACCAAGTCACCCTTCACACATGTTGGTGAACGGGCTAATGATCTGTTAGGACTTATACACACTGATGTGTGTGGGCCCTTTCGGACCGAAACGAGAAATCGGGAACGCTATTTCGTATCTTTCATAGATGACTATAGCAGATATGCTTATGTCTATCTGATGAAACATAAGCACGAAACTTTTTACAAGTTCAAAGAGTTTCAACACGAAGTAGAAAATCAACTAAATCGAACTATTAAGATACTTCGATCAGATAGAGGTGGTGAGTATCTTAGCAACGAGTTCCTCGATCATCTCAAGAACTGTGGAATTATTTCACAACCCACTCCTCCCGGTACACCACAATTAAATGGTGTTAGTGAAAGGAGAAATCGAACCTTGTTGAACATGGTTCGATCGATGATGTGCAGGACTAACTTGTCCCACTCCTTTTGGGGTTTTGCTCTCTTGACCGCCGCTCGCCTAATAAATCTGGCACCGACTAAGAAAGTGGATAAGACCCCATATGAGATATGACATAATTCTATTCCTAATCTTTCTTACCTCAGGGTATGGGGATGCGAAGCATATGTCACTAGCGAATCGGACAACAAGCTCGATCCTCGAGGTGAAAAGGTGATTTTCATCGGATACTATCGTAATACCAGCTATTACTTTTACCATCCTGATGGAAACAATGTTTCTATCAAAAGGAAGGGTAAGTTCCTTGAGAATGAGTTTCTCAACAGAGGAACCAATAGTGATCCAGTGGATCTCGAAGAAGTTCGAGAAACACAAAACCCTGAGACAGTCGCTGGGTCTGACCGATAAATAGTTGTCGCCCCATTAGACCAAAACACAAGCGTTCGCAGGAGCGAAAGGACACACAAGGCACCTGATAGATACCTCTGGCATCTAGAAGGTCCCGATGTCCTATTAGTAACTGACTCAAATGACGAACCTACTAATTATAAAGCTGCTGTGTCAGATCCTGAATCTGACAAATGGCTTGAAGCCATGAACGCCGAGATGCAATCCATGCGTGACAATCAAGTATGGGACTTGATTAAGCTACCTCCCGGTTCTCGGGCACTAGGGAGCAAGTGGATCTTTAAAAGAAAAAACTGACATGCATGGAAAGGTGCAAACCTATAAGGCACGACTTGTTGCGAAAGGTTTCACTCAAACCCAAGGGATTGACTATGATGAAACCTTCTCGCCCGTGGCCATGATCAAGTCGATCAGGATATTGCTTGCCATAGCCGCATACCATGACTATGAGATATGGAAAATGGATGTCAAAACTGCTTTCCTGAACGGACAACTCACTGTGGATGTCTACATGGTTCAGCCTGATGGTTTTATCGATCCTAAATATCCAAATAGGGTTTGCAAACTGAATAAGTCCATTTATGGACTTAAACAAGCATCTCGAAGGTGGAACATTCGTTTTGACCAGAAAGTCAAAGAGTTTGGCTTTGCTCAAAATGAAGATGAACCGTGTGTTTACAGAAAGGCAAGTGGGAGCACTATATCATTCCTCATATTGTATGTGGATGATATAATGATCATAGGAAACAACATCCCCATGCTTAACGAGGTTAACGTATGGCTATCATCTTGTTTCGCTATGAAGGATCTTGGAGAAGCCCCTTATATCCTAGGAATTAAGATTCACAGAGTTCGATCGAAGCGACTTCTAGGTCTCAGTCAAAGTACATACATTGACAAGATTATAGCACGGTTCAACATGAGCAACTCCAAGAAAGGAGTCATCCCTATGACAAAGGGTGTTATCTTGAACAAATCTCAATCTCCTCAAACGGAGAAGGAGATCGACCAAATGGCTTCGATCCCATTTACTTCTGCTATAGGCTCAATTATGTATGCCATGCTCTGCACTCGATCGGACGTCTCGTTTGCGTTGAGCCTGACAAGTCGATACCAACAGAGTCCCGGTCTAGCTCACTGGACTGCAGTAGGCTCAATTATGTATGCCAAGCACGTCCTGAGGAAATTTCACTACATAAGAGAAGTAGTTGAAAGAAATGAAATAAAGATATGCAAAGTAGACACAGATCAAAACTTAGCTGATCCCTTTACAAAGCCCATGACTCACGAGACTCATGGTCGTCACAGAGAAGCGATAGGGCTTAGATTAGCTAAAGACATGTTTTGATTTAGTATTTGGGTGTACGAACATATAACAGTTATCTATACTATTCATATTCCATCGGTAAATGCAATATGGAATTTCATAACTGTGTTCGATGTTAATACGTTTAATCATCCCTGAACAATTGTTGATATTTTTCTAAATGTCCGTAGTCGGTTAGAGACGTGGGAATGGCTCTAAATTAAGACTATTCTGATTTTGAACCTTAAAGGGGTTTAACGTTCAAAGTCACAGACCTCATTAGAGAATGACGTTGAACGTAACTCGCATCAAGCAATTCAATCATGGATGTTTTGATTGCTTGATTATTGGTATGCTCTATTGTTTCCTTAAACCTGAGACGTATACTGGAACTCTCGTTTACTGCAGACTGTTCTTTGATTGTAGTTTCTCGATGTCGCGTAACTGCCAGGGCTACTTTTGGGAATGGATCTAAGGTTCAGTGGGAGTTGTATGCCTCAAGATGGGATTTCGTACTATTGCTTCGGCAATAGATAGACATAAAGGCGCCCTCGTTGATTCCAAGTGTGAAGTGTGAGGCCTCACCCAAACTTACTGTGTGTTTGATTGGTACACTTCGAATCGGATAACGAGAATGTAATCGATGAATCTAATACATGAGAGTCCATGTCTCATTATTCATCTATGTATAGAACGGAAAGGAACATATGACAACGGTTACCATAAGTCCTCTATCTGCTTGCTTTACAATCAGATGTACTTTGGCTGTCGACTTAAAGTGTCGAGACTGGTTGGTGTAGCCATGCATAGCTAGAGTGCCTCTGACTACAACGCTAAAGTGTCGCGATCAGTCCAAGTGGGAGATTGTTGGATATTAGATGTCCTGACCCGACCCTTAGCGTAACCGACCCGGTTTCGACCCGTAAGGGTTACACCAGTGTCAACGAACTAATAATTAATTAAGTGTTAATTAATTAAAAACAAACGGTTTAAATAAATAATAGTTATTTATTTTAACGTAACGAAACAATAATTCGTAAAACGTTTACGAGAATTGTCGGCGAATGATTATCTAGTCGTTACCGGTTAACGGACTAGTTAATCATTGGGCTTAGAGGCTTTAAGGTCGCGATAGGCTTAGCTTGCCCAACAAGTCAAGCGAAAAGTATAAAAGGGAGGGAGGAGAGGATTAGACTAACCCCAATCGCGAACCTCTCTCTCCTCCCCTTTGAGTCGTCGCGACCCCCCTCCCCATCTCTCTCTCGTTTCCGGCGCACCACCACCACCTCCCTCCGTCGCCTTTTCCGACGCATACGATGGTGAAACGTGACCCACGTTTGATCGCCGCCGCCTTGGAGCTCGAGACCACCGCTGCCGCCGCTAGAGCCGCCGCCGCCGCCGAGAGGGCCGCCACCGTCGCCGCCCGTGCCGCCGTCGCCGCCGACATCTTTGGCGAGGACCACCGGGAGGTGGTTCTCGCTTTACCCGCGCCACCGAGACCCTTGTTTGAACCGTCTCGTGCCGCGACCGTCGAACCGGGTGAAAACCCTAAGTGGCCGGCGCCATTGTATGCCGCCGCCGTCACGCCACTACGTTCGTCACTTCCACGCGTGTCGGACGAAATCGATATTGCATCGGTTTCGTCACCATGCACGACGGAACCGTTTGACTGGAATGCTATGATACATAGCATGGTTTCGTTACCGCCACCACCGCCCGTTCATGAGATGAACGCGCCTTTGGTGCCCGAGATGTCGTCTTCAAAGTCGGTTGAAGACTTGACTCGCAGATTCGAGTCGGGTGTTACCGTTTGCCCTAGCGCCAGTTCGTCGAACCCCGATGTCTCGAACGGTTGTTCGGACTTCGCCAAGGTATATCTAAATTGTTTAGATTGTTCGATTTAATATTTTCTGTATTTACGCGTACACGGTGATCAGATCCTGTCTACGGTTTTTACTATAGTCGCGTTGTAAAACTTATATTTCCGCTGCGCAATTAATCTGATTAATTGACCCGTTAATTTATTCGGTAAAAGTTAAAACGGGCAACCCGGATACCCACTGTGAAACCCAACATAACTAAGCCTAATAAATCATTTATCCTCTAACTCCTGAAGTTGCTTGGATAGCTCCTTCATCTCAGTTGGTGCCATCCTATAGGGTTGCTTAGATATAGGTGTTGCTCCTGGGACCAAATCTAATTAGATGTCTAGTTGTCTTGGAGGTGGCATACCAGGTAATTCCTAAGGAAATACATCGGGAAATTCTCTAACTACTTCAACATCCTCAATTTTCAATTCATGATCATCCTTAGTGGCGTATACTAAGTAAGCTAAGTTACCTTTCTAACATGCTTATGGGCTTTCTCATATTAAATATATTGTATCTCCTTGTATTGTGATCCAATTCTTGCTATCTATGGGGATTCTAATTATTTTCCTTTCACATACTATTTCGGCCTTATTTTTCGTTAACCAGTCCATTCCTATGAATACATCGAATCCTCCTAATTTTAAAGGGTATCAAATCTACTTTGAATTGCTTACCATTTAAGTCTAAACTACATCCTTGTAACATTTCGTTGGCGCTTGAAAACTTTCCACCCGCTATCTCTGTGGTGTAAGGTTTATCTAGGGTAACTGGCATGCAAGGTAATTGATTCCTAAAATCATAACATATAAAACTCCTAGTTTCTTTTGTGTCACATAAAATCCTAGCGTATACATTATTTACAAGAAACGTACCCGTAATGACATCGTCTTCATTTTGTGCCTAGTTCACATTCATTACAAAGGCTCGTCCTGGGGGTCTAGGTGGATTAGCTTCGGTCATGTTCTTTCGGTAATTGGTCCGTATGTGGCCCTTTTCTTCGCATCCATAGCATTTGATTTCTCGATTTTGAGCAATCAGAGTACCACTGTTACTACCATTTATGTTCCCCTTTGGGCGTCGTATCCCGTTTCTTCCACAATTCCTAGCTAGATGTCCGGTCCGTCCACAATTCCTGCAAACCAAACAATTTCCCACATGGTGTTTGCCACACTTATCGAATCTTGGGTGAGGTCCTTTATATCCTCCTCCACCATCATTATGGAGAAAGCTACTACCGTTACGTTTCCTGTTGCGACTGGCTTCACCATTATTCTTGCTTGGTTGGCCTCTTCCTGCTATCTTCTTGTTACCTTCAAATTGCTCATCATTGTGGGTTGGATGAACATCTCTCTATACACGCTTTTCACTGGTACTTGATTACTCTTTCTGGGCTCTTACCAGTTCATCGGTGAATGCTCCAACAAGATCGATGGCTTTAGCTAACGTTTGGGGATTAGCAACCCACATACTAGTGCAGATCGAAGCATGTAAACCATAGATATGTTTTTCAATTCCTTTCTCCTCTAGAGTCACTAAATGAGGTACTAACTTAGACAAATCCTCAAACCTGTGGGAGTATCCGACATGATCATATCCTATCATCGTCAAGTTATGGAATTCCCGCTCTAATTTTTCTACCTCATGCGGTGGATAGTATTCTATCATAAGTAAGCCCCTGAACTCTCTCCAGCTAAATTTATTCAGTACGACATGGGTGCGAGTCTTGATGATATGGTTCCACCATGTCAAGGCTCCATCTCTGAATGAATGATCGGAAAACCTAACCCTATCCTCACGTTTGCAATTACTTATGTCAAGAACTACTTCAATAGCCTCCAACCAACGCAGTAAACCTGTTAGACCTTCGTTTCCATGAAAGAGCTCCGGCTTACAACTCATGAATGCCTTATAGGAACATTCATTTCGTCCTTAGCCGAGGTCGAATGGGTCTTCTTCGAAATCTCGGAAAGCTTCATCTTCTTTATTTCATCGTGCTTCTACCTCCACTATTATCGTTGGTAAAGCATTTTCAATAGCCTCTGCTACTTGTTGCGAAATAGTTTTCGGAGTAGCGTTCTTCGTATGACTTGTAGTATCATTATGCATTATTGGAGTGTGTTCCGAGTGTTGACTTGGGGTTCCTTGTGGAGTAGATGGGTGAGGTGGTGCCTCCATTTGAATAGATTCATGAGTTTCGCTTGGCTAGGATTGACTTCTGGCCCGAAGTCTATTCCTCTGCCGCGTCCGCGCCCTGTACCACGGCCTTGTCCCCAACCGCGTCCACGACTTACATTTTCGCTTCCAAGTTCCATTCTATGTTTAAAAAACGCAAGTAGTTTAGTACAACATTTCCCAAACACAGGTTCAAGATATAAGTCTAAATAGGGACTAAATTTTAAAAAGGAAGTAAGTCTACTAATAACCTTAGAGTTACATTACTTAGAGAAACAAAGAAACAAGTACAAGAAAGTTATGAAACTTAATACAAGGAAATAAAGACAAGTACAAGAAATAACATATGCTTAGTTCCTAAAATTACCGAGGAATGAAGAGAATCAATTTTTCACTGCACGGACTACATTTTGGTCTCGAATCCTCCTCCTTCGCTCCCTCCTATGTAAAGCGGCTTCACGAACTTGGGATTCGCGAAGTTCTTCACGTATCCTTTGGTTTTCCAATATGGTGACGGCGGTGACATCATAAGGGTCGACACCATGAGGATAATAGGGCTCGTTAGGTTCGGGTCGAAAGGTAAAACTTGCCCTTCCACCATCATACACGCGTGGATCTTCGTATCCAAAAGTGTGACCCATATGAAAAAAATTTCGGGCTTCTTCCTCGTACGTTAGTTGTGTAGCAGTAATCGACCTAATGGTCGGACCCAATGCCATGATGGACATTGGTTGAGGAAATCAGTGGGATAGGCATCATAGCCGGTTATGGAGGTTCCTCAAGCGGTTGTGGTATGGCGGGTGATGATCGGCGGTTAAGCCAGTTTGGTTTTGCCTCTCTCAAATTTGACCATGTTCATGAGCGTCTTCCTATGAGGTCAATGGACTTGTTAGTTATGGTTTCCCCCAGGCTATCACTGGGGTAAAGTATATGTCCATATCCTAATTCGATGGCATGTTGTATCCAACCTTCCGAGTGAGGGTTGTTTTCAATCTCCCAGCCTGTACGTGTTGATGGCTTTCGTTCAATCCAGTTAGAAGGACCTTCTTTGTTTGGTAGTGGGATTTTACCTGAAGCCATTATCAATTACAAGAAAAAATTTAAATCTATCTTACTAAGCATGTAGATTTATCTAATTATTAAAAAAATGTAAATCCTTATCTTGGGGCTTGGTCGTTATCTTGGTCATGAGAATATTGTTGGCATCGACTTTTGGGGGAAATCTTGTTTTTGGAAAGCGATTAGGCGAATCCTATGTGTTTGACGTCCGGGCTCTGATACCAATCTGTCACACCCCGTTCGGGAAGTCCCGTTTAGAGTCAACTGATTGGTACATGTGGTACAAATAATATGAGGTACGAGCGCGCGAACAAATTATCAAACGACTACTTTAATTAAAATTTAAAATTTTATCACCTCGTGGGGTGATGATATCCTTGGCCATAATGGCCTTAATACATTTTAATTGTTTCATCGGAGTACATTTCCCCCGAATACCATAAGAAAAAAAAGTAAATTGTTTTCAGACAAATTAAAAGCGGAAGAATGCCATTGGTGACGGGATATGACTCTTCCATGCCCATGATGTCGACCTTGCTCCAAGCTCCTCCATAAGTCCTATATACCTGAAATATACGCTAAAAAGGGTCAACTATAAAGTTGGTGAGATCACGGGTTAACACACACGGAAAAGGTTTTAAATGTAAGGAAAAGAATAATAAGTGCTCAGAATGAAATTTAATATGTGTAAAGAATAGTTCCACAATCAACCAACCCCTATTCGCCATGGTGCTTACCTGATTGCTTTGCCCGGCGACCATACGACCTTAGGGTCATCCCATTTAAATATATAGTTTAATGAACCAAACCATGGGGTCTCTATGTGCCAAAAGTACTATGCCGTCGACGTGAGGGAGTCCCATTCTTGGGCACGTGGACGTGGGGGCATTATCCTCAAATAACGCTACCCATATTACCCGCGGTTCCTTTACCAAGGAATTAAGTTTGTGTACATGCAAGTCTAGTGGAGAAAAGTTTACTAGACCGTTAATAAAGGTGTATAAACAATAGTACCATTAAATTAGGCATTCCGGTTTTAGATTGCGTATATTCCACCCCATAAATATTATAAGTAAAGTGGGAAAAAATACGTTAACTCACCTTTGGTTGCGTTAGTGATCTCGAGTTTATGATGTAGACCTAAATTATGGCATAGAAAATAATAACATGTCCAAAGAGCTAAATCACTCATGGTCCATGTTTCTAAGTATTGATTGAGTGTCCTATGATTTTTATTATGTTACTATGTTCTAGTTTCCTAGTGTCACATAATGTTACAAACATTTTATATACGTAACCTAAGTTGAAATAGTAATTATTTTAATGTCAAACAAATAATACGAGTATTATAATTCTAATAAAAATATTGTTTGAAATAAAATAAATGGATATATATATATATATAGGTTCGCATGCATGTGTTTGCCATCTTGGGTCTTTGGGCCAGTTTTGCACCTATTCATCATGCATGTGTTTGCATGCATGCATGTGTGTGTTATTGTGACCCGAACCAACTCCCACTATGAGTTAGTGAGCTTGCTCCGTAGCCTTTATTCCAACTCTGGGATTCCCGTGGGTAACCCGGTCTTGGCTTGGGTCTGACCCAGTCTAGATTTATGTTCCAAAGCGTTATGTGGTTTTGCATGTAACTTAAATATATGAATATGGTTAAGACAAACATTTATAAACCATTTGTTATTAAGAATACATATTATGGTGTATATTAACATTAAATAACCATTTGCATGCATGATATTCCTAGATAGATGGTGACCAAATATACTATCTCAATCGATAACCTACTTGCATGTGACCTTGAGCTAGTGTAAACCAAATATCATAATGAAATGTACTAACCTTAAGAATTTGGAGTGGTGCCCGATGCTTGGGATGATTCCTAGCCTCCAAACTTGATGTGTCATTTGTGTACTATGAAAATCTGATCAAGTTTTAAATTGGTAATCACCAAGTGACCAGACTACACACCAGGACAGTGAACCCTTTGTGTGCTGTACAATGTTGGTAAGAACCGGATATTAATCCGTGGACGCGTATGTAGACTCCTGATACTGGATCTTTGCTAATATCTAACAGATGAGAATGATTTTGAGAACTAACACTAAAAACTAAGCAGAAAAACTAAAACAGATAAAAACAGCTAAAAGCCGGATAACACGATGGGAAAATCAACCGGAGAAAAGTATCACCTAGATAAGAATCCTCTAAACCCAATAAGACCCCCAGTTTGACTAATCAACACGATCACTATCCACTAACGGTGAAAACCAAAATGAAATAGGACTATAGACACATCCTAATCACTAAGGTAATCCTAAATGAAGCTCGGGATAGAAAACTATGTAAAATTACCCAAAGGTCTAATCGCTTCGGTCAAAGCGGACTAAACGCACACATAAAAGGAAACCACAAGAAAGGTCTCTCTAAATGGCACCTAACACATGCAATGATTCTGAAATGAATAGCCTAGGACCTAGATAACTCTAAATACGAATAAGCGAGCTCGAATCTTATGGTCATAAGCATCCTAACTCACTCAACAATGCGTAGCTATTTCCTAGTACATGGAACGAATCGGTCAACTCTATCCCATGTAGATGCACACAAAATCAGCCCCAAATCCATATCATATTATCATGTAGGAGGTCTCCGGATCATGCATTAATCAATAAACTTTAAAAAGTCAACCAATCAATAATAAGCAAATCAATAAACAGTTGTAGTTCTACAATCCACGTCAATTGACTCACATAATATGATAAAAACAGAAGCTAAACATGCACACATGATCATCCAAGGCATCCAAATCAGATTCATAGAGCAAAATTATATAATCATGTCAAAAAGTCAAAATAGAAAGTCAAACGGGTCTAAAATCATCTCATCAAGGTGATACATTGAAAGTTTAGCCAAGAATCATGATAAATAACAATAAAGTTTCAATCTTGGAAACATTCATCCTCAAGAAAATGAACATAATTCTGAAAATAAAGAGTTAGATAAATTTCAAACCGAAAAATGCTTCAAAATCTCTAATCTTTAGCCTCAAAAGTTTGAATCTTGACCTCCTTGATCTTCCCTCTTCTTTTCCAAAATGTTTTTAGGGGTTTTAGGGTTTTATTGGGGGTGGAGAGAGGGCAAATGACGGCTAGAATCGAGTAAAAAAGCTAAAAAACGAGTCTGGTAGGTCATCAGGTCGCTGGGCCGGATTTGGGCCTGGTCGCAGGAAGACAATAAAGATCTGTTAAACCAAAACTAAATCAATACTGGCTTCTGTCAAACTGGCAAGACTCTTCGTTGATGCAGTAGAGGTCAGGGGTTCGATTCCCCTGGCCTGCGAATTCTTTTTTCTAAATGCTCCTGGCGAGCTGTGGGCTGTGGCCTGCTACTGGGATGTTGGGCTCACGAACAAGGAATGGGCTGTGATTGCTAAGGAGATTGGGCTGGATCAGGCTGAGCTGTTGCTGGCTGCTACTATATTATTATTATTTATTTTTTTCTTTAATCAAGCATAACTTTCACATCCGACATCTGAATCCGCTCTCGTTTTTTTCTGATTTCTTCTAAATTCATCAGGAAAACACGAGCCACCTAAAATTCACAAATAAAAACAATTAAGCATCATTTCTATTATAATTTCTAAATTAAAAATCTAACTTGCAAAATTTTCTCAATTAAAAACCAATTAAATGTGAACTTTAAATATTTATCAAATAATAACCAAAGTTCCACCAAATCATCTAAAATTCAAATATAAACATTTAAGCAACAAAACTTAATAATTCTTAGTTAAAAACCAATTAAATGAAGGGATTTTATTTATTTATTTCATGTATGAGATGCTATGCATCAAATATCCCCACACTTAAGTTTTGCTTGCCTCAAGCAAAAATCTCATGCAACACTTTCATAAGTCAATAAAAAACGCAACGTCCACTCAACCCAATGCAACTACTCAAGCCCACATGCATCGCCAATTCTCAAGATTTACACTTTTCAAAAGATTTATAATCCAACAAGCAATTATTATAATTATTTTAAAAAATTGGAAAGCCTACTAGTTTGACACACATCAAGGTTCAATCAAACAAGCATCATACCCCTCATAATGATCACTCAACTCGGTGAAATTTAGTGGATAGATGATTAAAAAGATCATCGATTTAAGTGGATCACTCAAGGCCAAACAACATAAAACCGAACATAAATCAAGAGGACTTTCACGGGTTGTAATGTTAGGCTAGGGTTTAGGGTATGGAATGGGAATGTGAAAGTGGCGAAGTGTTTAGAAATTCGGAAAAGTTAATAAACAAACTAAAAGGAAACTATTTTCACAAATAACTCAAAGTCGGGTAAGTTTTGACCCGAACACATAAACTAATAAAAACTCTATTTTTTCAGCTTTATCTTAGGTCTATGACCTTCATTAATGAGCTAGAATTTTCTGTATTTTTTTTCATTTTTTCTTCTTCTTTTTTTTTTTTTTTTGCAATCTCATATGAATTCCTTGAATGGAGATTGAGTACTAGGAGAATCACACTTAATCACTGTTTTTTTTCTTTTAAACTAAAAACAATACTTGATGTAGGTAACCAAAAAAAATATACACAAAGTCTTAACTAATCCGGATTCTTCACACAAGGGTTTAAGAACAAAAATAAAGGCTAAACAAAAGGCTAAATGGGTCAAAAAGTGGGAAAATCAAACGAGAAGGAAAAAGGCTCAACAGGTTTTTCTAAGGGATGATGTTTTAGGGTAGGAAAAATGATAAGATCAAATAAAAAGGCTAAGTCAAAGGGCGGGGGGGGGGGGGTAATCCTAATGCCTCTATCATTTCTATGCGCAATTTTAGTTAATGATCTCGACACGTATAAACAACACAAGTTATAAAATGAAAGCGCATGATGGCATAACACTCAACCAAACGAAAGTGAGTAAATAATGTAACATGTAATGCAATTTAGGCTCACATAACTCACGGAAACGGATGGAAAAGGGCTACCGATATGATGCAAGCAATCTATCCCCATCCGATTGTTTCACTAAGTAAAGCATCCCATTTACTGATTTTATTTGAAAAATACTTGCTTGGAAATACTTTTTCAAGATACTCGAGGAAAAGGTTTTGACTAGAGACAAGCATCATATACACAAGCGAGTAAAACATCACGAATTACATCAACGGGCCCACTTCCATGTGCAATAAGACGGGCAAAAATCTCAATTTCATCTAAAAAAGGGGGATATGAATAGAAAATATGATTTTTTTCACAATTTTAAGCAATTTCGGTTCAATTTACCCCCATCCCACACTTGATTCGTACATTGTCCCTAATGTACGATAAACAAACAAAATAAAGGGGAAAGGGAACTGAAATACTAACCTATCACGTGGTGTGCCAGTGTCCGGATGCAAAAAATGAATCGGGACAACTCTTGACGAACAGGTGCCCGAATTGCCTCGGCAACACAAACTGCTGAATCAAGGTAGCTGGAGGTCCGATGATGAATCTAGAAAGAAAACACAACTCAAGTGAAAGCAATAAGCGGATCGGGTCTCGACATCGGGCAAGTTTGAGAATTCTTAAACGTTTTGAAAAGTGAACAATTGACCAAAAGCGACTGTTTGTTTGTCATTTATGAAGAGAACGGTTTACTTTGACCAAAAGACACATGCCCGATAAACCCTGATACGGACCGTTGGTTGTAATTTATGAAGTGACGGTCCGTATCCACAAAACCTCAACAATTTCGTAAAAGCATGCATGCGGACTGCGAAAATGGAGATTGAGTATCCGACGGTCCGCAATTATGCATTACCTACAACCCCGCGAAGCAATACCAAAATGATAAGTCAATGCAATTTCCAACAGTGGCATGCTTCCAAAAACCTGCAAAACTTGAAGCAAAAACATAAAACGAAACAAGAAAAAAATGCAACTGATTTAAACAAACTATCTAAAATCAAACTAAACTACCAGAAATCAAATAAACATAAAGATAAGCAACGTAAAGTAACCAACTAACCGGGTTGCCTCCCGCAAGCGCTGAATTTATTAACGAGTCGTCAGCCGGACTCGAACACTTATACCTCAATCAGGTGGCTTTTCTTTAATATGTTTCTCACCGAGCACGTGTGTACTCCTCCTCAATTCATATCCCCAAGTTGGTTCTCCAGTAGACAATAGTAGTTGAAAGTTGTACCATTTAGCTTCATCTAGCCACCAACTCTTGAATTTCCCTGGTTCGAATCTAATGGACTGAATATAATGAAGGAGTTGGTTCTTAAAATTGGGGATGTTCGGGCATCCCCACACTTGGTCTTTTCGATGCTCCTTCTCAAAGAGGTTGTCCAACTTATCTGGAAGTGTGTCACATGGTGCCTCGACTAGTGGTTCTTCAAAAAACATGTTCTCTGCTATCTCATTCTCATGTTATGCCCCTTCCTTAGATTCCACAAGCGGCTCTACATACAACATGGCCTCCAACTCTTTCAAATCACCATCTGGATCAAACATACCTGTATCCTCAACCACCGGTGGCACAGCTAGCCAATCGTCTCCAAATTCCTCTAACATCTAATCATCAAATGCATCATGTGAGTATAAATATTGAGGGATTGGATCTGCTTGCAACACATCTGAGTGTGGCTAATCCTGACTGATCTCAAGATGATCTGAAGGTGGGATATGTGCGGTACTTGATGGGCTTAGCCTCGATTGCACCTCGTCCATTAAGATCTCCTGCTCAAACTCATCATAACTCTCTCATAAACATGTTGGCTCTCAAAAACAGATTCTAAGAGCTCGTTCACGGTTCTCTCTAAATTTATGGCACGAGCTCCCAAACTTCTCAACTCTTTGGAAAGTAACGCTATATTTTGCGCGTTCTTTGCAAATCGAGCTTCATTCTGCTGCACCACTTGAGCATTTTGCTATAAGAGTTGAGCCATCATATCCTTTAATTTCTTCATGCTATTATCCTAAATCGGGGCTTGTGTGCTAACTCCAAAGTCGTATGCGGGAGGTGGTGAATAATTATAATAATTGGCAGGAGGCCCCTCAGAATAATTGCAAAATCGCGCGTGATGGGGCTCCCCACATATATCACATCGCACACGATATCTCTCATAATTTTGCTCGTAGTACCACTCCATGAGATTTGCTGCAGAGAACGTTAAGCAAATAGAGGATTCTATCCTAAAAGGGCAAACGAAAACAACTAAACAAGAAAAATAAACAAAGAAAACAAGAAGAAAAACACACTAGAGAAAAAAACAAATAAGCAAACAAATGGTTAAACTATCAGCTCGGATCTTTCTCGGAATCTGACGCGTCCCCGGCAACGGCGCCAAAAACTTGATGTGTCGTTTGTGTACTATGAAAATCTGATCAAGTTTTAAATTGGTAATCACCAAGTGACCAGACTACATACCAGGGCAGTGAACCCGTCGTTTGCAGTACAGTGTTGGTAAGAAGCGGATATCAATCCGTGGACGCGGATGTAGACTCTCGATACTGGATCTTTGCTAATATCTAACCGATGAGAATGATTTTGAGAACTAACACTAAAAACTAAGCAGAAAAACTAAAACAGATAAAAACATCTAAAAGCCGGATAACACGATGGAAAAATTAGTCGGAGAAAAGTATCACCTTGATAGGAATCCTCTAAACCCAATAAGACCCCTAGTTTGACTAATCAACACGATCACTATCCACTAACGGTGAAAACCAAAATGAAATAGGACTATAGACACATCCTAATCACTAAGGTAATCCTAAATGAAGCTCAGATAGAAAACTATGTAAAATTACCCAATGGTCTAATCGCTTCGGTCAAAGCGGACTAAACGCACAGGTAAAAGGAAACCACAAGAAAGGTCTCTCTAAATGGCACCTAACACATGCAATGATTCTGAAATGAATAGCCTAGGACCTAGAAATCTCTAAATACGAATAAGCGAGCTCGAATCTTATGGTCATAAGCATCCTAACTCACTCAACAATTGCATAGCTATTTCCTAGTATATGGAACGAATCGGTCAACTCTATCCCACGTAGATGCACACAAAATCAGCCCCAAATCCATATCATATTATCATGTAGGAGATCTCCGGATCATGCATTAATCAATAAACTTTAAAAAGTCAACCAATTAATAATAAGCAAATCAATAAACAGTTGTAGTTCTGCAATCCACATCAATTGACTCACATAATATGATAAAAACAGAAGCTAAACATGCACACATGATCATCCAAGGCATCCAAATCAGATTCATAGAGCAAAATTATATAATCATGTCAAAAAGTCAAAATAGAAAGTCAAACGTGTCTAAAATCATCTCATCAAGGTGATACAATGAAAGTTTAGCCAAGAATCATGATAAATAACAATAAAGTTTCAATCTTGGAAACATTCATCCTCAGGAAAAAGAACAAATTCTGAAAATAAAGAGTTAGATAAATTTCAAACCGAAAAATGCTTCAAAATCTCTAATCTTTAGCCTCAAAAGTTTGAATTTTGACCTCCTTGATCTTCCCTCTTCTTTTCCAAAATGTTTTTAGGGGTTTTAGGGTTTTATTGGGGGTGGAGAGAGGGAAAATGACAGGTGGAATCGAGTTTTAAAGCTGAAAAACGAGTCTGGTAGGTCATCAGGTCGCTGGGCCGGATTTGGGCCTAGTCGCAGGAAGAGAATAAAAATATGTTAAACCAGAATTAAATCAATACTGGCTTCTGTCCAACTGGCAAGACTCTCGCTTGATGCAGTAGAGGTTAGGGGTTTGATTCCCCTGGCCTGCGAATTCTTTTTTCTAAATGCTCCTGGCGAGCTGTGGGCTGTGGCCTACTACTGGGATGTTAGGCTCACGAACAAGGAATGGGTTGTGATTGCCAAGGAGATTGGGCTGGATCAGGCTGAGCTGTTGCTGGCTGCTACTGTATTATTATTATTATTATTTCTTTAATCAAGCATAACTTTCACATCCGACATCTGAATCCGCTCTCGTTTTTTTTTTATTTCTTCTAAATTCATCAGGAACACACGAGCCACCTAAAATTCACAAATAAAAACAATTAAGCATCATATCTTTTATAATTTCTAAATTAAAAATCTAACTTGCAAAGTTTTCTCAATTAAAAACCAATTAAATATGAACTTTAAGTATTTATCAAGTAATAACTAAAGTTCCACCAAATCATCTAAAATTCAAATATAAACATTTAAGCACCAAAACTTAATAATTCTTAGTTAAAAACCAATTAAATGAAGGGATTTTATTTATTTATTTCATGTATGAGATGCTATGCATATGTGCCCGATGCTTGGGATGATTCCTAGCCTCCAAATGGTGCTCCTAAAACCTCGAGCAAGTTATACTCTTGTAGCAAAGCTTAAGGGTTGAATCCTATGTCAAGTGGGCTTACCTTAGATGTTGTGGGTTTCTACGGTTGGTGATGTTGTGTGGTGGAAAATGGTGGTTGTTGGTGGCCAGTGGTTTCCGAAAGCTTTTGAGGAGGTGATAGAACGAGAGAGAATGAGAGTGAGAGAGTGAGAGTACTTATGAGTGTGGTTAGAATCGGTGGTGGTTATAACCACTTCTCAAATCCGACCATTGCTAGAGGGACCAATGGATGTCTCAAAGCTTACATGTAATCCGATTGGTGGTGTGGCTTGAACTAACACCGGATACAAGAAATCCCTCTGGTTGGCCCGTTGGCATGCAACAATTCGGATTGGTGGGAGGTGGCGTGTAATGTGAGAACAAGGCAAAGAATCTATTGGGTGGTTTTGGGCGATGATCTCTTATCGGTTTGTGCCATGAAAAGTTACATTTCTGGCCCCTAAGGTTCAAATGATACTACCGCTTTGGCTATGGGGTTGAGTGGTTGACGGGTATGGCTATTGGGCCTATCGGGTTTCTAATGTGGGTTGTGTAGCCGATTGCTTAATTATTTCCTATCGGGTTCTATAGCCCAAATCATCTAATCCTAAGTTGTTCTTGGTTAAGCCTTGGTACCCAAATCGATTTTCCTTATCGGGTTATTACCTAGGCTACGACCCAACTCAATCCGTTTAGTGGGTTTTGCATCTGGTTCACTTCTACGGCCCATACCATCTTTAATGGGCTTTTAATGGTCCACCATGCTTGATGGGCTTGACTATTGGGTTATTGGGCTTCCTAATGCATGCAAGTAGTTTTGTTAAATTGTTTATTGAAAATGGTAGTTTGGATCATAATCGGGTCAATGTCTTATGCATTGTGTTCCAATTACACTAAAGAAACAAGTGAAATAAAGCGTGAAAAGTTCCTACAACTATTTTTATAATATAATATAGGTGTGCCTGTTACATTATGTATAAAGGAATTTCTAGATAACCTAAATCAATATCTACAAACCAACAGCCATAATGAAGTATCCACAAACCCATTGACTTAGTTATAAGACATTGAATACATGCTCTAAGACCTAGGATCATAGACTAATCCTACTCTGAATAACCAAGATAGACTAATAAATATGAGCATACCATATATAATCATAGATGCGATGCACTTAGACATTTCACTAATCCTTCAACCCTAGACTAGGAAGAAAAGATCTATGACTAAACACAAAGACAACCTTCAATCCAATTGAACTATTGAAAGACCACCATAAATGATTCCTATCTAGGCTCGCTAGAGTTCCTAAACACATATTGAGATCGCTAAATAACAACTAAGAAATAGCATCATTTTGATAAATAGAACACATATATCCTACAAACCAAATCAAGTAATACTAGGAATCAAAGCAAGCATTCAATCAACAACACAACTCTGATATGTAATATGAATCATACGTATCATACTCAAATCAACATTTACACAATAGAATAAACGTTAAATATAGATATAAAACTAAATTGGATCACATTGTCTTAGATAATATCAATAGAGTTAGCCTCTCATGATTATAAAACAAAATATCAGTAGTAAAAGTACTAAATTTAAACATCATAAATGCAAACGAAAACGTTAAACGTGGCGAATCTTCAATCGAGAGTGCTTCGGGACTTGAATTCTTCTTGCAATGGCTTCAACATTGAGATTGAGCCTCCTCAAGATGGAATATACATCTTCTGACTTCAAACCACCTGCCTCCTTTTGAACTCTTGAAATGGTTGTGAATAATTTGCATTTACAGTGAATTTTAGGGTTTCCGGAAATACATGTGTAACGAGTCGTTGCGGTTGTAACGGGTCGTTAGCGCCATCAAAAATCTATGAATTAGGGTTTCGGCTTCAGTCTTCTAATAGGCAGTTATGACATAACGAGACGTGACATGGAGAATAAGTTAATACTCCGAATCTTCATCAATTTTCACTTTGGAACCTTCTAATTTCCGCAGTTATCACTTTCGCCACCTTCGAGAACTAGACTAAACAAAGGTAAAATGAACCAAAATAATACATAAACTATCAACATATGAGGGTGTTTAACTATAAAATAGATGTATACTTTTGGATACATTAATGGCTATGATGAAATAGTCAATCCAGGTGTGAGCTAGAGGATATTACCCTCTCATGCCGAACATTTATTTCTCCATGTTCGGAACATAGCTTACGCCTACGGAGCTTACTCAAGTACTCAGAAGCACGAGTTAAGTATTCCGGGGCACAACCCAATATCATCAAAGCGTATCTCGGCAATCATGTAGTCGGTCTGCCAACATGCCGGACTGTCCTTGGTGTTCCTTCTCCGTCCGTTCAAGCCCATTGATTCTACATTTAGTGTTTACGATCCTTTAATTTAACTTTTGTAACAGACTATTTAAAACTTAAAAGATTAATAAATATGAAAATTGGATTTACATAATTCCAACTTTTGAGAGTTGGCCAGCAATAATCCCACTTTCAATAATCACTTCCAATGGTCCCAACTTTCATCCTATTTACTACTAATGGTCCCGTCGTTAAAAAACTTAACACCGTTAAGTTTTTGCTGATGTGGCATCTGAGTTGGATATTTATTATTTACTACTAATGGTCCCGCCGTTAAAAAACTTAATCGTAGATCTTCATAGCTCACGATTTCGCCTTACCGAACTTTCCTTCACCATCACCCTTCATTTGCAGATCGTCAGATTTATTACACTTTTTATCATACGCACTTGTGTTCATCATGTTCAACTCTCGTGTGTCATTACAATATTCTCCGTCGTCGTCGTGGAGATTGACTATGCGGATAGGTCTAGGCCTCGCCGGAAATCCGTATATTTCCACCACCACATGATCGCTGATTATATTCTTCTTCGAACCACCACCACTTGGCGGATGATCATAATTATAATCAGCAATTTGCTTACGAGAAAAACAAGCATCAATTCGCATGAGTTGTCTATTAATCCTCATTGATTTTCTATGATTAACCACCGGCGACTTGTCATGATCTCATTCATTCTCAATCGATTGGTAGATGACGTCAAGCAAAGTCGACGAGAAAGACAAAATGTCTTTCCGACAACTGTAGTATGGATGTTGGGTGGTCGCTGGATGGTTGCCGGACACCGATTGAGGGTGGTCGGATGGTTCTCGGTCATCACCGGTTTTCTCCTTCTCCTGTTTCTCTTGATACACACACAAAGATGGGGCTAGAAATATGATGTGGCAAGGGTTGAAAAAATAAATAAATAAATAATAAATTTCGAACTTAGGTGCCACTAGTAGTAAATAGGGCGAAAGTTGGGACCCTCAGTAGTAAACAGTGTTAAGTTTTTTAACGGCATGACCATTAGTAGTAAATAGGGTGAAAGTTGGGACCACTGGGAGTGATTATTGAAAGTGGGATTATTGGTCAACCCTCAAAAGTTGGGATTATTTAAATCCAATTTTCCTAGTAAATATTGTAATGAATTATAAATTTTGTCCTTAAAGTTTGCACGTTTTGCAAATTTGTCATTTACCTTCACTAATAATATTGGATGTCCTTTATATTGCATAAAGTTCCACTTAGTGTCCTTTGACTTAACAAATCTTACATCAGGTGTCGTTTATATTGTATAAAAGTTACACCGAGTGTACTTCTTCTGCCTAACAAATAAAATTTGACCAAAGGACATTGAGTGTTTTACAATATAAAAGACATCCAGTGTTATTTGTGAAGATAAAGAACAAAATTTACAAAACGTGCAAAAGTTAAAGGACAAAATTTATAATCACTCTATTTATTGAATACTTAATACTTATAATTTATCGTTTCACAATTAAAATTCGTTTTATATATTCATAATTTATTATTTGGTTATAATTTAGCATTAATTAACTTATGCATAATAGTTCAATTATCTCTTGCAAACATTATTTAATTTAACTATAATAGTTTAATTTATGGTTCCTTAAAGATGTTGCGGATTCAAATGCTATAAAGTACAAGTGTGGTGATTTTAACCGTTCCGAATAAAAAAATATGTGTAATTTTACAACTTCTCTTAAATAAAATGATAAAGTACAAGTTCATACTACAACCAACTAGGGCTTGTCCTAGTGGTATTGGTGATGATGGGAGACCAGTTAACTAAGATATCACTAGTTCGATCCTTGAGCCGATAGGTTTTACCACCCGCCCGTTCACAAAGGTGGCTTTTTCCTGCATGGGCTCGATTGGTGTGTCTTGGTCACCCAAGCAGCAAGTATATAGTTATACCCTTTGTACTTTTGGGTGTGAATGTCCTTTAAACCTTTAGGATTATCCTGGATGATCGAGCAGTATTAACTGGCCATTAAAAAATACAAGTTCATACTACAAGTGTTTGATGCTTTCAGCAAGACCCACGTGATACGAGAAAAGAAAAAAGAGTTGGAGAGAGAAAGAGAAAGAGAAGGGATGGATCATGGATATGTTTATATAATTATAAACTTTCAAAATAATTTTAAACTCTTCAATTTTCTAATAAACTATTTCTTATTTAAGAATGCATTGTTCTTAAAAGTATATGTTTTTCCATTTCGAAGGAATTACCTGTATCATTTAATAAAGAAAGATTAAGAAGTTTCATTAGGATAAGAAGGCTAAGACGTTATCTTAGACATTGGATCTTTAATCAGATTAAAAGAAATGAGGGGCAAGTTAGTCTTAGTCATCTTAGTTGACTTTTTATTAAGGTCCCACATTTTTTGAAAACTTTTATAGCTTTTACATTCGACATTATTGTTTTAAAAAATTACACCATAAAAACGAGTGTTTGTAATCTTTAAAACGCATACAGTGTTGCTACATATAAAATAAAAGAAATACTCTTTCAATTTGACAAAATGATCAAAATTTTTGACATAATGATCTAAACATTTTTGACACAATATGACACAATGATCTGAACATTTTGACAGAATGATTTGAACATTTTGACACAATATGTCACACCCCAGCCGCACCCTGCCAGGTGCGAGGGAGGTGTGGGACCGACTGCCTGTATCTTGCGAAAACAACAGATGAACCAAACCACATGAATAAATACATAATATAATAACAAAACAGACAGTCAGTCTCGACACAGAGATATAGTAACTTCCTATAAGTGTTCTTAGAGTAGACTACAAAGTTACTCTATAAAAAATGGGTCCCAGGAAACTCTAAGAATGATTGAGAAACGATAGATAATTAAAGAAGGTAGCCATGAAACTATTTCTCAACAACCCACCTATCTTCCCATAACACTTCACCTGTAGTTCAGTTACTTTCCTGCAAATATGAACCAAAACATATCAACAACACAAAGTTGTTGGTGAGACGTAGCTAATGACTCATAGCCATTAATTAAATGTTTTAAAACAAGTGCTAAATTATGAAACAGAGTCTTGTCTAAGGTCAACCAGCAACCAGGAGCAAAACTCAGACACATGCACCCGAGTCCCCGTGTATGTTCCAAACATATATAACATATCTTTCCCTAAAGCCAGTGTTAGAGAATCCGGATGATATATGAACCAGTGCTAATCCTATGGCCATAGAACTATATATATGCCTCGTTGTAATCCAACCAGAAGGGAGTTACCTAAATGACCCGAGCTAACCCGCATGGGGAAAATCACAATAGTCGACAACTTCACCGTTCATAATTCAGATAAAACACATACATCTACGGCACAGTTTAATCAGTAAACAGTTGAACAAGTTCATATTGCAGCCTCGAAAACATTTAAGTTAAAAGATGAGGTAAAAGCTAACGACTAACAGGTGAACAACGGATAATGTTACGGATTCATGATGGCATGTAATTCCAAGTCGGTCATAGACGCAGCAATCCTAACCATAATTTGATAACCATTTATCAATTCCTAATTTATCAGAACTTATGCAAAGTCCGGTTCAATTCAATGATCATAAATATTTGTAATTAACCAGTTTGACCAACAACAATTATTTGGGTAGATTGATTTCTAAATCGTAAGCTTTTCATCAAAACAGATTCAATATACTCATTTTCATCATTTATAGTAATCCAGGTCAAACCATTGGTCAATTATGATATTTTATAAAAATGTCTATTTTTATCCGAATCGGTGTCTCGGACCGTTGACTAATTAGCTAAATAATTATCACGGTCCATTAGATAAATATTCTCTCGACACAAACAAGCCGTCAGCAGATCGTTGATAACCAACGATATGTCGATGGTCTGCATCAACTATATCATCCGATAGTGTATTTTTATTCACTTTTATATTTTTATCAGTGTTTAAATAATTTTACAAGGCTTTTATAGAATTTGTCCAAACTTTGTTGCGACATATACACTATCATTTAAACAATAATGAGTTAGCGAATTCGATATAGCTTTCGGTCAGTACGTGAACCCGGACCTGGTTAACCATAAAACGTCTATAATTCCGAATTCAACCAATAAGTAGTCCATTTCGAACAAATTTCCACCACGAACAATAATACGATATCAGTTTTCAGGTTTGACTATGTTTGACCCGTCATAATTATTGACCAGAATGTTAACCAAAGTTAACTAGGGTGAGTCATCACTGAGTTGACTCAAACAATCCCAAAACATCTCAAAATCAGTCCAAACGTTTCTCCAACCATAATCATCATCCATTATCTTCTAGATTAAAAAAAAACCCCAAACGTGTGACTTGTATCAAAAATCAGAAATTTTAGAAATGGAAAAGCAAACTTTTGGACCAGCAACATCTAACCATCATCATCTCTATCATCATCCGAAGCTGTTCAGCCTGTCACCACCACGAATCACCACAAATTCATCATATACCTCGTTAATCTTCTTGGACCTAAACATGCATGGAGGAATCGGAGGATAGCAAAAAGAGGTTATAAGCTTTAGTGAAAAGAAAACACAAAAATTGGGTCACCACTTACTGGTTGGCATTCTGTCATCGGAATCGCGACATATAGGGGTCGCCAGAGTAGAGCCGGTGGTCGCTAACCCCTGTCAAAACCCTAGCCGCCACCTAAGGGATTTGACGTGGTCAGAACTGCCGTGAATGACAGATGGAGAAAAGGGGTTCGGGACCGAAAGCCCTAGCGCCGCCGTGGACTGAGCTGGCTGGAGGTCGTAGCTCGCTGGTGTGTCGCCGAAAAACGAAGTGGCGGACAGAGCTACGGCTCTCCCTCTTTCGCGATTACTTCCTGAACACACAAATGTGTGTGGGGTTGTAGTAAAAGGGCTCAAGTATATAGTTCTTTCATGTACTAAAGTGTAGTATAATTTTTAATTAAACGGGTATTATATTGTAATGTCTGAACACGTTATACTGTTATATCTTTAAATGTCCCAAAAACAATTCGTAATAATTTCATCATGACTGAAATATTATAAACCTTTGTAAACATTCTCAAAATGTTTAAATCGTCATATTATATATAATCTAATGACTATTCGGTTAAACACGCGCTATAAAGCGTGTATCCAACGCGAGTGTCATTCTTAGTCTTTACGCGTGACGAATATATTTCCATGACTGTAATTCTCCTTAAACACTCAGAACAATATTTATAACTCTACAGATCATCTCAAATGGTTAAACGATCAATATCGGTTAATATCACGTAGTCGGACGGTTAACCAATTTCACTGTTTCTCGCACTGATTCCCGTGGTGGTCATTTCTAACAGTCAAAACATCAATGATCATGTATCTGGCAATACTAGATACTCTACTTTCATCTTAGTGACATTTTCGTCACTGTTAGTGACATATGCGCGTTATGTGTATGTTATCGTTCTGAAACATCTCAAATAGCATAACGACTTATTAGAATACTTCTAATAATTTATCCAGACCTTTATTATAGAAACTGGTCTTCTATTGGGCCGCATATCTATTAATAGGCCTGTTGGGCCTAACTGGGCTTACCGAGTCCAGTTTGTAAATGGAAAAATTTCCCTGTGGTTTATCGAAGTTTTCACAATTGTTACATTCTCCCCTCCTTAAAGGAATTTCATCCCGAAATTTACCGCACCTAATCAGACAGAAAGTAACCATATACATGTAATCCACATTACATTCAATGTTTTCCTAGGGACTTCTTTTATTTCATTCAACTAGACTTACGTTCACATCAATCCTTTTTGGTCTTACTCGGAGCGGTTTAGATCCCTCTTTTCTTCTTCAAGCGTCGACCACTACATTGATTTTTCCCCTGATGGTAATTAATCTCATAGCCATAATTACTTTATACCTTAATCCAGCGTCTTTGACGCATACTCATTTCAATGTGATTGATGAGGTGTTGTAACCTCATATGATCAGAATACACTACAAATTTTTGTTCCATATAACAAAAAGTCTTCAAATCTATTAGGTAATGAGAATAGAAGTAGTACTTAGCTTTTGTTTCAATAATTCAAAATCATCAGTATAGTTTTGTTCCCACGCAAATTTGATGTTCTTTTTTATCAACACAATCAAGAGTGTAGCCATATTAGGAAAATCAAAGATGAATGCCATATTATACCATGTTAATCCCGGAAAATGACTGATTTTCCATGGGATACTTGGGTTGCTCCTATCTCATCATAGCTTCCATTTTCGCCGGATCGACCTGAACACCAGCATCACTTACTATATTTTTGAGAACTCGTACCTCATGAAACCAAAAATTGCATTTTAAAAAAAAAATAGCATAAACCTTCTCCTTCCATAGTAGTTCTAACACTTTCATTGTTTTGAATATCGACCTTAGAATATCTACCTTCCTAACTTTCACTTAGTGGTAACCAGATCCCTAATCTATTAAAAATTCATTAATTAAGTGCTCCTCAAGACGATGTATAGAAATCTATAAAACTCTTGTCAAAAAGTTCCTCCAACTGACTCTTTAATTCTTGCATTCACATTACATGGAATTTCATAAATGATCGAATAAACAAAAATGTTATGATTGAGGCTAAAGAGTTCAACCGAATCTTGTATCTTGCACACTGAGGTGATAGTAGGTTTAGAGTTTTAAAATCTTTCACAAAATAGTTCGAGGAGTTACTGATCTCGAAATAACACAAAATGGATGCGACATTAACTCATGACACGATATGAGTTAACAAGATATAAAAAATGATTAGTCAAGCAGGTTGTGAAGGAATTATAAGAGTAGTATTATAGGATTTTAAGGAACATTAGTCTACACAATAGTATTCCAAAGGTGCACTTATGTACCTGCAAATTCACGAGTACGTTCTAGAACCGTAATCGTTAATTTGCCTTACAACCGCGCCCTATAAGTCCTCCCTTCATGCATCTTAATGTTAAGATCGACTCACAAGAAAACAAATGAATAAAATCAACGATAAAGAGACCCTTTTTAACAAATTGAACCAAGGATCACAAATCGACGATAAAGAAGATTATCCAAAAGAAGAATCCTAATTCACCATTTATTCAGAATAGCAACAAAGTCTATAGCTGAGTCCAATGTCCTGGACTTGCCCGATCTCACATCATCTCAAATTCTCCAGATCCAAATCTCAAGTGAACCTATGAATCTACCTCTCATTAGTGCCAGCCATTTAAGGCACCAAGATAATGAACTCATTGACATTGTTTAAAGGGGTAACCTTTGCATTATAAAAGTTGTATCATATATTTAGTTACTTGTACACACTTACTATTCTTCTCTATTATCACTGATTACAATATATCATACTACTTGTAAGGAATATTGCGCTTGGAAGATTTCCGGCTGAATGCCAATTTTGTCTAGTTCCGGTTGAAGTTGAAGTTGAAGTGGAATCCTCACTTCAAGCGGAACTGGCAGTTCAAGCGGAAAGAAGCAGTTTTGTCTTCTAGCGAATATTCCGGGTGAACTCAATTATCCACCAGATAATGAGTTCAACCGAACTTTTCCTGAGATGTCTTTTCAGCAAGG
>JBCNJP010000025.1:16369926-16388447 GCA_039602395.1 Deinandra increscens subsp. villosa | reverse complement strand
CGGAATTGACCCCAAGATTTCTGGGCTTGACCCCAGAATTTATGGGCTTGACCCCAGGATTTATGGGCTTGACCCCTGAACGTATGGGTATGATCCCAGTGTTTCGGGTTCAACCCCAGTATCTATAGGTTTACCTTGAAGGGTTTTTGATCTAATCTAGAAATTCATGGGATTACCCCAGGATTGTGACATAGGATGGCATTGGATACCAAATCCTAGGTATTCGTTTTTTATTGACTAAAAGCTTATGATATTATTGAATATGCAGGAAATAAAACAAGAAATGGTCAAAGAAACGGTGTGATTCTGCTCTAAGAAGTTTAATTATCCAGGATATACCCCATGATGAAATAGGTGAGGACTTACCTCCTATAACCTGTACATTTTCTTTATGTTCATGCAGGACAGAATCATACAACACATCAATAAATAACTAAAGATGGTAGTTTTATAATAAAAACCACCCTGGGGTTGAAGCAAACCGTCCAACCACCCCAGGATGGGGAACATCAAAAGCCATGAGCATCTAGCCCATGGAGAACATTGTACGGCCGGGAAAAACAACCTCCGGCATCCATTACAAAAGAAATATTTAAAAGCTTCATTAAAGATAGGAACGAAGACAAAGGACCACGGGCTATTGAACGGTACCCGTGGCTGCTGCATCGGCAACCCCTGCATTTGTCTTCCTAGTTTTCTTCCTCCTTGCCTGCTTCATCCTTACCCGCTTCACCTTGCCCCTCAGCATCATGGGTCCTGACCTAATCCACCTCCATTTCTGAGCTGGCACCGGCTGCGACCAAGGCTGAACCTCCTGCACCCTAGGTCTCGTTCGAGTCAAAACTCTCGGGAATAGTGCCACCTAGCTCTCGCAGCTTATTCAGCCACAGCCAGTGGTTTCACTTTGGGTTCTCGAACTTCAGATCCCTGGCCTCCTTCACCATCTTGAGCCTGGCTTGCAACAGGGATACCAAGGCTGAAGCCGTGGTTGTTTCAACAACACTAGCCATGGCGGCCTGGTGATCAGCCCTCGCCTGTTCCGCCTTCTTCTCGTTTTCAGCTATGAGCTTCATAGCTTTGTCGTGAAAGAGTTTGGCCTTGGTGGCTTCCTTGTTTGCTTGGGTGATCTTCATCTTGGCAGAGGCTTCGGCCTCAACCGCTCGCTTCTCAACAGCAACTAGGAGGTCCAGAATGTGGGAGGTAGCCTGAGACAGAACACAATCCAAGGTCAGTACTAATATGAATAAATCTATCCTTCAGTATCATACAGTGATTACCTAGTGGATGATAGACTCACTCTCTGCGGCCAAGATTTCCGAGATCGAACTGGGGGTAGCAGGGGTAGCAGCATCAGTAGCACTTGACCCTCGGGTCTTCCTTTTGGTACCGGAGGCCCTGGATGGTGGAATCCTGGTGAGAGGAGTAGGCTCAGTATTCACGGATTCAAGGACCATGATATCGTCCTCAGTGCTGGTTCCGGAGCTCAGGACGGCATCCATATCATCAAGATCGAATTTAGGGGTAGCAGCTGAAAAGAAAACCCCTGAATGTCAGACAATAGATAAAAGAGAAAAACAATTATGCGTAATCCAGGGGTACTTACAGCTCGGCATGCTGGGAGTATGGTAAGAAGCAGCAGAAATCTCCTCACAACAGAATAAACGCTTAGATTCAGGGATGCTTAAGAACTTCTCCAAGTTGGCCTCAGTCTCTTCTTCTTTAGGACCAATCTCCAACAAACTAGGCACTATAGAGACAAACATGCAAGGTCGGTAATTCAATAAATACATGTATTAACCCTAACTTCTATGACAGGTCTTCCTACCCTTTACAATCCACCTATAAGGAAGTTGGTTACCGCCAGGAATACTCGAACGCTTTACGAAGAAGAATCGACATCTCCATCCTTCCCGTTGGGTTGTGCCAGTTATCAGTTGCAGGTCTTTCCATAGGGATTTAAACAAGAAACAGTTTGAACTGTGAGACTTCAACTCGTATACCTGAGCCAACTCTGGTAAACCGATCAGGGGCTGGAAAGAATGGTTTAGACGATCAAGGGTACCCAGGATGTGCCAAACCATGGGAAGGGTTTGGGCATAGAAAAAACCTGTAGCTGCAAAAAACTCAGCGACCAAACCGGAAAAAGGATAAGAAAGTCCGATGCTAAAAGGGGCCATGGGGAAGCAGACCTAGGCGTGAGACGCAAAATCTGACTTCAACATAGGGTGAAAGGGACAGTTCTCGACAGACACAGGAAGAAGCCCAGAAGCATTGATAGCGGCATTGTCGGCATTGCTGAAGCTGCATGCCTCTAATTCGGGGTCTTGCAGGTACTTTTGATCTACAAAATCATCGATCCCCGTAGAGGTAGCCACAGATTCTTGACGAATTCGTTTCTTGGTCATCGTCGGACTGAGAAAATTGAGAAAGGAAAAGAGAGGGTGTGCCTGATAGGAGAAGAGGATCGGAATGTCTAAGGCGATGGTCGCTTTTCTCTCTAATGAAGTGGGTAAAACTGAATTGGGAAAGGAGTGTTTAATGGGACGGAAGTTACAGGGGTGAAAAGAACTGGGTCTTGATCGTGGCATAGCTACTCCTAAATGAATGAATCGGATTAAAGTATCTAGGATGACTCACCAGAATTAAAAAATTGACAGCTGTGAAATCTTATCCACTAGCTGCAAATTTGGGGGCAATTGTTATACCCTAGATTCTGGCCTAGTTTTATTGATATTCTTTGACAGGTTTAAATCCCAGGATGTCACTCATCCGGGAACTGCATATTTACTTTGCCTGACCCCAACATATATGGTAACTTAGCATGCAGGGGCATCATTACTAATAGATTTCCTTTGACTTTATTTGATCTTTAGTCAGCTACAAAGGGTCGAATAACGGTCATAAGGACTTAGTCAAGAGAAGAAACACGTGCAGAATAGACGACTCGCCGACGAACTCGGTCAATAACGGCCAAATGTCGTTATAATTAAGATCCTAAGAATCAAGGAATGTTAGTTATGCGGCATAGGCTTTACTTTTATGACTTACGGTCACTTGTAATCACACTCACTCACTTAGCAATAGCCGCAAAAAATTATACTTAAACCTATTTTTAGTGAAATAAACGGGCAACGTGTGTTATCGTTGCCACGCCGTTTTTTGTTTCGGCGCTCTTGGAGACATCCAGGGGTTAAAGGCTTTTTCCCCTTAAAAATCTTGGTGTTTTTATTTGCATCCTGGGGATTCTTTGATTGTGTTTACATTTAATCTATTTTGACCTTGAATTCAAACTATTTATATCAACTTCATGCATTTTACATCCAAGGCACCATACCTCACAAACTAATTTGGTAACAAAATTGTTCTTAGTAATTTTTAGCCAAAAAAGGTATTTTGAAGGATTTCTTGGGAATGACAAAGTCTACAACAGCCAGCACAACACCTTCAGCAATTGTTGGTGCTCAATTTGAGAATCAACCAATGGGAACATCTTCAACTCTAACATTCTCCACTGCAACAACATCAACCACTTCCACACCAGATGTTAATTTCAATGTCTCTCAAGGTTCGATATCATTTTCTCAAATAGAGTTACTCAACAATGCATTTTAGATTATCAAAACAAAATTAATGAGTTGAAGGCTAAAAATGATGACAAGTCAAAAGTTTGAGGTGTTGAAGAGAAAAGATGAGGAGAAATCCAAATTGATTGAAGAGTTAAAGGCAAGAGATGAATCTCAATCAAAACAGATTGTTAAATTACATAGAGATTATCTACAATTGAAAAGTGGGAAGCAGCCAAAACTCAAGTGATTACAAGGTCGAAAACGGCTAGTTTGAATCAAGATGCCCAAATTACAAAGATGAATGAGGAGCTTCAATTTTTACTTAAGAAATTTACTGCTCAGGGGGGGATTGATTCGGGATGTAAAGATGATGTATTGAGGTACCTGAATGATGAACCTGATAATGACGACCCTAATGTTGCTACTGGTGGAGGTCCAGGCCAAACTGGAACTCCTAGTTCGGGTGTTGGTACTTCTACAGCCCAGGGGGAGTCCGATTCTAGGAAAGCAGTGCCAATTACAACAGTCTCATCAAATCAATTGGCCAAAAGTATACATGAGATCGGCACGATATTAGAAGATGGTGAGTTTGTCTGTGAACTCAACCAAGCTCAAATTCAAGCGATCCTTGATTTGAATGACGATGAGATGAAGAAAGCTGCCGAAGCTAAACCCGAAATGTATGGGTCATCGGAGTCTGAAAGTGAAAATGATAAATTGGATGAGGAGGTTGAAGTTGAGGATATAACTGAAGAGGACTATCTTGATTTATACTCCAATTTCAACAACAACAACTCTCAAAATGATGATGAATTTGAGGTATTTCCTAAAGAAAAGGGTGATGAGGCTGAGGTGAAGCTGAAAAGGAAAGAAGCTGGAAAACCTAAAGACCCGATTTCCAAAGAGGTTAAGGAACATAAAAAAAATAAGGGATTACAATGAATACATGAACACTTTTCATGCCAATTATGTTCCTCCTCCAAAACCGATCAAACAAAGAAGGCATGTGAGATTCAAGGGTCAAGCTTCAGGTGAAATAGTGAGCTGGATGTATGCTAAAGATTTGGTAAGAAGCTGATTGTATTAACATTCAAGAAAAAGCCAAAAGTGATGAAGAAGATTCCATTGAAATGGTGGTACTACAATGAGAAGACTGGTGAAGCGGTGATAGTGTTGGAAAATGATAATAGAGTTGTGAAGATATTCGATCCCATGTGGCTGATCAACTTGTTAAAGGCTGATATAGACAAGTTGTACCATAGTCAGATTTTGTTCCATCTTGACTTTATGGAACATGCTCAGCAATTTCAAAGGGTTATTTGGATATGCTTCGCATTCAACATCTATGCCAGAAAAATAATCCAAAGACATGGACCGAAATGGAGGCTAGAGCTCAAGACTGAAAGAAATTGACCAGCATTTGCCAAGGGGGAGTTTGTTGAAACATGAAAATGGCAAGATGCTGGATCAGATAGAATAAATCAGAAGAAATATTCAATTTCAACCCTACTTAGCCGAACCCCACCTAAATCTAGACGAATTGGCACCCGAACTGCCAGTTCGGACAAAGTCCAGTTCGGGTGATCTAGGTCTATTATATTTAGTAGATTGTGTTTTAATTTTTGCAACTAATCTTCGTGTGATACTAGTTGATCTTCCCTGATAGCACTTTTTTTAAGGTTTGACACATGAAAAATGTGTTATGAATGTTGCTTAAGTTTTTGGGTAATTCCAACCTATAAGTGACATGTCCTATACGTTCTATGATAGTAAAAGGTCTAAAATATCTTGGACTTAACTTACCTCTTTTCCTAAAACATATCAATCATTTCCAAGGTGATACTTTTAACATGACATGTCACACCCCCCTCCGCCGCCCCCTGCCAGATGCGGGAGAGGGTGTGGGACCGGCTGTCCGTATCAGTTCCCGAGGTACCAACTAAATTACAAACATACAAGCATACAAAACGGACATCCAGTCCTCACAGTGAAACCCTAGGCCGACTCTGAATGAGGATGCACTGGGCACCTGTTAGCCGACCTAATAGAACGATAGCCACCGGATATGACCCAAAACAAGAGATACATGTACATCACGGAGATACATAGTCATAACAGGTATTCAGAAACAAACATCAGTTGTTTTTTTTACAGAGCCATATTCATAGTGACAACATCCATCGGAATCATCCAAGATCAAATCAGATCCACACCTACACTTGTTTACCTGCAACATAAATCAATCACAGAGTCAACAACATACGTTGTTGGTAAGTCGTAACTACCATCATCATATTAATAGTTTCCAACACATACGGATTATGAATTTATCATGCCGCACCCAAGGTCAAAACTCAGATACTCTACGGGCACGTTGCGCGTAGCCGTACGCCCTCTACGTGTAGTTTTTTTTAAGTTCAACATATAAGTACATATTCCCCCTAATAAATTAATAACAAATGATCCGGGTGAATATGGATCGTTCAACTATAATGGCCACTATAATCCCTTATATGTCTAGTGATCTCAACCTTAATGACCAAAAAGTCTCTAATGACCCACACAGGGTATTCCGACTCACAGTGTTCGACAAGATAATCATAACAGATATAACAGATACATCATAACAGAAATGTGATCTCAAACAGTTACATATCATGAAGGAAGTCAGAGGACTCACAGCAATGAAGTCAAAACGGAGTACAAGCCGAAAATCCGAGATTCAACTAGAATATCCTATCTTCGGTTTCTACCAACCTATCAGAATTATCATGTATATACTTTTTATATTCAATGCTAACGTGTCCATTTATGATATCAGATTCAAAGTATCATGAGATACAGTCACTAGATCAATCAAGCTAAGTTTTTGGTTAACTTAAAATCAGAGCAATTATTCTGTCAATTTTCTCCGGAGGCGTACCGCTTAGAATTGAACATTTCTGGGCGGTACGCTTCAAATGGTAGTCTGAGTTCCGGATTTACTGATTTAGGCGTACCGCTCAGAATAATGCATATTTGGGCGTTACGCGTCATTTGACCTTCTGAGTTCTTAGTTACTGATTTAGGCGTACCGCTTCGCAGGATCGATTTCTGGGCGGTACGCTACAACCTGTTGGTCCGGTTTCTATTTTGAATTCTAAGGCGTACCGCTCTACATGTACATATCTGGGGCGGTACGCTCCAATCTGGCCCGACTATTTTGTCTTTTTGTGCCTTTTTTTACATTTTGACGTTTTGGGGCCAGAATTGTTACCGGATCAGTAGTATACCATATTGGGGGTTGATCAGTGGTTCGTTTGTAGTCTATATCCTTAACCAAAGCATAACCCCAGTTACCGAGCATTCCATTTTTAGTAAGTTTCATCGATTCGACCCCCGTTTCATACGAATATCATTAAGGACAGAATTCTTGTGACTCAATGACTTATTTCCACATTTAAACCACTGATCAAGGCTGGGTTTTTGTTATCACTACATGCAAAGTTCCTAATTATAGAAAAATCATCATGCATGCATTAGTTGATTGTACCTTGTGAAAGGATCCTTGTACAATCAAACTTTCTGAATTCCTTGCTTCCCTTGAACCTCAAATCAAGCTTCCTATTATAGATTTGGGGCTGCATGTATGATCCATAACCATTTTATTAGTGTATGATCATAAAGAAACTCTAAACCCCATTCTTTAGCAAAAATCAAGACATCCTTACCTTGATTAACCTTGGACTCGGTTTCCACACACCTTAATCATCCCAATATGCATATACACAGTTGCATTCATGATGGCTAAGACTTTGAGTGGAGATTTCTTCAAGTATACATGTGATTAAAGGTGAAAATGATTGAATAAGAACTTACCCTTGAAGATCAACCCTTCCTTTGGCTTAGATTGGTGAGCAGGTCTCTAGAACTCCAGCAGAAGTGTTTAGCCGAGTATGAACAGAGTTCACAGGTGTACAATAGCTATAAAGGCCAAATTCCTAGTTTTTAACGATTTGGAAATGAGGCGTACCGCCCCAAAATGCTTGATTAGGGCGTACCGCCCGGATTTTGAGATGCGAGTGGGCGGAGATCCGATAGGTGCCGCAACCCGACCCGTTTATCACCCGGGTAGCGTACCTCCTGGGATTTCCTCATCCTAGGCGTACCGCCTCAAATTGTAACCTCGAGACTTTTGAGTATTTTCATTTAAAATTTCCAGCTCGGATCATGGTTTAGACACGAAGGTTACATGACACAATCTCCTATTCCATATCCGCGGAGGCCTTTTTCCTATCGTGTGCATCTATTAACCTATCATGGATCAATGCTACCTTATCCGATGTTTCTCGTATTATCTCCGGACCTGTTAGGTTCCTTTCACCTACGTCCGACCAACATAGAGGGGTTCTATATTTCCTACTATATAATACCTCATATGGGGCCATTCTTATGCTTGAATGTGTACTATTGTTGTAGGCGAATTCTATTAACTTTAGATATTCGTCCCAACTTCCTCTGTAGTCTAGCACACATACTCTTAACATATCTTCTAGTTTTTGTATGGTGCGTTCGCTTTGTCCGTCTGTTTGAGGATGGTAAGCGGTACTTAAACTTACCTTTGAGCCTAACGCTTCCTGCAACTTAATCCAAAAATGAGATGTAAAGCGAGGATCACTATCAGATATTATTGCTTTAGGAACTCCGTGTAAAGCTACTATTTTATTTACATATATTTGTGCTAATTACTCCATCTTATATTCCTCTCTTATAGCTAGCTATAAAGTGTGTCGATATAGTTGGCATTATGTCGTTGTCGCGTAGAAGGTAACTTTGTTACAAAGTCCATGGTAATGAGCTCCCATTTCCATATGGGTATTTAGGGTTGTCTAAGAAAACCCAATGGTCTAGGAACATGTTAGGAACAGAAATCACATTCTAGCATGATTATAAAATTGTTAGTAGGTGTTTATACGATCAAATGTTAGCATAGAATTGAAATCCTAGACTTTTGCATAGCTTGAAATTTCTAACAGCTTTGACCAGAATTTTGGGTCCACTTGCAGCAACCATAACTTACTCAATTTTGCTCGAAACTGATTGATTCTTTTTTTCTAGTAAAGTAGGATGTCTTAGCTTTACAACAGCTACTCGCACACTTTCTAAAACCTCCTATTGGTCACTCAAAACACAGCTTCAAGTTTGGTGCACAAAGCTATCAAGTTTAGTGAAAAGTAGACTTTCCAATTTAGTTGGGCATGCTAATCTTGTTTTATTGACAAGTTTGTTAATTGTAAATGAGGTTTATATATTAAAAATAGGATCTGGAAAGTTTGGTTCATAAATTCAAAGTTTTGAGTGAGTTATGCAAGTTTTCGTTTTACTTTGACTAGTTTGCTAAATGCTGAAAATGCTAACTTCCAACGTGCATAACTTTCTCATTTCTTAACCTTTTTACTTGATTCTTTTTGCAATGAGTCCTAATTGATATGTAGTAAATGCCTGTAAAATTTAAGAAGTTAATTCCAAGTATTGTGGATTTTAGCTATGCCACTAGTTAGGTGCTTGAAGTTTGACTTTCTGTGTTAACTTTGACTTAAATTGCAATTTCTTGATTTTCTCCCAAATTGGGGCTTGTATGTGCTTTGTGTGACTTGTATGATCGCATGAAACATGTTTAGGTGCTTATGTGCTAATTTCGTCCTAGCGACACTCTCTAATTTCATTAGGCCATATTTATCCGAATAGGTTGACTTTGACCAACCTGTTGAACCAAGTGCTGAGTACTAGTGCACCCTAAGGTGAGTTCATTTACTATTATTGTTATATCCGGTTTAGGATGATAACGCACAGATAGTTGCATCGGGTGAAGGATGGCAACCCAATGGTAAAGGTATTTCTTTACTTAAGTAATTTTCTGACAAAATATCACATGTTGCACTGAATTGCTTTTAATACAAAAGTCCTTACTTTCGGGCCGTTAATATACAGTAGCGAGGTAATATTGAGTAGTACTACTGGGGATTGACACCCCCGCTCAGCGGTGCACGGGATGCACCCTCCCGACTGGCGGTCGGACTGAGATCAATGTTAGCCTACCCACCGTGATCCGTAAAGACACGGGAAGGCAAGGTTCATAGGTACCCCCTATCAAAATATTGTCAGCTTCGGTTACGAACAATTCAGGTGGACAAAATATCACATGTTGCACTGAATTGCTTTTAATACAAAAGTCCTTACTTTCGGGCCGTTAATATACAGTAGCGAGGTAATATTGAGTAGTACTACTGGGGATAGACACCCCCGCTCAGCGGTGCACGGGATGCACCCTCCCGACTGGCGGTCGGACTGAGATCAATGTTAGCCTACCCACCGTGATCCGTAAAGACACGGGAAGGCAAGGTTCATAGGTACCCCCTATCAAAATATTGTCAGCTTCGGTTACGAACAATTCAGGTGTACATAACTATAGGCTAGCTACCTTCGATATGGAATTTTACTGGTCTTATGATTATTTATTGCGTTTTACCTTTCTTTATTCATATACATTAGGTCTACATGTGACGTGTAGACCGCTTTAGTGAACTCACTAGCCTTGGCTGACACTTGATTGTTGAATGCTTTTCAGGTCGCTAGAAGGATCACGGACGGCACGGGCGGCGGCAGTACACATTAACATTTTCACTTGGGATTCATGTATTTCAGACATTAAACTCATCATTTTGAAAACCTAACTGTAAACCTTAATTATGCTTCCGCTAAACTGTTTAAATTTGCTTTCTGGACTGTAACTTAAGTTTTATGTCAATTTATAAACTCTGTTATGGTTTGGTTGTAACTGAAGTCTGGGATCCTGGTCTGGATCATACCCCCACACGGTTATACTCCGTTAGTGCGAACTGGGGGTGTGACAGATTGGTATCAGAGCCCTTGGTTACAGCGAACCAGAACATTTTAAAAGAAAATTTCTGAACTGTAACTGTTTTTGAAAATTTTGTTACAACCTAACTCCCAAAAGTACTGCCCCGCGTGCTGAAGATGATCCTTACTTAGAACTCTTGTCATGTGTTAGTGTAGAGATAGAAATTTTTGGGTAAAGTACCTGATTGTTAAGTTCAGCCAGGCCAGAATCGTTAAGGATACTCCAGATCGTAAAGTTTGCACTCTGGTCGTCAAGGCCAATTGAGCAGATCGTTAGCATGGGCAAATCGTTAAGACTTAGTGTCAGATCGTTAGGGTCAGATAGTTAGGGTCAAATCGTTAAACACATTACACATGCAGGTCGTTAAGACCATTTTCAGGCAGATCGTTAAGCCCATTTCATGTGCAGATCGTTAAGACCAAACAGGGTCAGGTCGTTAAGACCAAACCAGGCAGATCGTTAGGTCATAAGGGAGCCTGATCGTTAAGGACAAATTAAACCTGAAAATATTCTAAGTGTTGGACAACCCAATAAACATACCACCACAAGATCAACACAAATGCAAATCAAGCTAAACCAACATTAGACAATAAACAAACTTGGTGAATTCTTCTTAGCAAACTTGCATGGCTGGTATATTATTATTACATCAAATCTGTAATGCAAACATAACTTGTACTACGTGATTACGTGTTCCTAACAACGTTACTATTTTGTTACAACTTATAATGTATTGTTCACGTGAATGAATGTTTGATTTAACTTGTACTCGTGTGAGACATCCCTTGGTATCTTATGACTCCCTAGTATTGGGTATACTAACCTTTGGAAATTTTGCATGGATTTGCTAGAAATCATGCCTCAACGGAGAGATCCCGAAACCAACCCAGGAACCTTTACTGCTGCACAGGTTCAGAATATGATTAATCAAGGAGTTGCAGCAGCCCTAGCAGCCGCTCAGCAGCATTTCCAAGGTCAACAGCCCCAATGCTCATTCAAAGCCTACATGGATTGCAAGCCAATGGTATTTAAGGGTGACGAAGGTGCTATGGGCCTACTTAGATGGCTTGAGAAGTCAGAGAAGGTGTTCTTGATGTGTAATTGCCCGGAAAGGGATAAGGTGAAGTATGCTACGGGTTAACATGGTGGAATGCTCAACATGGTGGAATGCTCAAATTCAGATGTTGGGACTCAATGAAGCTAACGCCATGACGTGGCAAGAATTCAGGGAAGCAATCATGGAGAAGTATTGTCCTCGGGATCAAGTCAGGAGACTAGAGGTAGAATTTGGGAACTCCAAAATGCTGGGCTCAGAAATAGAGGAGTACACCACCCGTTACCAAGCCTATTCTCGACTCTGTCCGACAATGGTGGATGCTGAGTATAAACGAATTGAGTTGTATGTGGAAGGACTGGTTACACAAATCAAGGGCATGGTGACCTCATCAAATCTGAGTTATGTGACAAGCAATCCGGCTGGCGAACAAACTGACTGATCAGGCAGTGGCTCAAGGGACTTTGCCACCAAGGAAAGCCCCAAAAGCTGCCCTAGATAGGAAGAGACAGAGAGATGAGGAACCAAGTAACCTCACGAATTCTGGCAACAACATTTGGAGGTCTTCAAACTCCCAAAATCAGAACAAGAAGTTTGATAACTCCAAAGGGGGTTACGGTAAACAACAGTGGCGGTGGTAACCAAAACCGACAAGGTAACAGTGGGCAGGGCTCCAGCAGGTACAAGGGGAAGTCACCCTACTGCAACAAGTGTAGCACACACCACAACGGTGACTTCAACCGAGCAACATGCAAGCGGTGTGGTAAAATGGGACATGTTGCCAAGAATTGCTGGGGTGAATTGCTGAATCGACCCAAGCAGAATAATGAAGGCCCCCGTGGGTGTTTTGAGTGCGGGAAACCTGGGCACGTGAGGAAAGATTGCCCTCAACTGAAGAAAGGCGGAAACAAAAACAACAACAACAACCGCCACAACAACAACAATGGTGGTGGTAATGGAAACGGGGGAAATGGTGGTCGCGGACGAGCATTTGTCATGGGTTCTGGTGAAGCGAAGGAAGACGCTAACGTGATTACTGGTAAGTTCCTCCTCAACAACTACTTTGCGAATGTGTTATTTGATTCGGGTTCCGAGAAAAGTTTCATTTCAACTAAGTTTTGCAAATTGATAAAGGCTAAGATGGAACCCCCAGGAGCTAAGTACAACGTTGAACTAGCTAACGGTAAGCTTATTGATGCAACACATATAGTCAAGGATTGTACCTTAGAACTCTCAGGTCATAAGTTCGACATAGATTTGATGCCTTTTACGATCGGTAGCTTCGACATAATAATTGGTATGGACTGGTTGTCCATGCACTACGCAAAACTCGTCTGTCAAGAAAAAGTCATACGTATACCCTCCGCAAACGGAGAAGTACTCTCGATTCAGGGTGAGAAGGGAGGTACTGTCTCCGGAATCATATCTTACCTCAAGGCACAGAAGTACCTTCGGAAAGGGCACGTGGCCGTTCTGGCAACGGTTACAGATCAAAACCTCGTAGAGAAAAAATTGAAGATTTTCCGATAGTTCGCGATTTCCCCGATGTATTCCCGGAAGAATTGCCTGATCTACCTCCACATCGACAAGTCGAGTTCAGAATCGACCTTGTCCCCGGTGCAGCTCTGGTTGCCCGAGCTCCGTACCGTTTGGTGGTGAACGAATTACATGAGTTATCCACTCAACTGCAGGAGTTGTTAGATAAAGGTTTTATCAGGCCTAGCTAATCGCCATGGGGCGTGCCAGTTTTATTCGTCAAGAAGAAAGACGGGACGTTCAGGATGTGCATAGATTACCGCGAGCTTAACAAAGTCACTATCAAGAACCGATATCCTCTCCCTCGGATCGACGACCTATTCGACCAACTGCAAGGATTACTTCTCAAAAATTGACTTAAGGTCCGGGTATCATCAACTCAGAGTCCGCGAGGAGGACATTTCAAAGACGGCTTTCAGAACGCGCTACTGTCAATACGAATTCCTAGTCATGCCTTTCAGCTTAACGAACGCACCAGCAGTGTTCATGGACCTCATGAACCGCGTGTGCAAACCTTACCTAGATCAGTTCGTAATATTTTTATCGACAACATACTCGTTTATTCAAGGACGAAAGAAGAACACGAGGAACACCTGCGGTTAATATTAAAGTTGTTAAGGAAGGAGCAACTTTACGCCAAATTCTCCAAATGTGACTTCTGGATCCGAGAAGTTCAATTTCTGGGCCACATCGTCAACGAGCAAGGTATTCATGTTGACCCAGCCAAAGTAGAGGCGATCAAGAATTGGTCTACACCACGAGCACCAACGGAAATTCGGCAATTTCTAGGGTTAGCGGGTTACTACTGTCGTTTTATTAAGGGATTCTCTCAGATAGCCCAACCACTAACCGCTCTTACGCATAAAGGTGTTCAGTACCGGTGGGGTGAAAAAGAAGAGACAGCTTTTCAGGATTTGAAAGAAAAACTTTGTACCGCGCCTGTATTATCTCTACCGGATGGTGTTGACGACTTCGAGGTCTATTGTGACACTTCTCTCCAAGGACTTGGATGTGTTTCAATGCAAAGAGGTAAAGTCATCGCTTACGGGTCAAGGCAGTTAAAGTCTCACGAAAAGAATTACATAACGCATGATCTGGAGTTAGGAGATGTTTTATTCGCCTTAAAGTTTTGGAGGCACTACCTGTACGGTACCAAGTGCACGATATTCACCGATCAAAAAATCCTCCAGCATATAATATGGCAGAAAGATCTCAACATGAGACAACGTAGGTGGGTCGAGGTGCTTAACGACTACGACTTGGCGATAAAGTAACACCCGGGTAAGGCCAACGTTATGGCCGACGCATTAAGCAGAAAAGAACATGCAAAACCTAGAAGGGTTCGAGCTCTACAACTCACGATCCATGCTGGGTGACCGGATAGATTTCGGGATGCCTAGAAGGAAGCTTTGAAAGAAGAAAACTATGAGGCAGAATCTTTGAACGGTGTAGATGGAACTTCAGAAGTTAAGTCGGATGGACTCAGGTATTACAAGGATCGTATTTGGGTACCTCTTCACGGAAATCTTCGAGAGCTAGTGATGGACGAAGCTCACAATTTTTGATATTCGGTTCATCCCGGTTCGGATAAAATGTACCAAGATCTGAAAGGATTATACTGGTGGCCCAAGATGAAGGCTGACATTGCTACATATGTAACAAGTGTTTGACATGCTCGAAGGTCAAAGCAGAACATCGTAAGCCTCCAGGATTACTTCAGCAACCGACGATTCCTGAATGGAAATGGGAGGAAATATCCATGGATTTCATCACGGGATTGCCCCGTACTCCCCGTGGCAATGACATGATTTGGGTCATTGTGGATAGATTAACGAAATCCACCCATTTCATAGCCCTCAAGGAAAGTGACAAGACTGACAAGTTAGCACAAATATACTTTTCCGTTAGTTCCGTTAACGAACCCGAGACCCGTTATTCGAATGATTATATGTTTGTTCATATTTATTTGCTAATTGATGCTAGTAACTTGTTTCGTGAACTCGTTTCGTAACTTTATGTGTTATTTGAAAATTTCGCGTTTTCGGGTAAAACCGGACTTCGCGCGAAATTCAAATTTTTATGCGTAAATGTTAAATTTATGTAACCCGACTAAATCTTGCATGCTAAATAAGTTAAAAACACTTAGAAACATTTTTAGAATGTTTGTTTTAAAATTTTTAGTTAAAAACCCACTAAAAATGAGTTTTATACCCTTATGCTTTAAAATGAAACTTGAGGGGCTTAAATGGTAATTTATACTTAATATAAATCTGCACAAAACTCATCCCCCACCCACATTCACGTTCATATCTCCCTCCTCTCTCTCCTTGCTCACGGATCGCACACACACACACACCCACATAGAAATTTTGGCCCCTATCATCAAATCAAGCAAGGATTCAAGGTTTCTAGCTTTCCCCAAGGCTCAAGGACGCTAAAAGAAGCTTCTTCTCCATCTCCTCTTTCTCCATTTTCGTTTTCTTCAAGGTTTGTAATAACCCTAAAACCCCAAATCCGAAATTCTTAGTTGCATGTGTGCTATTTTATGTTTTTGTGCTAAATGTGGTGTGGGTATGCTCATGAAACTTGTTTTAGCTCAAGTTATGGTAGTTTAGGATTTGGGACAGATTTTTGGGGGAGTTTAGGACCTGGAAATTTAGGGTTAAAATGTGTTCTTGGTGTTCAAAATGATTGGTGAGTGTTTGGTTATGAGTTTTGGATGCAATGTGCTTAAATGCTAGCTACTTGATGAGATTTTGATATGATTATATCATAAACATGTTAGGACCAGAAGTCACATGCTAGCATGATTATAAAATTCTTATTAGGTGTTTAATTGATCAAATGTTAGCATAGAATTGAAATCCTAGACTTTTGCAAACTTGAAATTTCTAACAGCTTTGACCAGAATTTTGGGTCAACTTGCAGCAGCCATAACTTACTCAATTTTGTTTGAAACTGATTGATTATTTCCCCTAGTAAAGTAGGATGTATTAGCTTTACAACGGCTACTCGCACACTTTCTAAAACCTCTGTTTGGTCACTCAAAATACAGCTGCAAGTTGGGTGCGCAAAGCTGTCAAGTTTAGTGAAAAGTAGACTTTACAATTTAGTTGGCATGCTAATATTGTTTTATTGACGAGTTTGTTAATTGTAAATGAGGTTTATATATTAAAAATAGTATCTGGAAAGTTTGGTTCATAAATTCAAAGTTTTGAGTGAGTTATGCAAGTTTTCGTTTTACTTTGACTAGTTTGCTAAATGCTAAAAATGCTAACTTCCAACGTGCATAACTTTCTCATTACTTAACCTTATTACTTGATTCTTTTTGCAAAGAGTCCTAATTGATATGTAGTAAATTCCTGTAAAATTTAAGAAGTTAATTCCAAGTATTGTGGATTTTAGCTATGCCACTAGTTAGGTGCTTGAAGTTTGACTTTCTGTGTCAACTTTGACTTAAATTGCAATTTCTTGATTTTCTCCCAAATTAGGGCTTGTATGTGCTTTGTGTGACTTGTATGATCGCATGAAACATGTTTAGGCGCTTATGTGCTAATTTCATCCTAGCGACACTCTCTAATTTCATTAGGCCATATTTATCCGAATAGGTTGACTTTGACCAACCTGTTGAACCAAGTGCTGAGTACTAGTGCACCCTAAGGTGAGTTCATTTACTATTATTGTTATATCCGGTTTAGGATGATAACGCACAGATAGTTGCATCCGGTGAAGAATGGCAACCCAATGGTAAAGGTATTTCTTTACTTAAGTAATTTTCTAACAAAATATCACATGTTGCACTGAATTGCTTTTAATACGAAAGTCCTTACTTTTGGGCCGTTAATATACAGTAGCGAGGTAATATTGAGTAGTACTACTGGGGATTGACACCCCCGCTCAGCGGTGCACGGGATGCACCCTTCCGACTGGCGGTCGGACTGAGATCAATGTTAGCCTACCCACCGTGATCCGTAAAGACACGGGAAGGCAAGGTTCATAGGTACCCCCTATCAAAATATTGTCAGCTTCGGTTACGAACAATTCAGGTGTACATAACTATAGGCTAGCTACCTTCGAGATGGAATTTTACTGGTCTTATGATTATTGATTGCATTTTACCTTTCTTTATTCATATACATTAGGTCTACATGTGACGTGTAGACCGCTTTAGTGAACTCACCAGCCTTGGCTGACACTTGATTGTTGAATGCTTTTCAGGTCGCTAGAAGGATCACGGACGGCACAGGCGGCGGCAGTACACATTACCATTTTCACTCGGGATTCATGTATTTTAGATATTAAACTCATCATTTTGAAAACCTAACTGTAAACCATAATTATGCTTCCGCTAAACTGTTTAAATTTGCTTTCTGGACCGTAACTTAAGTTTTATGTCAATTTATAAGCTCTGTTATGGTTTGGTTGTAACTGAAGTCTGGGATCCTACTCTGGATCATACCCCCACACAGTTATACTCCGTTAGTGGGAACTGGGGGTGTGACATAATATCTCCAAATTTGTAATGCAAATACTACGGATCCTAACTCTAAATCATGTGTCATATGATTTTCCTCATGTGGCTTAAGTTTCCTAAACGCATATGCTATAACCTTTGCATGTTGCATGAGCACTCCTCCCATTCCACTTATTGATGTGTCACAATCTACCTCGAATCCTTTCGTTCCATTTGGTAAGGCTAATATTGGTGCACTACATAGTCGTCTCTTAAGCTCATCTAACGACTTTTGTTGCTCGTCCTTCCATTCAAATTTCCTATCCTTCTTAGTTAACTTAGTGAGGGGATTTGCTAAAGAGGAAAAATTCTTAATAAATATCCTATAATATCCGGCAAGTCCTAAAAATTGCCTAATTTCCGTCAGATCTCTAGATGGTTTTCAATTTCCCACTGCTTTGACCTTTGGCGGATCTACTCTAATCCCTTCTCCGTTAACTATATGTCCTAGAAATTGGATTTCCTTCATCCAAAATTCGCCTTTCAAAAATTTTCCGTATAACTTTTCGCTTCTTAAGAGTTCTAGAATCTGCCTTAGATGATATATGTGATCCTCTTTCGTCTTAGAATACACCAATATACCGTCTATAAACACAATTACGAACTTATCTAAGTAGGGTTTACATACACGACTCATTAAATCCATGAACACGGAGGGTGCATTTGTCAATCCGAATGGCATTACTCTAAACTCATAGTGTCCATATCTTGTCCTAAATGCTATTTTTGGGATATCATCTTCCTTTATCCTAAGTTGATGGTATCTAGACCTTAAATCTATCTTTAAAAAATAATTAACACCTTGTAATTGGTCAAATAAATCATCAATCCTAGGTAGTGGGTACTTATTTTTAATGGTTGCCTTATTTAAGTCCCTATAATCTATGCACATTCTTAAAGATCCATCTTTCTTTTTCACAAATAGTATGGGTGCTCCCCAAGGTGAATAAC
>JBCNJP010000025.1:16350400-16369426 GCA_039602395.1 Deinandra increscens subsp. villosa | reverse complement strand
GATGTCACATTATCCATGAGTCAGACACTGTCAGCCAATGTACCATCATTTCCCAAACATGTCGGATACAATTTCTCATTTTTCAATGTTTTTGGCTTTTTGCATTTTTCAATGTTTTTGTCTTTTTCAAATTTCTCCCCCTAAAAATGACAACTCTATTTAAAGATTTTCATTTTTACGATTTGAAAAACAACACACTATTTTTTGTATTTTTGCAAAAACAAAATCCCCCTCAGAAAGAGATGGATTGAAAACACAACTGAAAAATTGATCAACCAACACGAATACTTCAGTTTAGCATTGAAAAACAACATTTGATTTTGAAATTCAATGTAATTAGAGCAAATATTTCACAATCAGTAATTTTTTAATCACCGAAAGGTCTTCCTGAAACACCTGTTTGACACCAAATAAATCATTAGTTGCTCTGGGATCGACCCGAGACAACAGCGTCGGGTCGCCCGGTGTCTTCCACATAGTCTTTGTTGGCCGTGGAAACAACTTTCAGTTTCCAAATTTGTAGCAGTTTTGATTTTTGATCAGAACCAGAATCAGATTCAACCAACGTACTCGGTTTAGATCAAGACGATTGACGAGTTGATTTAACCTTTGGAGACCATGGTTCATCAAAAATTTGACCTTGATTATCCACATATTTTGTAGTTTTGTGGATGTATGCAGTCGTCGGACAATCAGCAGCTAGATGTCCCAGTTGACGACATACATAACAAAGTCTTTCTCGAAAATTGGTTGAAAACTGTTTTGATTTTGAAAAACCATATGAATGTTCAGAACTAAAACTATCAAAGAAACCATCAGAAGAATCATACCTAGGAGATGGACTCCTTGAAGATGACGATCATCCAGAAGAATAAAAAATTCTTTCTGAGATGGTGATTTCTTTGTAACCTTTGCTTTAGGAACATTCTCAGCCTTCACTGGTTTCTTAGCTTGAACAGGTTCTTCCTGCACTTTGTAACCCAAACCTTTGTGTTTAGATCCTTGGCTCTTTAAAGAATTAAAAGAAGAACTTGAAGCTTCTCGTGACTTAGCTGCACTAGTGAATTTAGCTTTGATATCTTTCAGCTTGTTCTTCTCAATCAAAACTTTTTCTTCTTCGGCTGCTTTTGAAGAAATCGAAGCAACCTTATCAAAAACTTTTTCATTTTCCTACAAAACAGACTTTGAAACAAATTTTGGAGTGTCACCCAAAGGCTTCTCCTTCTTCTTAGATTTGGACTTGTTCTTCTTGGGTGGAGTAACAAATTTTGAATAATCATTTAATTAAGCTTTTGGATCAATTTGAGCAGAAGTAACTTCAATCAAATCCACTGGTTGAGGAACCGAGTGAACATCCTCCTTCTGAGAACTTTCTGAACTCTGACCCTGTTTGTATAAGAAGTTTAGCAATGTCGGAGACAAATTGCATTTCTTCACTTGTCTTTTTAGCTCTAAAATTTCCAATTTCAAATCATTAATCTTATGTTGAGCCTCAAACACCTCTTTTTGTGAAAGGTTAGATTTTATATGAACCATGGTCTCCAAAGGTCAAATCAACTCGTAAGTCGTCTTGGTCTAAATCGAGCACGCCAGTTGATACCGATTCTAGTTCTGATCAAAAATCAAAATTGTTAAATATATGGAAACCAAAGATTGTTTCCACGGCCAACAGCGACTATGGGGAAGACACCGGGTGACCCGACGCTGTTGAATCGGGTCGATCCCAAAGCGACTAATGTTTTATTTGGTGTCAGCAGGCATTTCAGGAAGACCTTTCGGTGATTGGAAAATTGCTGATTGTGAAATATCTGTGATAACTTAAATTGAATTTTCAAAATCAATTTGATTTTCAAATTGTTAACATGTTCGTATTCGTGTTGGTTGATCCATTTCTGAATTGTTTTTCACTCCATCTCATTTTGAGGGGGAGTTTGTTTTTGAAAAATGCAAAAATGGTGTGTTGGTTTTCAAATGGTAAAAATGGAAATATATAAATATAGTTGTCATTTTTAGGGTGAGAAATTTGAAAAGACAAAAACATTAAAAATGCAAAAATCCAAAAACATTGAAAAATGAGAAATTGTGTCCGACATGATTGGGAAATGATGGTACATTGGCTTACATCGTCTAGCTCATGGATAAGATAGATGTAAAAGCCATAATATCATTTGATCGATGTGTAAGGTAGGCTCGAAAAATCAGAAATTATTCAAATGTGATATACACTAAATCTGATGCTTGACTTAGTGGACAAAATCTTGATGCGTATCTCAAGATATATCAAGAAAAAGATATGTGAAAAATTAAATGAGAAGTCACTGTGTATACATGTGTTCATTTTGAAAAGTTTAAACTTGTTCGATTTTTTTTTTATCAAACGATTGGACTTTCTTTGTGTATCAAAAGATCGACCTGATTGTTGTTCGTTTGACGTTCTGCTTTATTTTCTTGGTGTTTCATATAGCTCATCGGACTTTCTCTGCGTGTGCGGGAGCACCGACCTGATTGTTGTTAGGTTATACAATTTCAACTTGTTTTATTTTCTTATTTTGTTGAATCCGAGGCCTTATCTGCGTATCGAAAGATCGACCTTAAGGTACACGATTTAACATTTTTGTTTCTCTTTGCATGAAACACAGTTGACTATATCATGAATACATTTACTATGTGTTAAATCACAAGTAAAATCACAAAATGTGATAAGCAAAGCATATCTGAGTATGTCTGATAGTGTGGGGTACACTGGTCAATGCACATCTAATCAATACCTTAACATATCCAGATGTTATGAGTATGATTCTGCCTGAGTTTAAAGTTAGACAAATTATATCTGCAATCAACATGGCTTATGTGCTACAATAATTGAAATTGAAGTGTAGCTCAGCATGTTATGTCCAATATAATCCCAAGTTGTGATCTTTCTCACAAAAGACAAAAATAGTGTCTGATTCTGTATTGCATTTATTTTCCATATCAGAAAATACCAAAAAAGATTTTACGTGTGTTTTAATATAAAGTTTCTAAAAGTCAAAAAGATTTTGTTTCTTATTTCTTTTCGATTGATCAACACGGAATACGAAATCAATTTCAAAATCATGATATCTAGGAGTATCTAAGTGGAAAGAGAACATCACAACTTCAAGTCTTCTGAAGTTGTTAATAAAGCGATTACACACGATGCAACATCAAGTATTCAAGATTGAACTCATCGTTAACTCGAGGGAGAGTTTGATTGAAGATACAAGATACAAGTTTTAAAGTGGAAAATGATACTGCATATGCCGAGGGGGAGTTTGTAGATACATGGTTCCTGATCGTCATGTGAAGTATCGAATACAAGAAAAGATGATGCAAGTTTACTATAGGCCGAACCCTAGGCGAACTTAGAGTTCGGACCTAGACAAAACTGGTCCGAACGTAAGGTTCGGCTGGTCGGGTTTTTGTCTAGTATAAATAGTTTGTCTTGTACAGTTCTTAGTAGCTCTTGAACTTTCTGTGTCAAATCATAAGTGTGTACTATGTGGTTTCTCTGTGGTTCTAATACAAAGCATTTTGTATTTACTCATTGTGTTCACTCGTTTAAACATTCAAGAAGAGATGGATCGCCTACTCAAAAACAGAATGATAAGGGAAGTTCAGTTCCCAAGATGGCTCGCGAATGTGGTAGTGGTGTAGAAGATAAAATGGTAAATGGATGGTCTGTGTGGATTACATTGATCTCAACCGAGCATGCCCCAAGGATCCTTTTCCCTTACCGCATATAGACTCAATGGTGGATGCTACAGCGGGGCACGAAACGCTGACATTCATGGATGCAACCTCAGGATTTCAACAAATCCAGATGGAGCCCAATGATCAAGAAGATATTGCTTTCATCATTCCTACGGGTATTTATTGCTATATTGTTATGCCTTCTGGATTAAAAAATGCAGGTGTAACTTACCAGAGGCTAGTGAACATGATATTCAAAGAAAAGCTGGGGGACACCATGGAGGTATATATCAATGATATGGTGGTCAAGTCTGTGAAAACGAGCAACCATGTCCAGGATGTAAGAGAATCCTTTGACATCCTGGACAAATATAACATGAAGCTGAATCCTGAGAAGTGCCACTTCGGAGTGGGTGCCGGTAAATTCCTAGGTAACATGGTGACTAAAAGGGGAATAGAAGCCAGTCCTGATGTCACACCCCGGACAAATGATTGGGTGTGAGCGAGATGGAATCATAGTCACAGATATACAGAACAACTACTACTAAATTCAAACGTTAATTAAAACATAATATCATTAATTGTTGCAGCGTAAAGAGTGGTAAACGATATTTTCTTACATTTGAACTTTAAAAGTCAAGTTTCATTTCTTGAAAACATAAAGTAGTTATTTAGGATAGATAGGGACTAGGACTCCAACGAAGCAGGTCCGAATATAAAGGCGAAGTCCCATTTGCACGGCTTCCATGATCAGCTTAGTTACCTGAGAAATCATGAGTTTAAAAAGGGTCAACATAAAGTTGGTGAGGTTCACAGGTTTAGGACTCGATAGTAAGATTGTAAAGCAGTTTTCAGGAAACTCAGAATGTTATATTAGTTTACTGTTGTAGTTGTATGATCTCACCTAAACCTTGATTTCAAATACTAACGGTTTACCCACCCATGGTATCCTCGCCCGAGAGATACCGAACAGGCAAGAATAACTGACGTGTACCCCTTGACAATATACGAAGTCAGGATTGGAGTTACCAAACTGGGCAGGGTTGTCAACCCAAATAGATCTATTCACTAGTTATCGTTTCGAGCAGAACTAATTGAAATCAACTAATGGTGGGATTCAGTAAGAGAACAGATAATGATACGGCTAACAGGTAAACCATAACATTAAGTTAAAATATTTTATCAGTTCATGATTTCTCCCCCATAAGTGTAAAACAGTTGTAAAGAAAAGGGGACGTGAAACTCACTTGATTCAGCGGTAATGATGAATTGCCGAGTGGCAACTAGCAAGTAAAGTCCTAATAAAACATAAGACAACATGCATAAGGGTCCACATAATCATTTGAGTAGCGAACGTTACCCAAATGATACCGGTCAAGTCTTGACGTATAATCCCGTTTATAGCGTTTTGAAAACCCGCTAGTTAATCAGTTTACAAAATCAGTAAATACGAATGTTCACGTATTAAGGCATTTATGTAAATAAATACAAGGAATGAACATGCGATAACGTATCATGAAGATCAGTTCAATCAAGTCATGAATATTGTTTTAAATAATAATATTTATTATTATTTTTATCTTCGCTCGCTCGATTGATTTATTAATCGCGTTAAGTTATAATATATATAACTAGTAACTAGGGTTGATAATTATTATTGAAATAATTATTATAACTTGTCAAAATAATTTTATTAAATTATTACAAGTTAAATGATTTAACATAAGTAGGTAAATATTAAAGGTTATTTTAATATTTAAATCATGTTATAAAAATTAGGGTTTTGAGTTAATATAAATATAATTATCATTAAAATAATTATATTTACAAACCAAGATGATTTTAACTCAAATTAGGGTTTCTAAAATTCGTAAAGATAACTATTTGTTGAAAATAATTATTTACGATTCGTTACGTCGTAAAATGTTTTTAAATCGTTTAAAGATTTTGTTTCAATTTCAAACGTTTAAAAATAAACATTTGATCCGGTTAAAACGTTTTGATTATTTTGATTCTTTTAAAATAATCAAAAATGTTTAAAATATGTTTTTCATAATTTCTATAAGTCTTTTGATTTTATTTTTATAAAATCATTTTTAAATAACTTTATTTATTAAACAAAGTTAGGGTTTTAATAAAAGACTTTTTATCGAAATTCATTTACATAAAATGTTTCCATTTTTGTATAAAATCCAAATGTTTTATACTTTTTGTCAATTATTTAAAAATATGATATTCAATCATTTATTAACATAAAATATATCTATATATATTTTATCCATTTTATTTCCTTTATAAAATCTAAACAAGACTTTTAAGTCTTTTGTTTTTAGAATTTATATTCTTATAAAATGTGACCATTTTATATAAGTTAAGTTCTAGGGTGAATTTTTATAGCTTTAATATCCAAGTAATTTTTATAAAATCACTATCTTTAATATTTATCCATAAAAATTTATTTAAGGGTTTTTAAAGTTATCATTTTATGTCAAAAGTTTATAACACCTCCTAATGTCCAAGTTAAGTCCATACATGTCTATAATCACTATCTAGTCCATGATGATCATCATTAACAAATATTAATCCATAAACAAGATGATTAACAATATAAGTCACAACTAATAATTATATCATTTTATGTCATAACATAATCAATTCTAGTGAACCATAACATATTAACACATAAAATCAACAATGTCTAAACATGTAACATATGTTAACTAAATATAAGGTGATCATAGTTAATTAATAAGTTATAAAACTTAATTTCCATGTATTTAAAACACCACATTATCACATTTTCAAACCTTATAACCTTAAGGTTTAACGAAAATAAAGAACGAAAATGTAGTTAGGTGTTTACGATCGTTAGAAAACTTCACGTTAAGACGGTTCGTTGTCAAGACCCGGGGGATCATTTGGGGATAGTTTAAGACGATTAAAACATAGATTAAAATGGTTTAAAGGACTCACAACGCGAACGAGTTAAAAACCGTTACAAGTGAGAAAGGTGGCGGGTTGCAGTGGTTCTCGGCGGTTCATGGCTGCGGCTTACATCATCGGCATGGTGGCGGTTAGCGGTGGTTCCGAGCAGCAGCAGCGGCGCGGTACAGCGGTTCCAAGGTGGTGGTCACAGTTGGTGGTGGTGGTTGCTCACGGAAAAGAAAGAAAAATAAAAGAAAAGAAACAAAGTGGTTTGTGGATGGTTCGATCAGCAACGAAAACAACAAATAATAAAAAAAAAGGTTGCAAAGTGGTTGGCTGTTGTTGTTCGATAAAAAAAAAGAAGCTAGGTGCTTGCTTGGGAGGCTGCTTGATTCAAAAAAAAAAAAAAAGGATATGATTGTTGTTGTACGTGGAAAGAATGAAAGACAAAAAAAGTCTCGGCTGATTAAGGGAAGGAGAGGAGAGGGGGTGATGTGTTGGTTGAAGTTGGTAGATGGAGAGTGTGGTGATGTTGAGTGTTGAGTCATACCAACACTATTGGTGATGATTGCTAGGATTAGAAGGCTAGGTTAGGGGTGGTGTGGCCATCTCTTCTATCACAATTGACTAACCCATTTCTTTTAGTTACGTTTTTATAAAAACATGTAAATGATTAATTTTATAAAACAATGTCATGTTTTTTATAAAAGTAGAATGTATATTCTAGGAGTTTTATAAAAATAGATAAAGGATGGTGATGACTAAAATCATACCTTTTATAAATCATAAAAGTATAAAATTAGTAAAAGGTGGTGATTAATTATTTTAAATTTTAAAGAGGTTAATCCATTTTATAAAAATTAACGCAAAGTTGATAGGCTCAATTTATAAAAATAAACCCACTTGATCTGGGCTTAAGTTTGGGCCAAAATATTTAAAAGAAAAACGTAATTGGGCCGGTCCGTCGGTTATGGGCCGTACGGGCCCAAACGGGGCGCCGGTTCGAGGCCCGGGCCCGTTATGCATCGGTTGGGTTCACGGATCGCCACGATTTATCGGAACATCATGTTTGAGTAACGGGTCAAGGTTTTGGGTTCGGTTTTATTGTTTTAGGCTTATTGGGCCTAATGGGCCAAGTCCGGCCCAATTGGGTGTTCGGTTGGGTTTAGGCTTAAGTCTTGACAACGATTTCAGTTTGTGACGTTTTTATTTCATAAAAACAATAGTTTAGGTTGGTTATAAAATTTTTCCAGAAATCAGTTATGTTTTTCAGTTTTCGAACGGGTTACGGATAACGTTTTCAGTTTGTCAGTTTGTAACAGTTTTAAGCTCGACCGTTCATATTGTGTAAAACCGAATAGTTTTAGACGATCGGTCGCTTATCAGTTTGATGTGTCGATTATATAAACGTTCGACACCAGTTCCGGATAAAATATAAAATTACGTTTTATATTTATTTTTCTTATTATTGAAGTTCCATGATTTATACATGAAATCTTTATGTTTTTAACGGATATACGCTTTTAGTACAAACGCGGGATTTGGTTTACGTCATCAGTTAACAGTTAGGCACAGTAATTAGCAGTTTAAACAGAAATCAGATCAGATAAAGCACAATTAATACTTAATTAAAAGTCAAAGTAAATGGTTTGACCTGGATTTTCGGACGAGGTGTCACATTCTCCCCCAGTTAGAAGAATTTCGTCCCGAAATTCAGTTCTTGATCACTGGTTGACTGCGACGTTTCCAAAAAGACGAGGGTACTTACGACGCATTTGATCCTCGCGTTCCCAGGTGTACTCCGGACCTCGTCGAGAGTTCCATCGCACTTTGACAATGGGAATGCGGCTATGCTTCAGTCTCTTAAGTTCTCGGTCAAGTATCTCGACAGGTTCTTCAGCAAAGTGGAGCGTCTCATCAACTTGAATCTCATCAAGTGGGATGGCAAGCGTTTCATCAGACAAGTATTTCTTAAGGTTACTAACGTGAAACACATTATGCACACTGCTTAGCTCTGCAGGTAGACGTAGACAGTAAGCTACGGGTCCAATTGTCTCAGTGATTTCAAATGGACCAATGTAACGAGGGTTAAGCTTTCCTTGTTTGCCGAATCGGATGACACCTTTCCAAGGTGACACTTTCAACATGACGCGATCACCCTTTTCAAAGGACAAGGGTTTACGGCGGTTATCGGCGTAGCTCTTTTGTCTATCCCTGGCAGCTTTCAGTCAGTTACGGACTTGAAACACTTTCTCAGTCGTTTCAAAGATCAGTTCAGGACCAGTAAATTGACTGTCACCAATCTCTGTCCAGCAAAGCAGAGATCTGCACTTTCTTCCGTAAAGTGCTTCGAACGGAGCAGCTTGGATGCTAGTGTGATAATTGTTGTTGTAAGAGAATTCGGCAAGTGGGAGATGCTCATCCCCATTGGGTCCGAAATCGATCACATATGCACGTAGCATATCCTCAAGCGTCTGGATCGTTCGTTCGCTTTGACCGTCGGTTTGGGGATGGTACGCGGTACTCATGTCAAGGCGAGTACCCAACGCTTTCTGGAGGGACTTCAAGAAGTTCGCAGTGAAACGGCTATCGTGATCGGATATGATAGATATAGGTACACCGTGACGAGAGACGACTTCCTTCATGTAAATCTTAGTCCGTCTTTCCATACTATCGGTTTACTTAATTGGCAGGAAATGGGCAGATTTCGTCAGTCGATCCACTATTACCCATATAGCATCACAACCAGATCTAGCTTTAGGCAGCTTGGTGATAAAGTCCATAGATATTTCTTCCCATTTCCATTTCGGAATGATCGGTTGTGTCAGTAGTCCGGACGGTTTCTGGTATTCGGCTTTGACCTTTGAACACGTCAAGCATTTACCGACGTAGGTAGCTACCTCGGCTTTCATGTTCGGCCACCAGAAGTGATCCCGCAGACCATGATGCATTTTATCCGATCCTGGGTGGATGGAATATCTTGACTTATGGGCTTCATCGAACACGAGTTTTCTCAAACCTCCAAAGCTAGGTACCCATAGTCTATCCATAAAGTTCATGGTTCCATCAGGCTTTTCAAGCAGTTGTTTCTCCATACCACGTAGGCATTCGTTCTCCAGATTTTCAGGCTTAAGAGCTTTGATTTGAGCGTCACGAACTTACGACGTGAGATTCGAGCGTATGGTCATACTTAATTCTCGAACACGACGCGGTTTGGCATGTTCTTTCCTGCTTAAAGTGTCAGCTACAACGTTAGCCTTGCCCGGGTGATAACGAATCTCACATTCGTAATCGTTAAGCAGTTCAACCCAACGTCGTTGTCTCATGTTTAGCTCTTTCTGGTTAAAGATGTGCTGGAGGCTCTTGTGATCGGTGAATATGACGCACCGAGTCCCATAGAGGTAGTGCCTCCAGATCTTGAGGGCAAAGACAACGGCTCCAAGTTCTAAGTCGTGAGTCGTATAATTCTTCTCGTGAATCTTCAGTTGTCGAGAGGCGTAAGCGATGACTTTCTCACTCTGCATCAGTACGCAACCCAAGCCTTGATGCGAAGCATCACAGTATACGACGAAATCGTCGATTCCGTCTGGTAAGGATAGGATTGGGGCGTTGCAAAGCTTTTTCTTCAACAACTAGAAAGCAGCTTCGGTTTTATCATCCCAGATGCACTTCTTATCTTACTGAGTCAGTGTGGTAAGAGGCTGGGCTATCTTGGAAAAATTTTCAATGAATCGGCGATAGTAGCCAGCGAGACCTAAGAATTGTCGAATCTTGGTTGGGGTCGTGGGAGTACTCCAATCTTTGATTGCTTCAATCTTAGCCGGATCAACGTGAATACCTCGGTCGTTGATCACATGACCCAAAAAGTGTACTTCGCGAATCCAAAAGTCACATTTGGAAAACTTCGCGTAAAGCTCTTCTTTCTTCAGCAGTTCTAAGATGAGTCTCAAATGTTCTTCATGTTCTTTCTTATTACGCGAGTAGATAAGAATATCGTCGATGAACACGATAACCAATTTATCCAAGTATGGTTTGCACACATGATTCATTAAATCCATGAATACGGCCGGTGCGTTGGTCAAACCAAATGGCATAACGAGGAACTCGTAATGACCATAGCGTGTTCTAAACGCTGTCTTCGAGGCATCGTCATCTATAACTCGGAGTTGATGGTACGCCGACCTTAGATCGATCTTGGAATAGAAGCATGATCCTTGTAGTTGATCAAATAAGTCATCGATCCTTGGAAGCGGGTAAAGGTTCTTCACAGTCAATTTGTTCAACTCTCGATAGTCGATACACATCCTGAACGTTCCATCTTTCTTCTTCACGAACAGTACGGGAGCACCCCATAGGGAGTGGCTTGGACGAATAAATCCCTTATCTAGCAACTCCTGTAGTTGGCTAGATAACTCCTGCATCTCAGACGGTGCCAGTCGATAAGGGGACCTGGCAACGGGGGCGGCTCCGGGTGTTAGGTCGATGCGAAACTCAACCTGTCGTGTTTGAGGTAGGCCTGGCAAGTCTTCTGGAAAAACTTCCGGGTATTCGCAGACAATAGGAACGTCTTCAATACGCTTCTCCTTCGGTTTCTTCTCAGTGACATGAGCTAGAATGGCATGGCATCCTTTACGGAGGAATTTTCGTGCCTTCATAGATGATATGATATTTAGTTTGGTTCCACTCTTCTCGCCTTGCACGTTCAGAGTGTTACCATCTGCTAATGGCACTCTAACCATCTTCTCATGACACACGACTTCCGCATGATTCTTTGCTAACCAATCCATTCCAATGACTACATCAAAACTACCTAGCTCAACAGGCATCAAGTCGATACAGAAAGAATGGTCGGAGAGTTCTAACGGGCAATTCGGATAGATGATTCCGGTTTCTATCAAGTCACCATTCGATAATTCTACTGTGAACTTAGTGTCTAAGGCAACAGGGGTGATTTTAAGCAATTGACTAAAATCAGTAGACACAAAGCTTCTATCGGCACCAGTATCGAATAAAACAGAAGTATAATGGTTATTTAGTAGAAATGTTCCCGTCACCGTGTTGGGGTCACGGTGGGCGTCTCCGGCATTGATCATGAAGGCTCTTCCCCTAGCCTGGTTAGCACCTTGATTCTTCATCTTCGGGCATTAACTTTTGTAGTGCCCAGTAGCCCCGCAACCGTAGCAAGTGCGCTTTGGGCAGTCGCGTGCTACATGTCCCTTAACCTTACAGATGTTACAGTAGACGTTATCACAATCCAGAGTGTGCTGAAGGTTGCATTTGGAGCACAGAGGAGTAGTACCGGTGTAACCGGTTTTGCGGACAGGATATGAAGGAGCAGTGGCGGCATAGACCCTTCGCCGGTGCGGTTTCCTTAACTGGGGCCTTCTCAGGGTTCTTATCATCGCGATTCCTCCAGAATGGGTGCTTCCTCTTGTTATCAGGTTTCTTGCTTGATGATGGAGTGGCACTAACATCTGAGGGCTTGTTCTCAAATTCCTTCTTGCCAAAGTTTACACCTTGACGATTAGCTTGGTAAATGAGGTTGTGTGCCATACGCACAGCATCCTGAAAGGTCTGAGGGCTCGAAGAAAGGACATTTCCCTGAATGTGTGGTGCAAGTCCCCAGATGTAGCGTTCGATCTTCTTGTACGGTGGAGTGATCATTGTAGGACAGAGGTGAGCAAGCTCACGGAACCTCTTAGTGTATCCAGCAATGTCGGCTCCATTCATGGACAGATTCCAGAATTCGGATTCGAGTTTCTGCAGTTCCTCCCTAGGACAGTACTCGTCACGCAGCAGTTGTTTGAGTTCGTCCCATGACATTTCATAGGCTAAGTCAGTTCCCATAGCATCAGCATGGGAATTCCACCAAGTCAGTGCACTATCAGTAAACGTGCAGGTGGAGTACTTCACCATGTACTGTTCCGGGCAGTTGCTAATACGGAAAACTGACTCCAGCTTTTCAAACCAGCGAATTAGACCAACAACGCCTTCAGAACCCTTAAAGTGAGTGGGTTTGCAATTCATGAAGTCCTTGTAAGAACATTCACGAGGGCCTGCAATGTTAAGTGAAAACGTTGATCACAATTTTTGCGAAATTGTAGTCTAGTGTTTTCAAACATTGGTTAATTCGCTCTTACCGCATGCTCCAGCGTCAGCGTGACGTTGGGTAGCAGCAGCAGCAACGGTTTCTGCAACGCGTTGAGCAATCATCTCCTCGATATCAGTAGCACTCATGGCTGGAGGAGGTGAAGTGTTTCTGGTGGCTCGGCGTCTAGGCGGCATGTTTTCGCTTTAAGTTATCAATGGCAACATAAAGGGAAAAGTTAGATCATATGTAAGTGGGGTTATTACATGCGCGAGAATAACAGCCACGACATACATCTATAGTACCATGATATGACACGCGCAAGCACAACCAAGAAACATGAAATAGCAAGGAGTATGGTTCGCGAGTGAACAATCACGACATAATGATAATAACAGAAATAACAGAAATCATAAACATGGCAAACATATACAACACGTCATAAACATAAACATACTACCATTACATTCCACCATATTATCCGATAAAACATACAATAACAAAAGAGGACAAGTTTTTAAGTGTCTTGGGCACGCAGTCCCATAATACATCACTACAAAATATATAAATATGTTTCATCGCTAAAATGGTGGGTCAAAAGCCTAGATGCTAGGTAAGTCATCTAAAGTGGTGGTGGTCCAGGGGGTCCAGGTAGGTCCAGGAGGTCCAGGGGGTCGGATCAAGAGATGTGGTGATCCTGGAGGTGAGGTCCAAGAAGGTGAACACTCGACCCTGCGAATTCCTCCAAAACGGCAAGCCGGGTTTGGAAGGACTCGTTGGCCAACATCAGTGCATATGTTGACCGATGCACACATCAGCTCATGTTAGCGTGCAGGGACTCCATGGCTCCCTGGGAAGCGACCTGAATGCTGCTCCAGCTCAGTCACGCGGGCTACTAATGCATCGTGAGTTCATCCCGTGGTGGGAAGTTCAGCAACCCTGGTCGTCCAGGTCGGCGAAAGACAGCTCGTGGCGACGAGCACGGGCCACCAGCAGCGGAATAGTATCCGCTATAGGCTCTCCGGTCAGGATGGAGTAGCCGGTCAAAGGGTGGCCGAGTGGTATCGCCCCTGGTAGAGGAGCTCGCCTGGCTCGTACAGGCTAGGTACTCCCTCAAAAGTCCTCCATGTGGCTAGCTGCCCTGGAATCCAGGCAAGGTGAGGGTGGTCAGACGCGCAGTGCCGCTTGGGCACAGGCTCGTCTGCAGGGCCCTCAGCTGCCCTGCGCCGGGAAGGGCCAGCTCCCCTCCCGGGGGTGAATCCTCGCCTACCGGCACCTCGAAAGGGTCGGTAGGTGCGTACAGAACGATCGTCTGCGCGCAAAGGGGTCCATGGTGCGTGTAGCACCAGCAGCAGTGGCAGCAGTAGCTGCGGCCGCACCGCTAGCAATAGCGGTGGGCGATGGGTGGTCAGATGAGTCGTCTGAGACCCTTGGTCGAAGGGGCCTCAGGAAGCTCGATGGTATGGTCGACGGTCGGACAGTACCAACTGTAGGGATCTCAGCCTCAGGGCTGGATGGCACATAGTCTTCTGGTGATGGAGAGTACTCCGGCACCACTTGATCGTCTCCGCTGGAATCGGAAATGCAGATAACCTCTTCCGAAGAGGAAGTCATCACTGCGATAATATTCCATCAGAGAACAAAGTTAGTACCATGATAATAGCATTTAAAACAAAGATATAAATGCATAACAGAATTAATAACTCATGTATATACAAAGCATAAGTTAACATAATAAATGAGTAAGGAAATGGTCTTGCGTGCAAACGGAAGCTTCGGAGCCGGTCATAGTCCAGGTTTGGTTTTAGTTAAAGTGTTTAACCTGGTTCGCTATAACTGCGGCTCTGATACCAATCTGTCACACCCCGGACAAATGATTGGGTGTGAGCGAGATGGAATCATAGTCACAGATATACAGAACAACTACTACTAAATTCAAACGTTAATTAAAACATAATATCATTAATTGTTGCAGCGGAAAGTAGTGGCAAACGATATTATCTTACATTTGAACTTTAAAAGTCAAGTTTCATTTATTGAAAACATAAAGTAGTTATTTAGGATAGATAGGGACTAGGACTCCAACGAAGCAGGTCCGAATATAAAGGCGAAGTCCCATTTGCACGGCTTCCATGATCAGCTTAGTTACCTGAGAAATCATGAGTTTAAAAAGGTCAACATAAAGTTGGTGAGGTTCACAGGTTTAGGACTCGATAGTAAGATTGTAAAACAGTTTTCAGGAAACTCAGAATGTTATATTAGCTTACTGTTGTAGTTGTATGATCTCACCTGAACCTTGATTTCAAATACTAACGGTTTACCCACCCATGGTATCCTCGCCCGAGAGATACCGAACAGGCAAGAATAACTGACGTGTACCCCTTGACAATATACGAAGTCAGAATTGGAGCTACCAATCTGGGCAGGGTTGTCAACCCAAATAGATCTATTCACTAGTTATCGTTTCGATCAGAACTAATTGAAATCAACTAATGGTGGGATTCAGTTGTACTAACGTTTATAACGATAAAGTACCAGTTGGGCAATCAGTAAGGGAACAGATAGTCATACGGCTAACAGTAATCATAACATTAAGTTAAAACAGTTTATCAGTTCATGATTTCTCCCCCATAAGTGTAAAACAGTTGTAAAGAAAAGGGGCCGTGAAACTCACTTGATTCAGTGGTAATGATGAATTGCCGAGTGGCAACTAGCAAGTAAAGTCCTATTAAAACATAAGACAACATGCATAAGGGTCCACATAATCATTTGAGTAACGAACGTTACCCAAATGATACCGGTCAAGTCTTGACGTATAATCCCGTTTGTAGCGTTTTGAAAACCCGTTAGTTAATCAGTTTACAAAATCAGTAAATACGAATGTTCACGTATTAAGGCATTTATGTAAATAAATACAAGGAATGAACATGCGATAACGTATCATGAAGTCCAGTTCAATCAAGTATTAAACATCGTTTTAAATAATAATATTTATTATTATTTTTATGTTCGCTCGATCGATTGAATAATTAATCGCGTTAAGTTATAATATATATAACTAGGGTTGATAATTATTATTGAAATAATTATTATAACTTGTCGAAATAATTCTATTAAATTATTACAAGTTAAGTGCTTTAACATAAGTAGGTAAATATTAAAGGTTATTTTAATATTTAAATCATGTTATGAAAATTTAGGGTTTTGAATTAATATAAATATAATTATCATTAAAATAATTATATTTACAAACCAAAATGATTTTAATTCAAATTAGGGTTTCTAAAATTCATAAAGATAATTATTTGTCGAAAATAATTATTTACGATTCGTTACGTCGTAAAACGTTTTTAAATCGTTTAAAGATTTCGTTTCAATTTCAAACGTTTAAAAATAAACATTTGATCCGGTTAAAACGTTTTGATTATTTTGATTCTTTTAAAATAATCGAAAATGTTTAAAATATGTTTTTCATAGTTTCTATAAGTCTTTTGATTTTATTTTTATAAAAATCATTTTTAAATAACTTTGTTTATTAAACAAAGTTAGGGTTTTAAATAAAAGACTTTTTATAGAAATTCATTTTCATAAAAATGTTTCAATTTTTGTATAAAATCCAAATGTTTTATACTTTTTGTCATTTATTCAAAAATATGATATTCTATCATTTTTGAACATAAAATATAACTATATATTTTATCCATTTTATTCCTTTTATAAATTTTAAACAAGACTTTTAATTCTTGTCTTTTAGGATATTATATTTTTATAAAATGTGACCATTTTATATAAAAATAATTATGGTGATATTTTTATGGTTTAAACATCCAAGTAATTTATAAAATCACTAGTTTTTATATTTCATCCATAAAATTCACTTTAAGGGTTTTTAATGTTATCATTTTATGTCCAACATTTTTATATAATCATCTTAATGTCCAACTAAGTCCAAATTTGTCACTAAACACTATATTTAGTCCATGATAATAGTCACTAGCAACTATTAGTCCATAATTATGATGATTAATAATTAAAAATCATAAATAACAATCTAGTCATTTATAATTATATTAAAACATGAAAGTAACAACTATTAACCATGTAATATATATTAACATAATCAAATAACTAAATGATTATACCAAATCATTTAACTAGAAATTTTAACCATGTGTTTTTATTCTAAATAAAAACGCTACACATTTGTGTTAGGAGAAAAATATAAGATGATCAAATAAGTTAACAAGTTTAAAAACTTTAGTTTTATATATATTTTCATGGATAGAACACCACATTTTCAAACCTTACAACTCTAAGGTTTAAGGAAAATAAAGAGAAAGAGATAGAAAAAGTTTAGGTGTTTTGATCGTTAGAAAAAGCTTGAGTTTTTTTTAACGGTTAATTGTCAAGACCCGGGGATCATTTGGGGACGGCTTAAGACGATTAAAACATAGATTAAAATGGTCTAAAGGACTCACAACGCGAACAGAGTTAAACCGAGAGAAAATAGGAGGAAGGTGGCGGTGCGCGGTGCTCGGCGGCTATCAACAGCGGCTCAGCAGTGGCGGCTCACGGTGGCTGCATGGTGGTGGTGGTCGGCGGTTCTGGACAGTAGTAGAACCACAGGTGGTGGCGGTTTAGTTGGTGGCTTTGGGTGTTTCAATTAGCAAAAAGAAAAACAAAACAAAAAAAAAAGAAAGAAAGAAAGTGTGCAAAGTGTTTGGGATTGCTTGTTTGTTTACGTAAAAAAAAAGAAAAGAAAGAAGTGGGTGTTTGTGTCGTGAAAGGAAAGAGAGCAAGGGAAAATTAGTTTGTTGCTCTTGTAAAACAAAGAAAAAAGGAAGATATGGAGGAGGAGGTGGGCTGCCGTTCTTGGAGGGAATGAGAGGGGAGAGTGAGTGAGGTGTGTGTAAGTGAAAGTTGGTGATGGTGTGTAAGGAAGTTGGTAGATGGAGAGTGTGGTGAATGAGACTTGTGAGTCTTCTAATACTATTTGCTCATGATGAGCTATTATAGTAGGAAGGTAGAGTGAAGAGGTGTTCAAATTAATCTCCACAAGTTGCCAAGTAAAAACCTCCTAGTTTAATTTTTATAAACTTAGATGGTAGGTGATTTTATTTTATAAAATCAAGTTTTTGGTTTATAAAATGTTACCATGTTTTTGTAAAACATAGTATGTTATATGATAGTTTATTAAACTTATTAATATTGGAGGTACAATGATCCTCAACTTTTATGAAAAATAAAAGTATAAAATTTCACAAGTTAATGTCAATTTTTTTATCACAATTCTTTTACTTAAAAGTCTCCTAACCATTTTTATAAAAAATCTCATGTGTAGGTTACTTGTTTTTATAAAAAGCTTGTCATGTTTTATTAAAGTGTGTGATGGATAGTAGGAGTTTTATAAAATAGATATAAAGGATTGGTGATAAAATCATACCTTTTATAAATCATTAAAGTATGAAGATGGTAAAAGGTGGTGGCTAATTTTTATAGAATAATAAGTGGTAATCAACTTTTAAAAAAATTATTGTAAAGTTGATGGGCCAAAATTATAAAAATAAACCCATTGGACTTTGGACTTTATTTTGGGCCAAAACATTTAAAAGAAAAATGTAATTGGGCCGGTCCGTCGATTGTGGGTCGTACGGGTCCAAACGGGGCAGCCGGTTCGAGGCCCGGGCCCGTTATGCATCGGTTGAGGTTACGGGTCACCACGATTAGTCGGAGTATTACGTTTGAGTAATGGGTCAAGGTTTCGGGCTCGGTTTAATTGTTTTAGGCTTATTGGGCCTATAGGGCCATGTCGGGCCCAATTAGGTGTTCGGTTGTGGGTTAGGCTTAAGTCTTGACAACGATTTCAGTTCGTGATGTTTTTATTTCATAAAAGCATTGTTAAGTTGATTACAAAAGTTTTTCAGAATCAGTTATGTTTTCAGTTTTCGAACTACGGATAACTCATTGTCAGTTTGATTTAAAACCGAATAGTTTTAGATGATCGATCGCTTATCAGTTTCGACGTGTCGATTATATAAACGTTCGACACCAGTTCCAGATAAAATATAAAAATACATTTTATATTTATTTTTCTTGTTATTGAAGTTCCATGATTTATGCATGAAATTTCTAAGTATTTAACGGGTATACGCTTCTAGTACAAACGCGGGATTAGGTTTACGTCATCAGTTAACAGTCAGGCACAGTAATTTGCAGTTTAAACAGAAATCAGATCAGATAAAGCATAGTTAATACTTAATTAAAAGTCAAAGTAAATGGGTTTGACCTGGATTTTCGGACGA
>JBCNJP010000025.1:16231198-16349900 GCA_039602395.1 Deinandra increscens subsp. villosa | reverse complement strand
ATAGAAAAGGTTAGTAATGTAATTTGACCACTACTCTAATTAATTAATAAATTAATCATTTAATACAAAACAGTTTCCTAATTTGTCTCATCCATCTCTACTTTCTTTCCTGCTCTATCTTAAGGTTACATATATGTATCTACTCATTGAAGTTATATGTTACCAGTTATTATCCGCCAAGAGCAACACAACAAATGAGTCTATATAAGGTTACATATACGTAACCACTTATAATAAGGTTTATATTCTGATTTTCATCAGGTTACTTCTTTTACTATCTCGGTGTACCATATATGTAATCATGTATCAAGTTTATCATCATGTTTATGTAAACGTAACAACTCATTAGAGTTTATCATCAAGTTACACTTCATCTTACATATATGTAATCATAAGTTTTCGTTAAAAATAAGAATTTATACCTTTGCAAACATGCTTACATATATGTAATCTTATCTTTTATGTAGAGATTAGTATTTATAGCTTCTTAGTTATGATAAAATATATAATTACATGTATGTAACTTTGTTAATATATGTTGTTTTGTAAACTATATAATTGGTCTTTACGTAACCACTTATAATCTTACGTATATGTTATCAGTTATTATCCGCCAAGAGCAACATAACAAATGAGTCCATCTAAGGTTACATATACGTAACTACTTATAATAAGGTTTATAATCTGATTTGTCATCAGGTTACTTCTTTTATAATTTCGTTGTACCATATATGTAATCATGTATCAAGTTTATCATCAGGTTTACGTAAACATAACCACTCATTAAAGTTTATCATCAGGTTACAAATTATCTTACATATATGTAATCATAAGTTTTCGTGAACAATAATAATTTATAACTTTGCAAACATGATTACATTTATGCAATCCTATCTTTTATGTACAGATTATAATTTATATTAGTATTTATAGCTTCTTATTTATGATTAAATATAGATTACATGTATGTAACTTTGTTTATATATGTTGTTTTATAAACTATATAATTGGTTTTTACCTATGTAATTACATATACATAATGCGGTTAGAGATGTGCTTACATACATGTAAGCAAGTTTACATATGTCTGTTACGATTACTTGAATTTATTTTAAAAATTATGAAGATGAAGAAAACAAATGAAGATGATTGAATTCTTTTAAAAACGTGTAATGTATGAGAGAGGAGAAAGAATGTAGGAAATTATTATGGAGTTTTTTAATTATGAAATTGTTATCCTTTTTACCAATTTTGCCCCTTACATTTTAATTGTAATTAATGTCAGATTTTTTTTCTTTTTTTGAAAATGACTTAATCTTGTCCATTCAATTTTTAATCAATGGCAATTAAGTGGTTTCCTTGGTTTTCTAGAATTGAGTGGTTTTCTCTAGAACCCTCCCCTATATATATATGACAGATTCATGTCTACATCTTGAATATTGATGATAATTGTGGTCACCTATATATGTGATTCCATGGAAAATAAATATATAATAGAGAAGTCGTGAAAATAAATAGTTTATCCATAATTGTTCGACGTCGCATGCTTAGTTTTAGAAATGACCTACCTTATGACCATGATCATACGTTATCACTACAATTAAATCGCCAGCGTGTCTTCGAGTTGATTGTGTCGTAAAATTTATTTTTTAATTGTTATTTATTTATTTAATTATTTATTTATTTAGGGAAATTGGATCTTAATAATCCCAAGTTTCGCCTATTGGTCGGGATTAATCCTACCTTTCGAAATGTTTCTCACCGCGCCTAAGTTTCAAACTATTTTCTCTCATTGATCCCAAACTAACGGAACCTTAAGGATGTTAGTTTTTTGCTGACGTGGCGGTCCAGTTGGCTTTTGGTGAGGAAAAGTGTTAAAATAATAATAAAAAAAAGCCTACCGAACCGTCACATCAGCAAAAAAAACTAACATCGTTAGGGTTCCGTTAGTTTGGGATCAATGAGAGAAAATAGTCTGAAACTTGGGCTCGGTGAGAAACACTTCGAAATGTGAGATTAATCTCGGCCAATAGGTGAAACTTTGGATTATTAAAATCCAATTTCCCATTTATTTAAGCATCCAAGATTGTATTTTTATGAATGAAATGTTTTGATCTTCTACATGCATGCTATTTAGGGTTAGATCCATGTGATATGATCATCATGTTTGTATTTTTTATGTTATGAGATGTTTAGATTCATAATATGCATGTCATTTAGGGTTAGATCCATGTGATTTGATTATCAAGTTTGCATTTTTATGTCATGAAATGTTTAGATCCATAACATGCATGTCATCTAGGGTTAGATCTATGTGCTATGATCATCAAGGTTGTGTTTTTATGCTATGGATTGCTTAGGGTTAGATCTATATGTTGAATCCATCAAGTTTAGACTTTTATGTTGAAAAATGATTAGATCAACATCATGTATGATAACTAGGGCTAGATCTATGTTTCTCATCATCCAAAGTTGATTCTCTTGCTATAAAACTTAGATCCATGCCATGTATGCCAAAAGTTGGATAGATCCATGTTGGGTAAAATAGTTCTATAGATTTCATATGATTTTATGTCTAGATCTATCTAGGATTTGCCTTGTCAAAATATTGGAAGTTATTATGCACGATGACTTTGTTGACTTGGTTTGACTTCCCACAATATTAGTGCCCTTGCCCTTAGTTTAGGATTGGACCTATCATACATCCGTACGTTATCACCTCACCAAATTCATCAACGACGAGTCGGTTGTGTCGTGAAATCCAAATCATTTATTTAATTAATTATTTATCTAATTTCCTCTATCTCATCTAGTCGTCAAGATCACTTTTGGAGTCTAGCTTACTCATTGTGCGGTATCGTGTCTGTGTCATATCTCCTATTCCAGGTGAGTATTCATAGTTCCTCTTTCATTTTAATATTTTGGGGTGCAACATGTATCCATATTCAAAACCCTAATTCTGAATTATACAAAACTATATGTGATCTAATGATGCTCTATGTGTAATATGCTAGTTGTGTGATACTTGTTTGATTCTATGTGTGGAAGTCTTGGTTGGAAGTCTTTGGTAGTCTTTAATCACATATGTACCATTAACCAACGAGCCGTGGTAACAATAATAGATCTATTGGTTGACAACTCACCCACGAGGTCGAAAATGTAGTCTTATTTTCGACGGGTGATTGCTCCCTTATTGTCCAGGTTTGGTGCACATCCCTTATACTTGTTGATCATGTTTACATATAATACTTGACTCATTGAATCACAATGCTTTAATCTATGTAGTATTTTAAACCTATGTCTATTCACCAACTATTCATAGTTGACCCTTATTTTATACATGTTGCAAGATTTGCTGAATGATGATCATAAGCTTGTTGATTTCACCTTAGGATGAATGCCATTGTAGTTAAGACCTAAAGAATATTAAATTAATTGTTATCATTTATGTAATTTACTTTCATTACTTGTATAATGTTTGATCTTATATGAAATGGGTTGATTAAGAATATAGCAACATTAATTGTGTTGTGTGCATCTGGACAATCATCGTGCTCTGACATCTTCTGTCATCGATCGGGGTGTGACACCGGTTACAACACCTTATCATCTATAACCCTTGCGAACCATTCGACTCTACGCGATCATTTCTCCCTTTTGGTTTTTATCTCGTCCATTGTGGTTATGCTCCTTAGTCTATGCATGTCATGTGTCTCGACCTTCACTCATGTCGAGACCTTTCATTCGAATGCGTGGTGTGTTTGATTCTGAACTTCATGGTTCGGTTGGCACTTTGTAGCACCATCCCAAATTCATGATCGCCCTCATCGGCATCATACGAATTTGCTCATAACTCGTCCTCGATTTTATCATGTGGGACTCATTTGTACTCAACCATTAGATTCTGGAATATCTTGGCTAGTTAGATTCATAAATTCGGCTCTTGTTAACTCAAGAGTTAAGTTGTAGAATTGATTCTCGCTGTTTCATTCCTAGATTTGCCTAGTGATTATTCCACCATTGATTCATGGCTTTGATTTCGGATTCTATATACGTCCTTCGTATCATGGATTAACCCTCAGGATTGACTCTTAGTCGTTGCGTAACCTCGATGTTGTTTCAATTGCAGATCAGTCATTCATTATCCTATCTTTAATTAACCATTTGTTGTTTTATTAATCTATTTCCTTGCTTATTTCGTTCAATTCTCAATCTACGGTCTCGTTTATATAGCTCTATTGGTGGATGTGATCGGGAATCTCTATTATTCGAGTTATTTCATCTCATGTTATTTGATTTACCAAGTTCACATATTTCAAGTTCTGATATTCGATTTATGTTATTAGGTTCATGTATTTTGAATCATGTTATTCAGTTCACGCCTCGGAATCATGTACGCTATATCAAACTATATGCGACTCTGTGCTCGTTATGTGTGATTCTAGTATGTTAAACTTGTGTGAACTATTGTAGTTGATTGAACGACCTCTACGCGTAATCATTAGCACTTTAAAGGTCGGGGTAACAATAATAGATCTATTGGCTTGACCGCCCACCTGACGTGACCGGTAATTGGCGTTGGGTAATTGAAAACCTTATAGTCAGGGTTGGATTATGCTCACTTATTCTGCTTTATTTCATTACTCGTTTATCATATGTGAACTTACACTAACTCATGGATCGCATTGCTTTACACTTACGCTATATTAAACATATGTTTACTCATCAACTATTTGTAGTTGACTTGTATGTTCTACATGTTGCAGGTTATGCAGTTTGATGATTTTATTGGTGACACCTTGGGACGCATGTGAACTTAGTTGAGACCTTAAATAAAAAATGGATTATTATGTTGTTTATTTCATTGGATTATGTTGTATAAGGATATTTTCTTTTATGAAATGAAATGGGTTGAATAAGAATATCACAACATTTAAATTAGTGTTGTATGCATTTAGATAATCATCGAGCCCCGACATATTAATCATCGAGCCCCGACATATTCCACTGTCGGTTGGGGTGTGACAATGGTGGCGCGGAACACTGCCCCCCTCACGCGTTAAGGGGTGGCGTGGTGATTATCCGCCAAAGGTTTACTGGGTGTGGTGGATTTTTTTAGCAGTTGAACGACACAATTTCTAGCCATTGGCATTAAAGAGCGTTTAAAACTTTTTTACCATCATTTTAATACTATAAATACCCCTTTTTACAGACTTGTTTTTACACATCTCTTTCTACTCTTTCTTTCACTCTATACTTAAAAAAAATCATGAAGAATCCAAACAAAGAATCAAGCAACACACCTTCAAGCAACCAAAATCTTCAACCATGACATATGCCCATGTACGCGGGGTAACAAACCCATTATATACAGGTCAAGAACCACCTCAAAATATGTAAAATCCTAACACCGCCTTCACTAATTACGCTCAATGGGGAAAAATCCCACCATCTCAAGCCCCAACACCTCAAGTCTTCTCACCGCCTCAAGTCCCACCATCCTAATCTCAACCTCAAACACCTCTTTTTGATCAAGACGATGCCGACGTTGAAGTTGTACCAGAAACATAAGTTCCTGCTCGAGTAAAAAAAAGGGCGAGGAAAAGGAAAAAGACCGATGGACGGGACACAAGAATTGGAAGGCCGGTTAAAGTGGGATACGACCGAGGAACTACATTTGATTTGAGCCTACGCGCATACGTCCGAAGGCCTACGATATGGCATTTATAATTTTTTTAGTTTTTATCTTCTACTTGAAAATAACTTATTTTTTTTATATATTTTCATCTTCTAATATATATTTTTATTTAAATTTAGGCAACTCTCAAACAAAAAAGGCCTTTTGGGATCGAGTTAGTAAAAAGTTTCACGAGAATGTCAAAACAACCGCAAAAGCCGATGACCTTCTCTTTTCTCGTAACAATGACAAACTGAGCGGGAAATGGGGTTTAATGAAGACGAAAATTGCAAAGTTTCATGCCATTATGGTGGGGGTGGAGCGAAACCGTCAAAGCAGTGCAAATGACCTTGACGTGTTAAACACCGCCATTAGTCGTTATAAAGACGATCATAATTCCTCACCTCTCCTTGAGCACTACAACATTTTGAGAAGGTCCCCAAAGTTCCATGAAATAATAGAGGGTCCAAAAGGAAGCAAGAAACGATCATCAACCAACATGGACAGTCCCATGGGTTCGGCCTCTACGTGATGTTGCAATACAAACCTTAACGATGATGCAATCAATGTGGACGACGACAAAGATGAAAAGGATCGTCTACTCAATCAAAACGAGTAGTTCGAGTATAGAAAAACGTGACATGAAGATGTAAATACAAAGTGAATTTGTATTTCTTAGCTTTCAGAGTACACACAGAAAACACACAGATGAAAATTACCAATAAGTTTCAAATCCTATATACGACGATCTATTTATAGTTGTCCAATTCTATCCGAACTAGCTGTCACCTGAACTGCCACTTCGCGTCAGTTTGTGTGCACCAGAACTGGCAGTTCAGGTCACTTCGGACACTAGCTCTTTTGTAGTTTTTGTCTTGTACTTGATACTTCACACACATGTTCTAATACTTCACACGACGAACATACAATGCTCTAACATCAACAGAAGCCTTGGATATAAGGCAGGTGATACCATCATTAGATGTTGTATGTGCCATATCCAGAATGTATAGACCATCCTTCCTAGGTGCTTTTATTAAAATTATTTCATTAGATATTTTAACACCTGGTTTAAGAATGATAGCTTTTGTTTCATTAACAAAACATTCAACTTCTTGTCACACATTTGTGAGACACTAAGAAGATTGAAGTTGAGAACATCAACGTAATTTACATTGTTAAAGGTAAGCTTTCCATTTGTAACGGTACCTTGTCCAGAAATTTTACCCTCAGTGCTTCCAAAATCAACTGGTCCTCCATTAACTCTTTTTGTATTTTTCAGTAAATCTTTATTTCCTGTCATATGGCAAGAACATCCACTATCTACAACCCAGATGTTGTTCTGAGATTTATTGGATGTATCCTACACATGGTAAAACAAAAATGAGTTAATTTCTGAGGGAGACCCAAGCCTTTGTGGTCTTGGGTCTTCCCATTGGATTATTATACGTGTTTCAGTCACTTCTTTAGAATTTGATGATTTAGCTGTTGTCTGATCATAAGTTAAAGAATTTTGACTCTCTTTAGGAATAGATAAAGAGTTCAATTCGGACTGAAAGTCTATAGCTTTCTGTTTTGTGATAGCTTTCTTGATCTATATTCCCTTTGTCTTTTGGCCTTTGTCGTTTCAGAATAGGTAATGTGAAATCCGATGATTTATTATTAAATTTTAGAAGATTTCCCTTGAAATTACCTGTTTATTTTGGCCTTTAGAGACAGTTCCATTTTGATTAGGACAATAATCTCTGTTTTGAGGCATAGAGTTCTTTTCGTAGTAAATGTAAGGGAATAATTTGTGGCTTGTGTATTAAATTATCCTTTGGCGGATTATTTTGAAAGCCTATGGGTTAGAATAGGTGAAAATTAGATGGGTTATGAGTATATTAAGTCATTGGGCCATTTTAGATGTGTTTAGGCTCAATTAGAATGTGTTTAGGGGGAGTTTAGTGGGCCTGTTTAGTCAAATCCGGAAATTAGTGGGGATTTAGGGTTTTTAGGGTGACTTGTTCTCCAAGATGGAGAATCCCTATAAAAAGGAAACCCTCCCAACATTAATAGGTTGCTGATTTTGGTGTTTTTGTGAGAAGGTGTCCACGAAATTATCCCTAGAGAATTTCGAGATTGTTGTTGCAACCAAGGTGATTAATCAAGTGTTATCTTCATTACGGTTTGTGTTTTCATCTTGATTCCATCGTTTTAATCGAGGTTAGATATCGTGTTAGCACCGTTTTCGGGACTTACAATTGGTATCAGTGCCAAGAAACACAAATTTCGAGGCTCTTGCGATATCCGTTTTAAGTTCTTGTGATCTAACACTTTGAGTTTTGTTGGTGATTTTTAGCTTTTAGCACACTCGGAAGTATTTTTGTAGGTTTGGACGCTAAACAGGAGTTCTTGTGGTGATATGCACAAGATGAAGATGATTATCAAGAACTCAAGAACAATTAGCTTTTATACATTTTTTTAGCTTGTTATATTTTTTAATCATTTCGTATAAAACATGTTATGTTTAAGGTTGATTATAACAACTTCTTATAAATTAACAAAATATATTTGTCATTTTCTTGTTACATAATTTTGGTACATGTGTTCAGATAATTTACATATGTAATATGTTGTCAATAAAATGTTTAATAGCAATAACATTACATATGTAATATGTAGTCAGCAGAATGTTTAATAGTAGTAACATTTTCTACACATGTACAACTCTGTTTCTTCTATTGAAAAAGTAAGAAAGAGAAAGAAAGAAAAATTAGGATATAAGTAGTAACAATGGTGTCTTGGAAATTTAAAAAGTTAGAGAGAGAATGAAGATGCAAGATTACTATCTTGACCTTTTGCCATTTTCATGTATTAAAATAATTCGAAAATAAATTGATCAAAAAGTGAATTGATTTCAACCATCCATCTTCACGATCAACGGCCCATATAGAGTTTTCAGGGTTTTCACAACTCAACAAGATTTTCAAAATATCAATTCCATATATATATATATATATATATATATATATATATATATATAGGGGAAGGATCAAATAAAAACAAGATGTTATTGCGAAAACAAGAAAACAAATATTAAAACCTCTATAACTTCCTCATACGATAATATTTTTTAGAAAAATTTGCACCAAAAGTCTTAAAATTATGTCACCTTTAATTCTGGGAAAAAAAATAAAAAATATAAAATTTCGTGATTTTTTTTATTATTGCACATGTGCAATAATACGTATTAATTATATTACACATGTGCAATATTAACAAAAAAACGTTAATTTTTTTTAATTTTTTCCAGAATTAAAGATAACAGAATTATAAGATCTATGGTATAATTTTTTATCAAAAATATTAACGTATGAAAAAGTTATAGAGGTTTTAATATTATTGCACATGTGCAATAATAAATTTTTATTGCACATGTGCAATAATAAATTTTTATTGCACATGTGCAATAATAAATTTTTATTGCACATGTGCAATAATAAAAAAATAAAAAAAACGTTGATTTTTTTTTAATTTTCTCCAGAATTAAAGATAACAGAATTATAAGATTTATGGTGCAATTTTTTATTATATATATATATATATATATATATATATATATATATATATTTATATATATAATATTTAAAGTAAATTACAATAACGGTACCTAAGATTTAGATAGATTTCACCTATCGTCCCTAAACTTAAAAAATTACGGCTACGATTCTAAAGTTTTTCCACGTCATAACACACACATATGGTGCCTAGCATGGGTTTCGGTTAAAATTTTCCATGGCAAACCTTAGGACCATGGGTGACTGGGTGTTATTATGTGAAATCTTAGGACCATATATAATCGTAACTTTTAAAGTTTATGGTCTATATAAGAAAGCAAAAGTTTTTAACCTTTCATAAAATTCTAACACGAAGGGATAACTCGGTGGGCTTTTAAATATTTTTAAACTATGTCGACTTCCAAACACATGTATAGTCATAAAATACGAACTTATCACATGCAACTCACCTCTCTAAAAATATCCTTCCCTCTTCCATATTATCACAATCTTTTATTATTATTTCTTAGACGTGATATGAAGTTAAGAAGACAGATTGGAAGATTTTGCCTCCCGGTTACGGCGAAGGTGTGTGAGTGAAGGCTGGTTCATGAAGGGTAATAATGTAGGTTGTCTTTTTTTGCTTCAGAAGGTGATAGGATGCTTCGTGTTTAGAAAAGATCCAATTAATTGGACAGTATGGAACTGAAAAGGGTTAACTATTTAATGTCGGCTTGTGCCTTTGTGGTTTGGTAAAACTAGGTGATCTTTGGTTTTCAATTTTTTCATGGTTAAATTTTACACCAATTTATTTTTTACAAACGTTTCAACTCTTGAATCTAATAAGAGTAACATCTAAACTGTAGTGGTTTTACCAATTGGACACAACCACCATCCATGTTAGGTTTTCAAATAGTTTGTAGCCTATAAGAGAACTCGTAATGGGTTTAGGAGACCCACAGACGCTACGTACGACCGACGAATGTCAATGTATATGCATATCTAGATGAGAAGGCCAGGGTCTTCCATTACAAATGTCTATATACTAACTCGAACAATATGTTAGTGACCCTCATGAAATTTTGATAGTAACTCTGACTCCTAAAATGATTAAGTGTGTGGATTAATAAGACTTGTGTAAAGAACTAGATGAATAAGATATTTTTTAAGGCAAATCCCTTAGCGATTCAGACATTTCTTTTTATTAAGAGGTTTCAAACAAACAGTCTGTATCTGTGCAATTCAGATAATTTACCATTCAGACTTTATTAAGAGGTAAACCAAACAACAACATAAGAGAATAAAATTATTCTGAAACTAAACTAATTAAACTAATGCTGAAATAACATAGTACAAATGACATATATGTGATTCAGCCTAATAAGAATTAACACTTTAACCTAATTACACATGGTCCATGTTAAAATTTTAAAAACTAAAACCCAATTCTTTGTCAATTTGAGCAACTAAGCGGTAGGTAAACACCATGCTTCCAACCTACATAAAACCGACATGATTGTATCTAATCTATTTTCATTGCCCCAACATAACTACCTGTGCATAATTGTTAATTACTAGGGATTTGATACCTTAACGTATTATATGCTGAAAAATACCGCAACTGAAAACAGATGAGAACATAAACCGATTATTACATCACTTTTTTCAATTCAGTACAAGATGGTACCTGATCATTGAAAATGTAAAAAAAAATATAGAAATTGCAAATTAAAAAAGGAAAAAGGTAAGACACCCATGGTTTTCTATCAGTATCGCCAACAGCACGATAGTTGTACTCGTGATACACGATGTATATCATTTTATTATGTGACTAAACCCTACCAGGCTCGAATTTGAAAGAAAAATTAGCAATAGAGAAAAGCTTCAGGCTCTCAAAATAAAATTTTCTAAATTCGCAACCGGTCTTTAAAGGAAAACTTAAGGCATAGTCTCTTCAATTATAAATTTTTCGGCAATGTTTTATTAGATTTATAAAATAATAAATATATAATTATTTAGATTAAATTACGGAAACGGTCTCTAAGATTTGAACGGATTTCACCTATCATCTGTAAACTTAAAAAAATACGGTTATGATAGTAAGGTTTTACCACATCATAACACCCCTATGATGCCTAGCATTCTAGCAAGGAAGTCAGTTAAATAATTTATGTGACAAACCTTAGTACCATGGGTAGGTGTTACAATGTGGCCATAACTTTTAAAGTTTAGATACAATATATAAAATTTGTTCAAATTAACCTTAGGGACGATATATAAAATTTATCCAAACCTTAGGGACCACTATCATAATTTACTCTATTATTCATAGATTTGGCCCGTGTGAGGTCGATACGTTCACTTAGAAAGCAAAAGTTTACAATCTTTCATAAAAATCTAAACAAGAAGGATAACTGAGTGGGCTTTTAAATATTTTTAAACCATGTCGACTATATGCTTCCAAACACTTTTATAGTCATCTAACACAAACTTATCGCATATGTCACTAATCAAAATTAAGAAAATAGGGGGGGGGGGGGGGGGATCGGATAAGGAAAACCCTGTGGAGAGTTTTGAGCTATAGCGATCATATAGCGATCAGAGGTGGTGTGTCCGGACGCTATGTGGTCCCAGAGACGACTACTATGGAGAGCCTAATTACAACTTTTATTGTGAGATATACTCTAGAAAAGTAGTAAATTGAGAGAACTAATGAGTAAAACTTAAAAAATGAAGAACCAGAAAGAGAAAATTAGTAATTTGAGAGATCTACCGGGTAAAACTTAAAAAACAAAAATAAAACTGAATAAAAATAAAATAGCCTCCTCACAAGCCAGAGCCACACATTTAAAACATAAAAATAAAAAGGGTATATACAAGCCAACTTGGGCGGTCAGTTTTAAAAGTAGTTTATATTAAATGAAATTGACAACATAATGTGTTAAATGAAATTGAATTCGGTATTGACATCTTTCGGTGCCACGTGGCATTTGTGGGCATCCTTTAAACCCGATTACAGGCACTTTAACCCGATATAGTCGACATCTTTCACTCTTTCAGTTCCATATACCTTCCAAAGAATTGGATATTTTCTAAGCACGAAGCATCCTGCCACCTTCTAAAGCAAAACGACAACCTACTTTATTAGTTATTAACTAATTAACTTATTTTATTATTATTATTATATTATATTACCCTCCAATCCTCCATGAAGCAGCCTTCAATTCCCCAACACACCTTCCCGGTAACCAGAAGACCAAACTTTCCATCTGTTTTCTTAACTTCATCCACTTGTTCTCCCTTATATAATCCATCCAATACGTTATTATCATTCATCAAATTATCAAAATCCCATTTTCAACCTTCAACTTAATTCCTCTAACAATTCATATAACCAATGGCTTTGAACAACAACAACCAATCTGGGTTCCAAGATTTCTTGCCAGTGATGGCGGAGAAGTTGGGTGGCGAAGGTCTGATCGGCGAATTATGCAACGGTTTCCGCCTACTCATGGACGCCGAAAAAGGGGTCATCACTTTTGACAGCCTCAAGAACAACTCTGCGGTTTTGGGTCTTGGAGATTTGACAGATGATGATTTGTTGAGTATGTTGAAAGAAGGTGATTTTGATGGAGATGGTGCTCTTAATCAGATGGAGTTTTGTGTTCTTATGTTTAGATTAAGTCCTGATTTGATGGAAGAGTCCCAGTTTTTGTTAGAAGAAGCTCTTGAACAAGAATTTAACATTTAATTGATTGTAGTTTAGTATCATCTTTTGGCTGATAATGTATAAAGGGTATTGTTTTTTGCAAATTTGCCAAGTTAATGATTATTGGAAAATTGAAAATTTCCCACAAGAACCAGTAAATTACAGATTGTTCACAGAAAGTAAAAACAACTATGGATAGCACAAACAATCAGATCTCAAGAAAGTAAAAGATGAGAAACCCAATATTTTTATTTTTACATGTTTCAAGATTCGAATAGGCGCATGGGCTAAACACACAGCCATATTTGATATGCACACAGAATGGCCACGATCGTGGCTCTCTAAACGGGCCACATATTATTTTATTATTTTTTTACTTTGTTTTTTAATTTTTCAAGTATTTTTAATTATTTAATTTTATAAATATCAACACGATTTATTCATCATAACTGGTAAGATTATGTAAAATAAAAATTTTTAAGACCTGGAGTTTTTTCCGAGATGGTCTTGTTGGCCTATCGGCAAGTCTTTATTAGTGTTTGGGTCTCCATGGCCCATAGTTTTTTTTTTATTTTCAAAAATTTTGAAACGACTTTTTGATTTTTAAAATAAAAAAATCATGGACCATGGGGACCCAACACCAGCAAAGACTTGTCGAGAAGCCATCAAGACCGTCCCGGCAAAACCTATGAAATTTAAAATTTATTATTTTACATCACTACTATGTTCGTGTAATTATTTTATTATCATTTATGGTGAATACCCGTTTTACATTTCAATGTGGAGACCAGGGGTTCAAATGTCACAAGACATAAAAAATATATAAAATATTAGTGGTGTGTCAGAGGTTTACCACAGTGGGTCTTTGGGTGGTGGGCTTCCACTGGGATGGATGTGTAACACAAAGGGTCCTGGTTACTCGCACATACTGTGGTCGCAACGCGTCGTTAATAATATCGATTGCTATGATGAGACACCCGGATAACTGGATGTTTGTCATTCAAAAGAAATTCCATGATAGAATAAATCTTGTTAATATTTATAAAATTAATAATTAACACCATTTAGTTTTCAAAATAAAGTTAAAAAAAGCATTTGATCGTTTGATGGGATACGGTTTTAAGTATTCTGTGTGGATATCAATTCACATTGTGTGAATATCAACTCTCTTCGAATATCGATCGATGTGATCAATGTCCATAGGCTGCAGCCCGTGATTCTTTATTATTGATTTGCCTTACTTGATGCGAGTCTTGATGTCATGGCCGTGAAAAGCCAGATCTGACATAACTAACTTTAGGCTATGTACATAAAATGTGTTCTTTTAAGAGCGAATCTATACTACTTACTACTCCACAAATTAAATCATCCCAATTACATCATTGCCTGAGTTCTAACTAAGAGACAAAGTCTCTATCAAGTGGGCTAGTCTCACGTTGACCACATAAAATATGTTGTCGTGGTAGTGAGGACCCTTCTATACGCCATGACATGTGTCTTGAATGCCTAAAAATAGCCAGTTGTCCCCATTTGCAAATGACTGCACTTCTACTTCATTTCTTTATCTTAAGCGCACAAATATAACTTGTAATTATAAGTATATAACTTATAATTTTAAGTAGTTTAGGTTAGTTTCTATTTTTTTTTCTTTTTGTAGTAATTTTGGTTGATCACCAAGTGTTATAGAAGCACTTTACAATATTTGTAACTAGATTATGGTTTTGTCATGTTATCTATTCTAAGTGTGATTGTTGTAAATCATTTGGCCATGTTTGGCTAGTTGCAACTTTGACTTAAAATATCTAAAAGGTTTTTATTGTTTATGTTAAACTTTTCAAGGTAGGATCATTCATCATTGAATGTGAGTTTTTTACTTTGTAAGTTCAAAGTTTATAACCAGGGAGTGACCCAGTTATATTGGACCGGGGTCAAGGGACCCCCACTCGATTTTGAACTCATAGTATGACGTTTTTAAAAACATTTCCAATGACCCTAATGGATATATACAAGTGACCCAACTATTAGTCTCTTATAAACAATATCTGATATAGCCTAGTGGTCAGCATTATCATTGTGGGTGAGCGTCTCGCATGAGAAGTTCCCAGGTTCGATCCTTCCTGTTAACATTTTTTTAAAGATCCTAAATATCCATTAACCTTAAGGAAGAATTTTATATATACCGCTATAAACTTGTAAAATATCATATTTACCCAACCTAAAATTAAACATCATATATGCCAATATTGTATTTTCTACTTCCTTGTAAAGTATTGGATCTGAGTTTATTGATACTTATTGTTCTTTACTTTCTTTATATTAACTGAAGTTCATACCACAAAATATATATAAGTGTGAGAGTGTATGTTAACTTGATTCCGCATGGTTAATGTCACACACCAACCGACAGTGGAATATGTCGGGGTGCGATGATTGTCCAGATGCTCACAACATAAAACTATTTAAAACGTTGCAATATTCTTAAGCATGCCATTTCATTTAAACAAACTCATCACAAACATAGTTCAAAGATTACATATCCAAATCAAAATAACATAGCATAACATGAGTTAATTTATCTAATTAGGTCACTTTAGGCCCATGCATTCCTAAGGCGACGCTATCCAAAGTCAAACGACATTACCTGCAACATGTACAACATACAAGTCAATTACAAGAGTTGGTGAGTAAACATAGGTTTAGTAAAGTGTCATAGTTTAAAAACATGTAATCCATGAGTTAAGTGTTGGGAATGTTTTGCTTGGCAGAAATTCTCTAAGTCAGAGTTCCGAAGGAAGTTAGTCCGGAACTTCCTTCACACTGAGTAGTTCCTCCGGAACTTCTCCTAGTGTTACTCCGGAACTTTGACTTATCCCCTGTTGCAAGTTCCAATGCATAAAGCTGTCAGAAAGCAGTTTTACTTTACACCATGCTGTGCACTGTTCACCGATAGGTCTACTCAACTGTTCACAGAAGCATGCTTGTACTACAACAACTCTGGAGTAGATATTATTTGTTTATTTAGCCTTAGAGCTAAAAGGAAATAAAAGTAGATCTTTTATTTCCTCCTTGCACTATATATATTAGTTGTATTTCCTTTGTTCAAAGCATCGAACACCTCTCTTGTTCATCAGTTGTAACTCTCTGTAAACACTGTGAAGTATAAATATAGGATCTGCTTTGTGCTTCTTTCTGATTGGTCAGAATCCCTTCACGGAGATTAAGCATTTCCAGCCCATAGATCTCAACTTTTCTAGTCCGTTGAATTTAATATCTAGATGCAATCTCATTGGTTGCTTCATGGACACATGGATTGTGCATTTTCCATGGAATTTATTTAATCTAGTGGAATTTTTGCAGCACTAATTCGTTAAACACGGACATTTTTCTCATCGGTTTTTAACGAAACTAACGGGATAACGCCGCAACGGAATTTCAGAAAATATTTTATTGGTCATGGTTTTATTCCGCTATATTTCGACCGGGTTTCTAGTTTTTGTTGACGTCAAGACCACGTTAGCTAACGACCACTGACGGACTGGTTTCGCTTCTCGGTTAAGTTTGTGACTGTTTCGTTATGTCTCACTCCAAGTTGTTTAACTGATGCAGCGCTGATGTCATCTAACCGAATTAACTGGAATCTCAGTTAAATATTGGAATTGTCCGTTAAATCTCTAACGAAAGGCCCGTTACTTGAATAAAATTGACGGTTTTCTCAGATTCATTCCAAATTGCACCGTTTAACTCAGAATTCTTCACGGAATATTTTTCCGAGCTCGATTTTCTTCGCCCAAAATTACGAAGACTCTGATTATAAATAAATTTTGCGTTTATGCTCGGGATCTCAGTTTTTCACCGATTTGACATTATTTTTGCATCCAACCCAGTCAAGCGGAACAAGTTCAGTATTTATGGATCATTCACAACTGTCAGCTGCCGGCTTCCGGTTTTTCGCAAGATTGTCCGATTTCAGGATTTTTATACCGTTTTCTTTTCGGAACTGAGCGGAACGGTTCCACTCTCTGTATCTGATTTTCCGCTTCCGCATCGGATGTTTTCAGAGGGATCTAGAGAAAAGGGGGAACAATAATAGAATTGGATTATCGGGTCGATGATCAGAAGTTGGAGCATTTTCAGTGATTGATTGGTTTATCTGATTCAGTTTGTTGTGATTTTGACTCCAACGTTCAGCATTCTTAGTATTGTACCCGACCGTGTGAACCGAGTGAACTGCAGCACTTGGCTCTCAACTGGCAACAAGAACAGAAGAAGCTTATTCAAAGGGGGAATCTTTACAACAGAAAGATTCAGGTTTATTGGTTATTCTCCGAAGATGCACGACAGAGCGGTTCTTCACCAGTATGACAGATTTGAAAGCGTCAGTCAAGGGGGAATTGTTGGAACTTTTAATAAGTGTGATTGACGCCATCAAATCTATTCTCGAATAATTCGGTTGAAGAATCCATTGTGATTTGATTCAGAGACGCGGGTTGTGATGCTCGAGGCTTGCAGGTTTGGACCGAAGACGTTTTCTTGAAAAGTCAACCATTCGGGTCAACGGTCAACGTAAAGTCAACGGAAGATCGGTTCGAGCAAGTCAAGCTTCATATTAATTAAATCATCTTTGATTTAATTAATAATAATTATGTCATTTGTTTATTTGTATTTGCTCATTTGTATGTGTGTTAGCTAGTTAGTGGGCTAGTGAGCACATGGGCTCTCTATAAATAGGAATGGATAGCTCCATTAGAAAGATGATGAATAAGTGATGAATAATGAGTGATGTGAGCACCATTCTAGAGAGAGTCACACATTGGGTTTGAGCTCAACCCAATGTGACCATGGATTTCCAATGACGAGTTTGTAATCATTCTGTTCGTTGTAATCATTCAGCAATAATCAATGAATCGTTTGTTTTATCATTTCTTGTCATTTATTATCTTTGATTCTCTTCATCCCGTCTCCTTCATCTAACCTTTGTTCTTGCTCAAGATCGGGATTCTTGATGTGAAATCGGTCCTGACAGTAGGCTTCTGATGTTCCGCCTTTACTTGTAAGCAAGTTGGGCATTTTTCAACGTAGGCAACAATTGCCTTTTTCATTCCCGGCCACCAATAATTGGCTCTCAAATTTTGATACATTTTGTCGCCTCCTGGATGAAGCATGTATTTAGACTTGTGTGCTTCTCGAAGGGTTACATCACGTAAACCTCCTTCTTTAGGTACCCATATGCGTTTACCTAATCTGAGGGTGCCATCCATTTCCTTTGCCAATTTCCTTACAATAGTCATCATTTCATTCCGTTCGACATTTGGGTCAGCCATCTATTTTATTTGTGCTTCTATGATTTCTCTAATTAGATCCACGCTTACATTTAATCTCAGGGCTCTAACTCGGAGGGGTTTAACTCTTTCCCTTCTGCTTAGTGCATCTGCCACTACATTGGCTTTGCCTGGGTGGTACTTAATTTCACAATCATAATCACTCAGCACCTCCATCCAGCGCTTTTGTCCGATATTTAGTTCTTTCTGACTAAACAAATGTTGTAAACTTTTGTGATCGGAGAATATCACAAATTTTGTTCCATACAAGTAGTGCCTCCAAATTTTAAGAGCAAAAACTATTGCTCCTAATTCCAAGTCGTGAGAGGTGTAGTTCTTTTCATGCTTTTTGAGTTGTATCGATGCGTAAGCAATTACTTTATCTTTTTGCATCAAAACACACCCAAGTCCATTTGTAGAGGCCTCACAATATACTACAAAATTTTCGGTACCCTCGGGTAATGAAAGTATAGGAGCTGAGCTTAATTTCTGTTTAAGCAACTCAAAAGCATTGGTATGCTTAGATTTCCAATCAAACTTCACATTTTTCTGGGTAAGGGAAGTCAAAGGTGTGGCTATTTTTGAGAAATCCTGAATAAATCTTCAATAATAACCAGCTAGTCCTAAGCAACGTCGAATTTCAGTAGGACTCTGGTTGCTCCCATTTAGCAATAGCTTCCACTTTTGCTGGATCCACTTGAATTCCAGTTTCGCTGACAATGTGGCCTAGAAATTGCACTTTTCTTAGCCAAAAGTCACATTTAGAAAACTTTGCATAGAGCTTCTCGGATTGTAACAATTCCAATACATTTCTCAAATGTCTACCGTGTTCTTCTCGGGTACGGGAGTAGATTAGAATGTTATCAATAAATACAATTACAAATTTGTCAAGGTATGGTTTGCACACTCGATTCATCAGATCCATGAATACTGCTGGCGCATTAGTTAATCCAAAAAGCATAACTGTGAATTCATAATGGCCATATCTTTTTCTGAATGCTGTTCTTGGAACGTCTTCCTCACGCACTCTGACTTGATGATATCCTGATCTCAAATCGATTTTTGAAAAATTACTGGCCCCTTGTAATTGATCAAATAAGTCATCGATTATGGGCAAAGGGTATTTATTTTTTATGGTTACACGATTGAGATCACGGTAATCTATGCACATTCGGATTGTGCCATCCTTCTTTTTCACAAAAAGTACCGGTGCTCCCCAGGGTGAAGAACTGGGTCTGATGAAACCTTTATCAAGAAGTTCCTAAAGTTGGTTCCGTAATTCTTGCATTTCTGAAGGCACGAGTTGGTATGGTGCTTTAGCGATCGGGGATGTTCCTGGTGCAAGCTCGATTTGAAACTCCACTTGTCGTTCCGGGGGCAGTCCGGGCAGCTCATCGGGAAACACATCCGGATATTCTGAGACTATAGGCACCTCTTCCAATTTCTTTTCTCGAGGTACTTCAACCAAATTTGCTAGATAAGCTTGATCTCCCTTGCGAATACACTTTCCCACTTTCAACCTGGATATTATCTTCATTGGTTTTGTTTGTCGATCTCCAATGATCGTGTGAATCTTGTCGTCCCCGGATTTTAATTCCAAAACCTTTTTGGCACAACGAATCTTTGCCTGATATCGTGTGAGCCAGTCCATTCCGAGCATTATGTCGAATTCACTTAGATCCCTGGGGAGGAGTTCTAAATCGAAGGTGGTGTTTTCATGTTCTAAATGACAATCTATAATTATATTGGAAATACTAATCTTTTAGCCATTAGCAGTTTCTACAATATAGGGCCTATATAACTTATCTAGTGTACATTTTAGTTTAGGCACACAGGTAGAGGATATAAAACTCTTATTAGCACCAGAATCAAATAGAATGCTAACAATCATTATTAACAGAAAACATACCGGAGATCACACCGTCATTCACACGTGCCTCCTCGGCGGTTATGATATAGAGTCGGGGTTTACCTTTTGATGTTCCAGCTCCTTTGTTCTTTTCGTCTCTACCGTTCTTCCTTTTCGGACACTCTAGGCATCTATGTCCTTTTTCCTTACAGTAGAAGCAGATCACTGGTGATCTGCACTGTTGATGTGTGTGCCCCTCATTTCCACAGTTTTTGCAATTTTCCACCCGCGACCTTTTGAGATCCCTTTCATCATTTCTTCCAAATTTACCTCTCCTAGTATCCCGGCCTTTATCACTGAACTTCCTCTTATTCCCAGAAGTATCCACTTTAATTCCCACTGTTTTGATCCATTCATCGGCCAAAGTACCCGTCAAGCTTATAGCAGATGCCAAAGTATTGGGACGTGCAGATCTCACGTCTGCCCTTATTTTGGAGCTCAATCCCCATACAAACCTTCTAATTTTGGAAGTTTCTGATTTTGCCATGTGGGGTACTAGATTCAACAACTCGTTATACTTATTGATGTAAGTCATGTAGTCGGCTCCATTCATCCTCAGATTAATAAATTCATTCTCTAGTCTCTCCGCTTCATTCTCCGGGATGAATTTTTCCATGACCATTGAGCGGAATGCTTTCCAATTCATGCGATAAGCATTCTTTTTCCCAAGCCGGCTTAACTCCACTTTCCACCAAGTCAACGCCGCTCCCTTGAAGGATTGGGATGCAAACCTCACCATATCCTCAGTAGCACAGTCACTAATATCCAAGGCAGCTTCAGTTTCTTCCAACCAGTTCAGGGCATCAGTAGCCCCCTTACTCCCCTGAATATGCTAGGTTTACTAGCCATGTATGTCTTATAGGAACATCCTCTCCTCACCTCCTTCTCTGACTTATGTTCTTTACTCCTTGATCTTTTCCGGAGTCTTTCGAACGACTCTCGTGATCATGACTACGACTTCGTCGAGTCTTGCTCCTACTGTGGGCTGATGAGTTAGTTCTAGATTCAACTATTCGTGATCGAGATCTTGCAGATCCCTTTGATCTAGAAATGGCAGTTTTGCTTCTTGGCGATTCACTGAATCTCTCTGAACCAGCATGATTCTTTCCCTGCCTTTTCTCCTTAGCAAGTAATGAGGGCAACGCCTTTGAAATTCCTTGAGCTATAAGCTCCTGGAGTTTTTCATCTTGCTTTCTCTGCCTCAGTTGTTCAGACGTAAGTGGTTCTCTTGCTTTACTATGAACTGAGTGATCATCACGATCATCATCCTCCTCGTAGTCATCTTGATAAATTTTGCTTGCTCCTGCTTTCGACATTTTGCTGAAAGCAATACCACATTGACAGATTAACATACATTTAACTTAGTTGACAGGTATTTGGAATCATAGTTTATATTCCCTTGCACATACTAGTGTCATAAGGAAGATATTCATACGGTTGTTGCACTCTTTTGGCTTTCCGGATTACCATATTGTGGTTACTGGTATCGTCACCATGTTATGACTATGATTAGAATAAAATCACATACACATGAATCCTTAAGGGTGGTCTAATGATCTGATCCTCCTAAGATCACTATGTATCCTACTTTTTCACAAATATGATACTCAAATGTTATTGAAAACAACAGACAACCATTTATTACATAACGATACACAATCGTTCTTAGCGGTTCAACCGCTTTACAAAATAAAGTACACACATTCAAACCATACTCAAACAAAGCTACGAAATAACACACAACAGATAACATAATAATTTATTAGACACATCACACGAGATCTCTACCATCATGGTTCATGCTAGTTTCCTTGCTTATAATTCTTGCGTCTTCCAAACGATGTCAGATGTTTGATGTGGGATGACACCTTCTTAGCTTCTTCTGTCATTTTCTTTTCCTTCTTCAACTGCTTCTCCAGCCTTTCTAAAAAAGCTTTATTTTCTTCTCTGAGAGCGTCGATTACCGGGGAGTTAGGTCCAGAATGATCAGCATACGGGGTTGGGGTGAAAACTGGGCCTGGTCTTGAAAAATATGATGTTGGCAGATCCTGATATGATCCGTACAGAACATATGGGTATGCAGAAGGCAAAAAAGACATGTATGACTGCTGCATAGGTGGGGAAGTCGAGTACTGATATGGCTGTGGCGGATAAAACAACGGCTGAGGTGGATAATACGGCATACCCGTGCCATAGGGTTCCTAAACAGGAGTTGGATACATGATAGGCTGCTGATAGATGGATTGCTGCTGGAACCCAGGTGGCTGCTGAAATGAGGAACTCTGATGGTACGCAGGTGGTTGCTGATATGCAGATGGTGGTTGACTATTAGACCTTAGTAACTGGGGGAAACTGTAACGTTCAGACACGGGTTGACTACTCTGGCCCTGCGTCATTGCAGCTACATATGGGTCCCTAATATCATTTGCCAAAGATGCGATAGGATCCTGTATTGGAACATCCGCTAGATTCCCCATTTGAGGAAAAGTTGCAATGGGATCATGTTGCATAGGAACCGACTCCTCGGGTCCTTCTTCAACATCCGCTGCATAAGCTGGGGAGGCATACACATGTTGGGAATGATGTTCTGAGTGATAGCTTACTATGTGCCCTGAGGATACTACAATTACTACCTCTTGTACGGGAATGGTCTCGTCACTAATTTCTTCAGGTTCCTCCTCAGGATCTTCTTGGTCCGTCCCTACATCACGAGCATTCCATTTCGATGGAGCAATATGAATGGTATGACTTGGACGCACCGACATCCTTGGTTTGGTACTTCTTTTCTTAGGAGGCTTCGATACGTCGATGGTCGACGCCGCAGGTGATGGAGTCTTCTTTTGATTAAGCGCGGTAAAATACCCTGAAAGGTCAGGGCTCATGGGTGGTACGGGTTAACTTGGTCCGCCTTCCTCTTTCTTGCCCTTGTTGCTTTTGCTACTTCCACTATACTTGCTACCTGATTTTGAAGATTTTGCAAAGTTCCACATCTTTCACAAAGGTACCTGTGAATAAAGTTTTAATATACAACAATATATATATATATATATATATATATATATATATATAAAAATTTTCCGTGCACTCTTAGATTTTCTTCAACTTAATTCATGCTAAATTTCATCCATTGATTTCACTAGTGTACACATAAAATAACCATCGGTATCCATGTGTCTATTAGACTCATCATGTCATGATGCATCTGTGGGTAACAATGACAGCGTGCACTTTCTGCAATTGCTACCGACCTTACATCATGCCATGAAATATCTAGTATACCAATTTCAACTTAGGTTAGCACTTATCATGGAAGACCGTCAACATTCATGTGTCTGTTAGAGTTCACCGAGTCTTAGTGTACCTGTGGGTAGGAAAGGCAGTTTGCAAGGCTGTAACTACTACCGACCTTACACTAAACCCCGATTACCCTCTAACGTACAAATTTCATCCTAAGTCACAAATTTGGGTTCATGCTTTATCTTAGAGGTCCAATCTAGGTTCAAGCTTAGGGGCTCTAGGAACTCCTAATTTGCTAGAACCTTTCGCTCTGATACCAACTTGTCACACCCCCCTTCGCTGGCCCCTGCCAGGTGAGGGGGAGGGTGGGGGACCGGCTGTCCGTATCAGTTTCCAAGGCACCAACTAAATAACAACACACAAGCATACATAACGGACATCCAGACCTCACAGTGAAACCCTAGGCCGACCCTGAATGAGGATGCACTGGGCACCTCTTAGCCGACCTGATAGAATCGATAGCCACCGGATTGACCCAACACTGAACAAATAAGAGATACATGTATCAAGGAAAACATAGTCATAACTGGTTTTTCAGAAACAAACATCAGTTGTTTATTTTACACAGCCCTATTCATAGTGACAACAACCATCGGAATCATCCAATGTCACACCCCCAAATAACCACTAACGGAGTTTATACCGTTAAGGGGTGCGAGCAAACCAGGACCACAACCATTAGTTACAAATACTAAACGAATCAGAGTAAAGTCCAAACATTAATAATAAAACAGTTTAACAGTACGCAGCGGAAAAACATTGTCTTTAGCACTAACCACGTGCTTTACAAAATCAGTGTTTTAAATTCTCAATTAAGTTTAACTAAAAATAAAATGTCTTCGTGTGCCATGCCAACCCGATCCGGATACTCCTTAGCGATCTGCAAAAGTTTAAACCACGCAAGTGTCAACCTAACGGTTGGTGAGTTCACAGTGGGCTTGTCATGCAGTGGCCCGGTCTCATAAATCATATTCGTGTAAACGTATTCTTATGTACAATTTAATTGTGAAAAGCAATGCTTAATGATAACCAAAATCATAGTATTGTGGTTTAGTAAAAGTATTGTCCGTAACCTACGTTATCGGGTACGTACTAGTTTTGTATAGTTAAAGTGCTCAACCGATATCGCGGGTAGCTAATCCGTTGTTCCATGCACTAAGGAAGTTTGTACCAAAGCTGACCGATAATTGTAGTGGCAGCGCCTCCAGCTATTTTGTTTTGCGGACCTATGTCATCGCGGCTTTGCCTCCCCCGTGTCCTCTCGGGATCACGGTCAGATAGGCTGATATTGTACCTCCGTGCACCTCCAGTGTCACGAGGCGGAGTTTGTCAAACTCCAGTAGATCTACCCAACATCCCCTCGCTTTACAATTAATGGCACAATTAAGTTGAGGACTTTTTCAGTTAAAAGGCAATCCTTAGAAATCATGTGATATCATGTGGTTTAGACTTTAACCTACACTAGCCATATTAAAACGGTTTACTTTGGGGTTCTTATGAATCCCGAAAACATTTTTCAGTTTCGTTTTAGAATTAGTTGTTTAAGTAATTCACAAGTGTTTCCCATAAAACACTTCAAGTTCATCAAGTAGGTGCATAGCACTCTAAGTTTTCAGTTTCATCAAGTAGTGCATAGCACTCATAAAGTTGTCAGCATTGTTTTTCATTAGGTTATTCAGTGTGTCCCAAACGGGCTCACAGTAAACGGGTTAGTGACACTCACCTTGGGTTGCACTGCTACACTTGTTAATTAATCCAAGTACTGTTTGCTTAACGAAGACCTAGAACACGTTTAGGTCTTAAGTATTAGTTTTGTGTCTAATCTTTAACTTATCGTCACTATGGCCCATAACATAGTACGTTGGAACTACGACACGACATAACGACACACGACACCGATGGTTGATCATAAACAAGGGTTCATATACATCAGAAATCAAAGCATGTATCATCATAGCATAATCATGTAAGTCATGGCATAACATTCAAGTAAATTGCACAAGTTTGGATTCTGGTCTCAGTTTCGCTAGCAGTTTCGCTAGGCAGTTTCGCTGTGTGCACGGGCAGCACTTTCGCTGGGCAATACCCGATGACACAGTTTCGCTAGGCTAGTTTCGCTCGAAACTGTTGGCACAGTTTCGCTAGCCTAGTTTCGCCCGAAACTGGTTTGAACTTTCGTTCAGGGAATTTCGCTCGGTAGTTTCGTTCGGACAGGTCTGGTTGGTTTACCCGGCGACACTACAGTTTCGCTACATAGTGTCGCTGGATGAAGATGTACATAATTTCGCTACATAATTTCGCCCAGAGAACACACAGTGTCGCTGGTCGCGAAAAACTCACAAATCAGCCTAAAAATCAACCTAACAGCTTCCATACTTCATGTGATTCAATATTTAGCATGTATGATCATTTACCAACATAAATCAGTAAGCTTTAACACCTTAAACATGGGTTTTCATCATCAAATCACCAAAAACACATTTTAAACCTAAAATGACTAAAATGGCACAAATCTTCATTATGGATGGATTTCAAACGTAAAGTTGCAAACTTTATAACAGATCTAGCATCCCTAAACATTATCTCAGAAGCATACTCGATTTCATGAAGGTTTGGTCATGCTTTAAAGTAAAACACATAGAAAACACATAGAAAACGCATAGAATGGTTTATGGGACTCACGGTTTGATCAAGGATCGACACCAACAGAAGTGATGGCTGATCTTGGTGTGTCTTGGGGCTGGTCCAGAGATTTCAGGAGAGTGTGGGTGTTTTTGGAGAAAAGGTGCAAGAAATGAGGCTTCTAGGGTTTTGTGTCCTTATATAACAGAGGCTAGTTTCGCTGGCAGTTTCGCTGGCCAAGCGAAACTGGCTCTGTAAGTCCAAGGTTAAGCTAGCCGGGCGACACTATAGTTTCGCCCGGTAGTTTCGCTGGAAGCCAAAAGTGACCAATTTACATTCTAAGCAAGATAAGCATGGTTCATGAATTTCACACAATTTCACATTTAATTAATAAACATGTTGCACATACTTCCTCATAGAGGCAATTCAATAAATAAACACATATGGACGGGTTCGGTGATCAACCAAAGGTCGTGGACGTATTCGGCCTAGTTAAGCATTAGTTACTAAGTTAACACTTATAACGTAACTAACGGAGATTGTCTAACGGAAGTTAACCTTGGAATTCTCGGATGTCACATCCAAGATCAGATTAGATCCACAACTATACTTGTTTACCTGCAACATAAGTCAATCACAGAGTCAACAACATACGTTGTTAGTGAGTCGTAACTAACATCATCATATTAATAGTTTCCAACACATACAAATTATGAATTTATCATGCCGCACCCAAGGTCAAAACTCAGATACTCTATGGGCACGTTACGCGTAGCCGTACGCCCTCTACGAGTAGTTTTTAAGTTCAACATATAAGTACATATTCCCCCTAATAAATTAATACTAGAGGATCCAGGTGAATATGGATCATTCAACTATAATGGCCACTATAATCCCTTATATGTCTAGTGGTCTCAACCTTAATGACCAGAAAGTCTCTAATGACCCACACAAGGTATTTCGACTCACAGTGTTCGACAAGATAATCATAACAGATATAACAGATACATCATAACAGAAATGTGATCTCAAATAGTTACATATCATGAGGGAAGTCAGAGGACTCAGAGCAATGAAGTCAGAAACAGGGTTCAATACAGACTACAATCCAAGATTCACTAGAATATCCTATCTCCGGTTTCTAGCAACCTATCAAAGTTATCGTATATAACTTTGTCATATACAATGCTAACATGTCCAATAATGATATCAGATTCAATGTATCATGGAATACAGTCACTAGATCAATCAAGCTAAGTTTTTGGTTAACTTAGAATCAGAACAATTATTCTGTCATTTTTCCTCAGAGGCGTACCGCTTAGAATAGAACATTTCTGGGTGGTACGCGTCAAATGGTAGTCTGAGTTCCGGATTCGCTAGTTTAGGTGCACCGCTCAGAATAATGCATATTTGGGCGGTACGCGTCATTTGACATATTGAGTTCCAATTTTTTGATTTAGGCATACTGCTTCGTAGGATAGGTAACTGGGCGGTACGCTATAATCCGTTGGTCCGGTTTTATGTTTAAAATTTCTAGGAGTACCACTTTGCATTTACAGATTTTGGGCGGTACGCCCAAATCTGGCCCGACTATTTTGTCCTTTAGTGCCATTTTTACATTTTGACGTTTTTGGGGCCAGAATGTTTCCTGGATTAGTAGAATACCATAATGAGTTTGATCAGTGGTTTATTTATAGTTTATGTCCTTTACATAAGTCATAACCCTAGTTCCCGAGCTTTCCATTTATGGTAAATTTCATTGTTTAGACCCCCGTTACACACGAATATCATTATGAGCAGAATTCTTGTGACTCAATGACTTGCATGCATAAAGGGTTATACCTTGTGAAAAATCAACTAGCTGATGTGTGGCTGCATGTATGATCCATGATCATATTATGAGAGTATGATTACAAATAACCCTTAAATAACTTTCTTAAACGAAATCAAGATATCCTTACCTTGATTATTCTTGAATTTAGCTTCCACACTCTTTAGCCATCACCAAAGTAAGCCAACACAACTAAATTGATGAAAGTTTGGACAATGGGTGAGAGATACATCAAGTAATCATAGCCTTGATATGTAAATGGATGATTAGGAAACTTACCTATGAAGATCCACCCCTCCACAAGGCTTGAAAGTGATGGTGACAAAGCTCTGGGACAGCAAGGAAGATGCTCTGGTCGAAAATGAGCAGAATTCACAAGTGTGTAGTGATATAAAGGCCAAAATCCTTGTTTTTAACGATCTGAAATTGATGTGTACCGCCCGAATTTTGAGATACGGATGGGCGGGGATCCGATGGGTACCGAAACCTGACCCGTTTAACACCCGGGTAGCGTACCGCCTGGGATTTCCTTTTCCTAGGCGTACCGCCTTAAATTGTCATCTTGAGACTTTTGAAAAATTTTCTTTTAAAATTTCCAGCTCAGATCATGGTTTAGGCACAAAGGTTACATGGACATGGGGCATTGTCCCCAAATAGCGCTACCCATATTACCCGCGGTTCCTTTACCAAGGAATTAAGATTGTCTACATGCAAGTCTAGTGGGGTAAAGTTTACCAGACCGACAATAAAGATGTATAAACATTAGTACCATTAAATTAGGCATCCCGGTTTTATATTGTGTATATTCCACCCAAAAAATATTAAAAGTAAAGTGGGAAAAATACGTGAACGCACCTTTGGTTGCGTTAGTGATCTCGAGTTTATGATGTGGACCTAAATTATGGCATAAAAAATTAACAACATGTCCAAAGAGCTAAATGGCTCGTGGTCCGTGTTTCTAAGTATGGATTGAGTGTCCTATGATTTTTATTATGTTACTATGTTCTATTTTCCTAGTGTCACACAATGTTACAAACATTTTATATAAGTAACCTAAGTTGAAATAATAATTATTTTAATGTCAAATAAATAATAGGATTATTATAATTATAATAAAAATAATGTTTGAGGATGGTAAGCAATACTTAAACTTATCTTTGAGCCTAACGCTTAATGCAACTTAATTCAAAAATGAGATGTAAAACGAGGATCTCTATCAGATATTATTCCTTTAGGAACTCCGTGTAAAGCTCCTATTTTATTTACATATATTTGTGTTAATTTCTCCATCTTATATTCCTCTCTTATAGATATAAAGTGTGTCGATATAGTTAGTCAATCGACGATTATCCAAATGGCATTATGCCGTTGTCGCGTAAAAGGTAACTTCGTTACAAAGTCCATGGTAATGAGCTCCCATTTTCATATGGGTATTTCGGTTGTGTAAGTAAACCCGATGGTCTATGTTGTGCTTTGAACATCGCAAAGTTACCACATTCCTTCACGTACTTGGCAGTATTGGTGTTCATTCCCGGCCACCAATAATGCTTCTTCATTGTGGCGTACATCTTGTCACTCCCTGAATGAACCAAATATTTGGCTATATGAGCCTCATCTAATATTATCTTCCTAAGACCTCCTTCTTTAGGTTCCCATATACGATCTTTGAATCTTAACAATCCATCGTCTCTCAGGCTCAATTGTTCTTCTAATCCTTTCATCGTTTCGTCTCCTATCTTATCGGGCTTAGCTTCTATCCTCATAAAGACTAAAGTTTCTTTCTTACGTTTTTCCTTGCGACTTAGAGCATCTGCTACTACGTTTCTTTCCACTGCTTCGACCTTTGTCGTATCTACTCTAATCCCTTCTCCGCTAACTATATGTCCAATAAATTGGATTTCCTTCATCCAAAATTCGCATTTCAAAAATTTTCCTTATACCTTTTCGCTTCTTAAGAGTTCTAGAATCTGCCTTAGATGATTTATGTGCTCCTCTTTCGTCTTAGAATACACCAATATATCGTCTATAAACACAATTACGAATTTATCTAAGTAGGGTTTACACACACGATTCATTAAATCCATGAACACGACGGGTGCATTCATCAATCCGAATGGAATTACTCTAAACTCATAGGGTCCATATCTTGTCTTAAATGCCATTTTTGGGATATTATCTTCCTTTATCCTAAGTTGATGGTATGTAGACCTTAAATCTATCTTAGATAAATATTGTAATTGGTCAAATAAATCATCAATTCTAGGGAGTGGGTACTTATTTTTAATGGTTACCTTATTTAAATTCCTTTAATCTATGCACATTCTTAACGATCCATCTTTCTTTTTCACAAATAGTATGGGTGCTAATTCCAAGTCGTGAGTGGTGTAGTTCTTTTTGCGCAACTTCTTTGTGATCCTTTCCACTATTTCGATATGCTGTTCCGTAAAATTCAGCTTTTTATCAAGTTTGATTTCTTTTAACGGAACTGCGAGAGCCTCATCTACCATACATTTCCGTAGATTTGATACGTGAAACACATCGTGAATACGTGAAACACATCGTGATGGTATGTAGACCTTAAATCTGTCTTGTCTTAAGGTGTTTTGTATCTTAGAGCGCTGATTCTTTTATATGTTCTGAATCATTGATATATGAAAGATTGAGTTCGTATTTACATTGTTATGTTGTTTCGTTTACTAAAATGGCTTGAGTTGCGCACGATCCGACTTCCCGCTCACTTTCAAGTGGTATCAGAGTATTTGGTTGGCTGCTCAGCTTGATACTGAGTCATTTTTGTTGAAAAACGAAGCATTTTCGGTATTTTCTTCTACTTTTTCACGTTTTTCAATAATCAAAACTTGTGTTTTTCAAAATTCGATCGTTCCTTAGTATTCCTGACATCACGATGTTCATTTTCATGTGTTTGTGGTTCATCTGATCATTTCAGTGTGCAAAACGTCAAATTTTCCTTCCAGTTTGTATGAGTTCGTAAGTCTAAGAGATAACCGTCATCTGAAGTACGAGTTCGGCTGAATAAGCGCTCCAAACTAACAGTTCGTTTAAGTTTGTTTCACTTCGTGTACTGGTTCCTGTCCTGTTCGGTTAAATCTCTGGTTCGGATAGAGTTCGGATGGAGTTCGTCTGAGTTCGGATAGGTTCGGATAACTTCGGTTAAGTCATTTAGTTCAGATAAGTTCGGCTGGGTTTGGAAGAATTCTCAGTTCATTTGAAGTTCGGTTAATTTTGGAGTTCGTTTCCTGTTTGGTTGAGTTCGGACAAACACATTTCAGTTCGTTTTGAGTTCGGATAAATTAGAATTTAAAAATTTTCGATATGTCGGAATTACAAGCTTTTGCAGCGATTCAATCGCAGATGCAAACACTTCTGAACTACGACAATGAAGTAAGAAGAAGCGAAAAGGTTCCTAAATTGTTTAAGCTCGAAGATACCCCATTTACCTATCCGGTCGACTCTAACAATGTTCTAATTATGCAAAGGAATCTGAACGTTACTCAAAAAGCTAATTATGTACGTGAACAAAAGGCTTATGGAGCACTTACTCAAGCTTTACCAAAGGAATTGTTGCATCAATTCAAAACATGTAAAATTTCTCATGCTTTGTGGAATGCTCTGAAGGAAAGGTGCGAGGGAAATGATCAATACAAAAAGAGCAAGAAGAAGGTTCTGCGAAAAGAATTTGATAATTTCAAACATTTTGATGGTGAGGGTGTTCCAGAATTGATTTCTAGATTTTGCCATCTTCAATCGGAAATGGATAATGTTGAGATTAAGAAGGAAGATGAAGAGTTGAAAGAAAAATTACTCGAAGCACTGCCACCAAAATTGGAACCTTATGTGTTAATGCTCACAAACGACAAAGAATATTCAACGTTGACTTTATTGAAATTGTTGGGAAAATTACAAGAAAGGGATCTTGAGATGAAAAATGTGAATAACACTCCTGCCGAAGTTCAAAATCCAGATGTGTATTATGGTTCAAATGCTGCAACTTTTTCTGGAAAATCTGGCAAACATGCCAATTCTGCACCAGCAACTGGTATTCGTAGCTTGAAATGTGTCAAATGCTGGTAATATGTCTAATGCATGAAGGTTATGAATCAAGTCATGAATCAAAAGGGTGTCTTGTTTCAATTCCCTCTAGTAATACCATGAATGCAAGTAAAGTTTCCTTGTCTGTCAATACTACCAAAGATTACATGGCACTAGTATCAGCACTAGTATCATCGTACTATGGATTTATCACCGGGAAAGTTAGCAATGCTGAGCTAACAGACGAAAGTTATGACCAGGTGGACCCGCATGATCTAGAATTGATGGACATCAACTGGCAGTTTGCAATGTTAGCTAGAAGGTGAAGAGATTCCTGAAGAAGGCCAGAAGGAAAGATTTAAATTCTGATGGACGCATTGGTTTTGATAAATCAAAGGTTAGGTGCTACAATTGCTCCAACTTTGGTCACTTCAATAGGGAATGCTCACAGCCAAAGAAGCAAGATTACCAGAAGTACACTCCAAAAGCTGAATCATCAAATAACAACACTAAGTACAACACATCAAATTCAGGGAGTACTTCTAACCCCTAAAACTGATCCCAAAAAAGCTCTCGTCACAAGAAGATAAGAATTCCAATTGGGGTAATCAATTTACTGATTCTTCCGCCTTAATGGTGACACATGTGCAGGATGATGATACAATGACTGAATCCATTTCTGAAGGTGATGAAGCAAATGATTGCACATAATCAGTTGAAGATGTTCCAACATTTTCTAAAGCTCAAGCTGCTTTTATGGCAAATACAATGTCTGATTCTGTTGATTCTGCTAATTCTGGTGAGATTTTATTACTAAAGAAGGAGTTGGAAGTCTTGATGAAGGAGAAGGAAGCTCTTATGAAAGATTGTGAAGCTGCTAAAGCCGAGGCTCAGGATGCAGCAAATGACTTTGAAGCTTTATTTTAAAAGAGTTATCCTTTACAACAAAAATATGAAAAGGCTCACAAGAATGCTTTGGAAGCAAGTGACAAGATAATCGCATTGCAAGAGGAGATGCAAAAATTAGCTGATGAGAATAACAGTCTCAAACTGGAGAATGGAGCCTTGAAAAGAAATAATCTCAAAGAATCAGTTGTTGCATTAATAGCGGATACTCTGAAGGTATCTTCTTCTCTTCAATGTGATACATGTAATCTGTTTGCTAAGTCTAAGAGTGATCTCTTAGATGAGAAAACCAAATTGTTTGATCATTTGTCTGTGACCAAAGCCGACATGGAAATTTATAAGAACATATGGGAGGAAACCACAAAATAATTGATGTCCTTACACGAGCAATTGTGTATTCAAAAATATGAATTTAGCAAGCAATCAGAAATGCTTGTGTCAGCATAAAAGGACCTGGTTAATAATCAAAAAATTGTTTCTGATTTGAAGATTGAAATTCTTGAATTAACCAGCAAAATTGACACTTTTTAAATACCATTGTCATTTACCAATTTTCTATACAATAATGATAAGGGTAATGTGTCTGAAAAGCTTAACCAGGTTCCTACTCCCGTGGTTATAACCAATAGCCATCTTCTGTCCAAACCGATGAGAAATGTGTTTACACTTCTTACAAAAAGGATGTGTCTATTCAACCACATTCCAAAACAACTGACAAGCAATCAAGTGTGAAATTTACTCTAGAATCGGAAGTTGATGAGTTGTTTTACAATTTTTCTGATCTTGATAAAATTGATGACTTAATTTCTGATCCCGAACCTGAGGTGTCCAAAAATTTCAAACAACACTCGGGATGAACTAATTTCAAAATACAAATTTGGTAAAATTAAGCCTGAACTCACAAAACTGATTGAGTATGAGCAGAAAAAGATTGCTAGGTCAGAATCAGTTGAGGGAAAGAAACCCAAAAATGGTGGAATTGGATACGAACCTGAGACTGTTAAATTAAAACCAAAAGTTTTTAAAAAAAGGTTTAACTTCCAAAACACCAAGTCATGAAAAAGGAAAATCCGGTGATCAAGTTCAAACTAAAAAGTTTGATAAATCTGTGAAGTGGACCATGTACCCGTTAAAGGAATCTGAGAAGATGTATTATGATTCAAATCGAATTTCCTTTGAAGATGGTTAAGCCTGACTTGATAGATAAGGTTTTTTGGGGAGGGTATGATCCAAAATATGATCCCGATGCCCCAAGTGTGCCTTTTAATGGGAAGAATGGAAAAATAATAATTCCAAAAGGCTCACTTGGATCTGATCAATCGGGATCTGATCATTCTGAATTTGTTGCTAAGTCTATGCAACAACATGTTAAGAAGCCATTTGTTTATCCATCACTGAAAAATGTCAAACCATTTTTTGCTGAAAATGTTAAACCAGTTTTCAGAAGGCCAAATAGATTTTTCCAAAGAACACAATTTCACGAAGATGGCTTTTATGATGAATTTGGTTATGAGCCGAATCTGCCAATGTACGGCAGGGGGCCAAATTGGTTTGGGAATGGATCGAGACAAGGTTCTAGTCCATCCGGGTATGGTGATTGGAGAGGTGGTTATAACAATGGGCATGATGGCTTTTATTCACAAAATGAATATTTTTGTGATGATTTTTGTCCTGATAATGGAAATGGTTATGATTCTGGATTTTATGATGATTTTAGTGATCATCAGGTTTCTCGGTCACAAAAGAAAATTTTAAAATCAAAGAAACCTAAGCATGTACTCGATATCATTCATGAGTGTGACATGATCGAGGAAGTTCTTACCGATCGTCGTAGATGTTTTAAATGCCAAAAACGAGGTCATGCTTATAAAAGTTGTCCTTTGAAGAAAGGAAAGTCCGAAGTGTCTGGTAATGTATCAGATGGATACTTTTCAGACAAATCTGCATCTGCTAATTCTAAGAAACATGTTAAATTTGTTGATCCCAAAGGATTCATTCATAATGATCTGAAGCCGTCTGTGTCAAGTTTTAAATCTGAAAAACATGATAAGACATTTTATGGTAAACCTATAAAAGTTAAATCTATTTTGAAAACATCTGAAGCATCATCAACTCAGCAGAATGAAAAGTGGAAACCTAAAGGTGCTTCCACCGCAGGCCAAGATTTTGTTGAAGATGACGGACGACCCAAAGCTTCAAGCTTGGGTTCTTCCCGATCTAACTAAGTTTCTCTGATGTGTGCATGGAGCTTTGCGACAGTCCGTGAATAATATATGGGTTGTTGATAGCAAAGCCTCCAGGCACATGACCGGTGACATTTCTGTGCTCCATGATGTTAAACCATTCAACAGAGTAAATGTTACATTCGCCAGGAATAAAGGAGGAAAGATAACGAGTACTGGAAAATTAAACAATGGTGCAATCACATTTGACTGAGTCGAGTATGTGCAAGAGTTGGAGTATAACCTGCTGAGTGTGTCTCAGATATGTAATAAGCAATTCACAACTGCTTTCACTGGCACATAATGTCTAATCTTGAAGCCTGGTTACGTGATTCCCGATGATTGCATTGTAATGCGAGCACTATGTCTATCCAATCTTTATGTATTAGATATGAATTCAGCAAAGGCAAACATGGTAGGTCAATGTTTTATGTTAAAAGTTTCCGAGAAAGACTCCGTTCTCTGGCATAGACGCATGGGTCATATTCATTGTCGTAAGATGAACAAGTTGGTGCAAAAGAATCTTGTTGAAGGGGTTCCAAAACATCGATTCACTTTTAATGATTTATGTGTCAGCTGCAAAAAGGGGAAGCAACTGAAAATCATATCCATTGAAGAAGTACCACTCAATAGATGTCCCACTGGAATTGCTTCATATGGACTTGTTTGGTCCTGTGAACAGACAAAGCATTTCCGGACATTGGTACTGTTTGGTCGTTACCGATATATATTATCGCTTCTCATGGGTGGATTTTATTGTGAGGAAAGATGAAACATCACGAGTTCTTATCAACTTGATTAATACGCTGGAATCTCTTTACAAGTTGAAACTTAGAAGAATTCAAGGCTACATATTGGATGTTTGACTATAAGGGTATTTTTGATTCACTTGAGTCAAGAAGTGATGAAACCGATGATCATCTTACAAATGTTTATATTAATCTACAAGATGATGTTCAAGTTATGAATATTTCATCTCCCTCTGCTCCGAATGTGCCTGTTGCTAATGATTATTTGACCGAAACTACAAATGATTCCACAATTGAAGCTGATGATATGTCTTCTGATGATGAGCACAAGTTTCATGAAGCCAATTCAGATCCGGTTGATATTCCTGTCCCACAAGTTGTGCCTACTACAAGTACTACTGGTGTGGTTGAGGTTGATACTGTACAAACCGCCCCACAAAGTGAATCCAGTTCAAATAACAACGTTGTGGTGTAGCAAGATCTTGTACCAAATTTGGTCGAAAATATCGTTGTTCCGACTTATCAGACACTCTGAATCAATACTTATCATCCATAAGAAAATATTATTGGAGATTTGGATGATGGAGTGCGTACTAGAAGACAAGTGGACAATAGTGCATAAGCTGACAATCAGGGAATTAGGAATTCAAGATGAGGTGTTCCACTTGCTTCTTGTCCCAGATCGAGCCTACAGATGTTAAGCAAGCATTAACAGATGGTTCGTGGGTTGAAGCTATGGAGGAAGAACTATAACAATTCCAAAAACTCGGTGTGTGGCACTTGGTTGACTTACCCCTAGATAGTAAAGAGCCATGCGGAATCAGTTGGGTATTTAAGTGTAAAAGAGACGATCGAGGGGTCTTTGTTTGGAACAAGGCACGTTTGGTCGTCTAAGGTTATTCTCAAGAGGAAGGGATAGATTTTAACAAGGTGTACGCACCGGTCGCTCGAATTGAAGCCATTCGAATTTTCTTAGCGTTCGCAGCACAGCGTTGTTTTAAGGTCTTTCAGATGGATGTCAAGAGTACGTTTCTGTATGGGAAGGTGAAAGAGGAAGTCTATGTTAAACAACCTCTAGGATTCTACAATCCTGATTATTCGGAGAAGGTTTATAAGTTGGACAAAGCACTATATGGTGATATGGTCTGCATCAGGCTCCTCAATATTGGTATGAGACCTTGTCCACTTATTTACTGGAAGACGGGTTCAAGCGCGGGTTGGTAGACTGCACCTTGTTTTACAAGAAAATGGGAGGAGACTTGCTTTTGGTACAAATATATGTTGATAACATAGTTATTGGAAGCCCAAACGAACAACTTTCGAAAGATATTGAGAAGTTGATGTAAACAAAATTTGAAATGAGTTCCATGGGTGAAATGTAGTTTTTCCTTGGTCTACAAGTTCAACAGTCTGAAAAAGGGATCTTCATCCATCAGACAAAATATGTGGTATGTGAAAGATGTTCTCAACAGATTCAAGATTGGTGATGTTCGTGTGCCTGGAACTCCGATACAGCTGTCTCATGGTCTTTGTCCTGACGAGGATGGTGTAGAAGTCGATGCGACTCCTTATCGTGCAATGATTGGTTCATTGATGTAGTTGAAAACTAGTAGACTTGACATAATGTTTGTTGTATGTTTGTGTGCTAGGTACCAGGCAACTCCAAAGCAATCACATTTAGATGCGGCCAAAAGAATTTTCGCTTATCTGAAGGGTAACACGGATCTCGGGATTTGGTACCCTCATTACGATAAGTTTGACTTATTTGTTTATTCTGACTCAGATTATGGAGGTGGCAAAGTGAATGTCAAATCTACAACAACCGGTGCCAATTTCTGGGAGATAGGTTGGTGTCATGGCAGTGTAAGAAGCAAACATCTATAGCGACACCCACTGCTGAAGCTGAGTGCATTGCGGCTGCTAGTTGCTGCTCTCAGGTTTGCAATTTCTTACTACTCCCATTCACATAAATAATTATGTCGCTATCTGTATAACCAAAAATCTCGTTCACCACTCAAAAACAAAACATATTGACATCAGATATCACTTCATACATGATTGTTTTGAGAAACACCACATTGATCTGCAAAAGATCCATACCGATTTTCAAAGAGCGGATCTTTTTACAAAAGCGTTTGATAAAACCCGCTTCATATATCTTTTGCAGATCAACGACATACAAAAATATCAATTTGAGTAGTTGACGGTTGATCAATTTGTTACCTTTTGTTGCATTTTAGTTTTTATTTACTTTTCTTCTTTAAAAAAAATCCAAGAATAGTGTTTTGTATTGTTTTGGGGGAGAAAAATCAGAAAAGCATAAAAATTAGAAAAGTGCCAAATTAAAAAAAATTAAAAATTAAAAAATAAAAAATGAGAAATTCATCGGACCTAGCGAGAAATTATATTACATCAGCATACATTATCGACCATGGATAAAGTAGGAATAAAGGTTGTAGGTGCTTGTTTGGTTTGTTGAACGCATTATGGCAAATCTGATATATGCTAGTATGATATAAACCTAAATACCTGCTTGATAATTGTGATGTTACATCATGAAGGGTACCGTGTAATTTTGGCAATTAAAAATAAAAACAACAAAAACAGAATAAGATATGTCCTGGTGTATGCATGTTTTTATTTTGCAAAGATTTAAACTTATTTGATTTTCTTTATTTTCTCAAGTGACCGCCTTTCTCTACGTATCGTAAGATCGACCTGATTAGTGTTCACTTGAGGTTCTGTGTTATTTTCCTTGGTGTTTTGTATAGTCCATCGGACTTTCTCTGCGTGTACGGAAGTACCGACCTGATTGTTATTGGGTTATACAATTTCTACGTTATTTTCTATCTTTTGTTTTCCTAAACAATCAGACTTTCTTTGCGTGCTCACAAGGCCGACCTGATTGTTGTTTGTTTAGGGTTCTACGTTATTTTTGCATGAAACACCATGAACGATAAATCTCTGAAAATCAGATTCTGTATAAAAATACAATAATAGAATAAGTCATATTACCAGTATTCCTGATTGTGTGGGATTTTACATTATCTATGCTTGATTAAACATACCGATAACATATTAGATAGCTATAAAAGTTGATCTGCCTAAACTGAAACAAACTAAAAAGTTGTATTCCCTGCCGACTTGGTTTGCTTGCTGATTAATTTTGAAATTGAAGTGTGTCTGATACGTTATGTCTAATATGATCTCGCGTCTGGATCTTTCTCGCAAAAAGTTTAAGTTATTCGCATTTCAATTCTGTTTGGTTAATTGATTGATATCTGAAAAATCCAAAAAGATTTTAGGTGCGCTTTAGCATAATCTTGCAAAAATTCAAAAAGATTTTCGGTGTGTTTGAAAATGTTATGAAAATCAAAAAGATTTTGTTTTTGATTTATTTTCGATCAACCGATAATGAAAAATCAAAATTATGCCGGGAAAACCAAACGGTCTTAAAATGATGAAGCTCATCATTATTTGATCAAAAGTTTGTGACAAATTGATAAAATTTGAAACTTTTGGGTTTAATTTGAAAATTTCACAAAAATCAAGGTTTAAATTAAGAACTTTTGAAAGAGCCAAACTGCAAATTCGGAGAAACGAACTGTGAGTTTGGATGATCCGAAGCTCCAGTTCGGAAGTGTTCGGGAGCTTTCAAGTTGAGTCGAATGCTGAGTTAGGATGGGTTCGTTTGAACCGAAGTGCCAGTTCGGACAATCGAACTGGGCTGCCTATATAAGTTCGGACAACCGAACCGAACTGAAAGTTCTTCAGCCGAATTGGGAGTTCGGATCCCAGTTCGGACAGTTTGACCAAGTTAGTTCAGACGTTGACCAAGTCAACTTCGGTTGTTGACTTGACCCAGTTCGGAACCAGTTCGGGTAACCATTATCAGTTCGAATCAAGTTCGGATAATCATTTCCAGTTTGGATCCAGTTCGTGTAAAGTAATTTTTTGAACAAAAAGTTAAAATTTTACGCGAATGGATAATAATTGACAAATTTGGTGAACGTTTTTTATAATCACATTGAATTTAATGAACTTTTCGTTTTATGTGTTTTCAGAAATGGCCGTCGAGTTGAAAATTGGCGAGAAACACAACATTTGTGCTCATCTCGATGTTAGCCGTTCCAAATTGATCAAGTTCGGTAGTTCTGGAACTTTTTATTTTCTACAACGAACACGGATTCACTACGCGATTGCATATGATTGTGATCCGTACCATGACATCTTGACTGAGTTCTGGTCCACTGCCCGCACAATAACCGGAGGTTCGATCAGAATTTCTGGCACTGTACAAAATCAGACGGTTGAATTTACTGAAGCCGATGTCAGACGGGTTTTGAAGTTTACTGGAGATGATACAAATTTCCCGATAGAATTTGATCAACCAGACAACGTGGCATTATTAAATAGATTGTGGTATGCTGATGATCCAAGCAGGGACTAGATTTACAAGTCAGAATTCAGTGTTCCCTGCAATTTCTTAATACACGTACTTCTACATTGTTTGGGGAACAGAATTGCTGGTCATGATGAGATAGGCCCGAAGATGCTGTCTCTGATGAATGCTCTAATTCTAAATCGTCCTTACAATTGTGTCAGACTGATATTCTATTACATGAGGGATAACTTGACAAATAGGCACAAGAGAGCATTGTTGTACCCAAGGTTCACTCAGATGATCTTGAATGATCTTTATCCGAACTTAGTAAAGAATGAAACCTAAAAGATAAATCTGAAACACATGAGTGAGACTAGTGTTGGTACATTGACCACTTATCAGAAGATGAATCCTACTGAACATCCAAAGATGAAAAAGCTGATAGGTCACCTGGCGAATGCTAACTATGTAGCACCAGTCAATGGTGCACCTCGCCATGACGAAGGCAGTTCTTCAGAGGAACTTGATTACTCTTGGGTTGAAGAAAGAAACCAACAACCACAACAAGCAAAAGCAAAAACACCAAAACGAAAACAAACACAAACACCTCTTGTTGTTACTGAACCTGTAGTATCCGAATCGGTATTCACAGAACCAGCAGTCATAGCACCGAAAATCCAAGAGACTGTCAATGTTTCTGAAACACCTGCTGTTAACACCCTGATTGATGAAGATGAAACAGATGATGTTGAGTTTGTTGATAATTCCGAAGATGATTCTGATCTTAACAATCCTATGACGTTTATTCGTCTTAGATCACAGAATGTACAAGTGAGAAAAGGTAGCAAAGAGCATTTGCTTACCACGCAAGTCTGAACAAGAGCAACGACCGATACATGGGTCGAGTTTATGAAGATAAAGCTCCATCAGAATTCCATGATGATTACAACCCTGATGATGATGTCGGACAAGGCAAGGGTAAGAAACTGACTACTTCTGAGTCTTCATTGACTCCATCTAAAAGGAAGAATACGATTTCCACTGGTGGAAAGAGTCGTAAGATGTTGAGAAATACATAATTTATTCTACAACGACGTGCCAGTGGATCTTCATTTGGTGGTCCCGGTATGTCTATGCATGTGACGACTTTAATTCCAGCAGATACTGTGTCTTCTACTGCTGCACAAGCTGCAATTTTCACTGAGTTGAATCAGTCTGATATTGTTATATCCTGGATTCCGGCCTAGTTTTATTGACATTCTGTAACAGGTTTAAACCCCAGGATGTCACTCATCCAGGGACTGCATATTTACTTCTCCCGTCCCTACCATGTACGGTAACCTAGCATTCAGGGGCATCATTACTAATAGATTTCCTTTGACTTTATTTGATCTTTAGTCAAGTACGAAGGGTCGAATAACGGTCATAAGGAATTAGTCAAGAGAAGAAACACGTGCAGAATAGAAGACTCGCCAACGAACTCGGTCAATAACGGCCAAATGCCGTTATAATGAAGATCCCAAGAATCACGGAATGTTAGTTAGGAACTTTGTGTATTTATACGCGGCATAGGCTTTACTTTTACGACTTACGATCAATTGTACTCACACTCACTCACTTATCAACAGCCACAAACAATTGTACTTGAACCTATTTTCAGTGAAATAAATGGGCAACGTGTGTTATCGTTGCCAAGGGGTTTTTTATGCCGGCGGCTCTTTGAGACATCCAGGGGTTACGGGCTTTTTTCCCTAAAAAATCATGGTGTTTTTATTTGCATCTTGGGGATTCTTTGATTGTGTTTGCATTTAATCTATTTTGACCTTGAATTCAAACTATTTATATCAACTTCACGTATTTTACATCCAGGGCACCATACCTCACAAACTAATTTGGTAACGAAATTGTTCTTAGAAATTTTTAGCCAAAACAATTTGGCGCCCACCGTGGGGAAACTAGTGTCAATTTCTTCCAAACTCTTTTTAGATTTGTTCTAAATTTAATTTTTACAAAGATCTATAAAAAATGGCAACATAATTGAATTCATCGAATGGCGAATACTTCTTCATCAACTAACACTGCCCTTCCTCCACCGCCACCACGGTTCATATCACCAACAACTGCCGTGAATCGCATCACCAGCCAATCATTCAGCTATGGTGTTACAGGTTCCGTACGTGGTGTGGAGATTCTAGTAATGGTTTCCAATGACGATTTCCTCACCATGTTTGCGAAGATGTAGCATTACATGGAACATCAACAATAATTGAACGAGGATATGATGGGAGAAGTGGCGAGGTTAAGATTTGTTAGAGCATGTTCCAGGTGTGGTCGTTACTATGCGAATTATGTAATATTCAAGATTGTGAACTAGGCTAGGTTGCCAACGTACCAAATGGTACGCTGGGTATGCTGGTACGTTAGGCAGTTTCACCTATAAATAGGTGAAGTCTAGCTTAGCAATGTAGATTTCTGGTCATTTGTCTTTGTGTTGGGAGGAGAGGTCTGTCCAACCTCTCCCAATGCTTCATTAATGTATACTTCTTCGGTTTGTAACCATTCGGCACAATTAATGACTAGATTCTCCGTCTCTATCTTTCTTATGATCTGGAGCCGTTGGCTCCATTTCCAGGTCTGATTTTCGTTGTTAAGGTTTTTGAGACGTTAAAAAGTTCAATTAGGTGAGATTCAGTGAGTTTTCTATCAAATTTTGTTCAAACGAGTGTTCCTGAATCAGTTTCGCACCTAATATGAGTGATTGAGTGAAGAAATTCGAAAAATTTTGAATCTGGAGTGAATTTCGAGTTTTTCAGTGTTGGTACGCCGGTTAAACGTGTTGGTACGCTGGAAGAACACGTTGGTACGCCCTTTGAATCTTCATCCGCTGTACCAGGAAACTCATCGAACGTACCATAGTGGTCCGGAGCGGTTATTTTTGGTGCGCCACGGTTACACCGTACCAAATGGTACGTTAACCAAATGATACGCTGCTGACCAAAATGGTCTGTTGACTTTCTGGTAAGTGGCCAGGGGCTGCTGCCCCTTGGACCCCGCTTCTTGGGGGCGCTGCCCCTGAACCCCCGTTAATCAGTAATAAATATTTGAGGGATATTTTCAACAATAGGGAGAGGTTGTGGGAATTTCAAAGAACAAATCAGTTATCGGGTTTACCTTTGATTTGGTAGCTGTGAATTTAAAGTAAAGAGTTACCAGATTCTGGTTCTTATCATGAATTAGTCGTCGAATTTTTGAGATATGTTTGTGGGTAGTCACGGTTTTTGATGATGGGCGTATATTCAAAAACATATTTCTAATGATGGACAGAGATTCAGAAACTGGGGTGTGATTACTTTGGAAATTTGTCGGAGATTATCTTTCTACACAAACTGAAGATATAATGTGATTCCATTGCGAGTTACCTGGAGTACATATTGCTTGCATGGTTGGAATCGAGAATTGAATATGTCACATGTGTTTTAGCTAAAACTTGTAAGACTCAATTTAGTAACCAAATTAGTTTGTGAGGTATGGTGCCCTGGATGTTAAGTTTATAAAATCAAATTTGCCAATTAAAATGCAAGGTTTAAATAGAATAAATGGAAACACAAGTAATAACTTCCCTGAATGCAATTAAGAACACCGATATTTTTGAGGGGAAAAACCCTTAACCCTTGGATGTCTCCAAGAGCCGCCGGCATAAATAACCCCTAGGCAACGATAACACATGTTGCCCGTTTATTTCACTGAAAGTTGGTTCGAGTACACTGGTTTGCGGTGATTGCAGGCGGGTCAGCACCTTTGGATTCGTCTTTCTTCCGTCCCAAGAGCTCTTTCAGGAATCCTTTGTTCAACAGATAACTGATCTCCTTGCGCATAGCTATGCAATCCTCGGTCACATGGCCAAAGTCCTCGTGGTACGCACACCACTTGGACTTGTCCTTCCAGGATGTTTGTTTATCCGTCTTCCTGGGCCACCTTGCTTTGTCCCCCAAATCCTGCATATCATTAATTACACCTACAACATCCGTAGAAAAACAAAAGTCATTAAAAGTAGGATATTCTTCATCATCCTCGTCTTCACCCTGATCGACCCTGTTAACCCTAGGATTATCTGATTTGGAATAGGGTTTAGGCCTCTGGGACCTAGGACGTATTAATTCTGATTTCCTATTGGAGGAGTCGTATCCTGGGATTGCATCCACTTTTTCTTGCACTATCTTGTCTTCTTCAAGGCTGATGAATCTTAGGGCCCTATGCCTTACTTCATCAAGCCTGTGACAAGGGTTCATCACAAGATCTTGGTAGAAGGGTGAATCCTTCTTAAGGCCCATTTTGAATGCTTGGACGACGGTAGCCATATCCATGTTGGGAATATCCAAGACATCCCTGCTAAACCTGTTCACATAATCCCTGAGAGCCTCGCTAGCATTCTGGGTAACCTTGTAAAGATCACTCGTTAGTTTTTCGAAACTGCGACTACAAGAAAACTGGTTATTGAATAAATTAACTAAATGAGAAAAAGTTGTGATAGAAAAGGGTGGAACACCCAGAAGCCACTTCAAAGCTGAGCATGTGAGTGTCGACCCAAAACCTTTGCATAGACATGCCTCCTTGATTTCAGAGGGCATGTAGATTACTTCCATCCTTTCCATGTACTGGGCCACGTCTTCCTCCGGGTCAGTTGTGCCATCATACAGCTTCATGTTGGGGGTTTGGAACCTCTTGGGTATTTCCACATCACATATTGGGGGAGTGAACCTTGAAAGTCGTTGACTCCCCGGTACTACTTCAGGAATGGGTTGGACCACTACGGGGATACTCGAGATCATTTCTTTAAGTTTTTTGAGCTCCCTGGCCACTGCTGGGCTAAGACCTGCATTCTGCACAGATTCATTAATACGAGCATTAAGATTAGAGGTTCCGAGGATGTTACTAGTATCATGTGTAGCGGTGCCCCCAGGATTCGCGGTGGATTCCCTGAATGTAGACATCATGGGTCTATCATCCAGGGTAGTATAAGCAGTAGCAAATGCAGGCCTTGGGTCTGTGACTTGAATGTCATCTGGTAGACAAGATCCAATCCCAGGAGTGTTATGTTGCAGCCTTCTAGCCTGGATAGGAGACACGGGTGTATGATCCACCCTACCCATCTCTGATCTCAGCCTAGCCATTTCCCCAAGCACATCCTGGTTCACCTTATGTTGTTGCTCCATGTACTGCTGCATCTTTGCGAACATGGTAAGGAATTCATCATTAGAGACCAATACTGGGATTTCTCCACCACGTCCTGGTCTCGTGATACCCTGGTTGGCAGTTTTGTTGGTGTTACGGTTCGCAGTATTCGTTGTTGACGTGGTAACCCGTGGCGGTGGAGGAGGAAGGACAATGCTAGCTGCAGTAGAGTTGTTCGCAAGGGTAGATGCATTTGAGGTTTTCGGTTGTGTTGCCATTTTTGATAGATTTTTGTAAAGATCAAGTGTAGAACAAATCTGAAAAAAGTTTGAAAGAAAATTGACACCAGTTGCCCCACAGTGGGTGCCAAATTGTTTTGGCTAAAAATTATAAGACTCAATTTAGTAACCAAATTATTTTGTGAGGTATGGTTCCCTGTTAAAATCCAAGGTTTAAATAGAATAAATGGAAACACAAGTAATAACTTCCTTGAATGCAACTAAGAACACCGAGATTTTTGAGGGGAAAAAGCCCTTAATACTTGGATGTCTCCAAGAGCTGCCGGCATAAAAAAACCCTTGGCAACGATAACACACTTTGCCCGTTTACATTCTCCGATCAGGTACACCTCTTCTTCTAGCTTTCAATTTCCTAGCCCAACAATGACCAAAAAGCGTATCCGCTCTGAGTCTGAGGCTATCCCCACAGGAATCGAAGATTTCCTAGACCAAAAGTACCTGCAAAGCCCTGAGATTGAGACATACAGCTTCAACGAAGCCGACATTGTCGACCTCAAGGCTTCCGGGCTACTACCTGCTTCAACCGGATCCGGCCATTCGACCCCAGGTTGAGATCGGATTTCGCATCCCACATCTAGGTTTGTTTTCCCGCAGCCCCTTTCAGTATTGGACTCTCTTATCCTTTTCCGGCCTGGTCGCCGAGTTTTACGAAGCCTCTGGTCTTTCTTATGCCCAAACCCTTCCCATGGTTTGGCGCATCCTGGGTACTCTCGACCGTCTAAACCACTCTTTTAAGCCCCTGATCGGTGTTGGGATATACCCATGAATGGCCTCGAAGAAGGACAAAGACTCAAGAAAGGATGTGTCCGAAGCTTTAGAAAGAAGCGCCAGGGGCGGAAGCGCCCACGTGAGAGAAAAATGAATTAAAATATTCCTTAAAGGTACATCTCCGACAGGATGGGACCAGAGCTGGCCTCGGGAATAGGCGAGCGACGATGTGATGGGACCAGAAACAAGCTAAGTTCTCTCATATCTCTAAACCACTCTCTACTATTCCGGCTTACTTCTGACGAACAAACTCTTACTCTCAAGCCGGAGCTTGGTCACGAAGACCCCCTTCGGGGCCCTTCGTGTCTAGGCTAATGGTGTTTCTTGTTTTGCAGGACACTTCCATACCTTGCAAGACACCTTGAAGTCGCTAACCAGGAAGAATACCACCCCCCGGGATTCTGGGACGCAACATTAGCGCCATCCGTGGGACCGGCACATATTTTGGTCTAAGATTACTCGAAAGAAAACACTTTGGTGGAAATGACGGAAGAAGATGACATTGTCGTTCCTTCGCCATGCTTCAAAACGCCCGGAGCAACCGACCAGAGCACTATCGACCTCACCACCAAACGATTCACTCTCGTGTCCGACACGAGAAAGAAAGTTCTAGAAGAAAACCTAGAGAAAGAAAAGAGTAAAAGACAGACGACGCTAGAAAAGAAGAACTCATCACCCCGGAGTTCGTCAAGAACAGCAGAGACGCACTGAAAGCTCGCCTGTTCGAGTTGGAAAAGGACGAAGAAAGGGAGATGTCGCCGAGAAACGGGGGATATTCAGATCATGACGAGTCTCAAGACGAAGACAAGCCAAAGCAAGTAAAGACAAAGGTGGCTGACAGTAACCCCGAGGAAATGGGAAACTTGATAATAGAGGTATTGAAGGCCTTGGATGAAAGGGCCAAAGGGAAGGACGCCGGTAAAACCTCTGATGGGGGAGACAAGGCTGACGAAGTAGACCCCATGGCTATATCATACAAACCATCAGATCTCCGGGACGCTTCCAAGTTTACAGAAAGGATATCTGAAGCCCCGATCCAAAAGAAGATCAGGCTGCCTCCCTCGGTGGGTAAGTATGACGGGACTCAAGACCCGGAGGACCACTTACATGCTATCCGGGCCGCAGGGGCTGCGGGGGCCTGGACCTTACCCACGTGGTGTCATATGTTTGTGTCAACCTTGACAGGCAATGAGCGGCTTTGGTTTGAAACCCTACTTCCCAACAGCGTCAACAGCTATGAGGAGTTAAGGGAAAAGTTCCTCAGGTACTTCAGTCAGCAGAAGAAGACGACAAGAAACCCCAACGAAATACTCCACATCCGCAGGAAGGACGAAGAGAATTTGGAAGCCTTCATGAATCGCTACATAGAAGAAAGTATGTACATCAGGGATGTGCCAGAGGTAATGAAGATAAGCGGCTTCATACAGGGCGTCAGAAACTCCCAGCTATGCGAGAAGCTGGGAGAAGAGTTCCCTGCAACATTCGATGCCCTCATGGATCGCGTCCGAGCCTACATAAGGGGTAAAGACACTGGGCAGAAAGCGAAAGAATGAGGAGCGAAAAGAGATAACGGAAGCCCCTACCCGAAGGGAAGGACGGACTCCCGTCACGGAGGCCCACATACTAGAATTCTTGGGACCCCGGAGAAGAGGCCGTCAGGATCCCTGTACGGCTCTAGAGGTGGAAGGGCTCCGGAATCATCCTCAGGTTTGACCAATCGCTTTGATAACCGCTTTGATAAATTCACACCACTCATGAAATCTCCAAGTGAGATTTTTTCCATTGAGAAGGAGCTTCTCCCCTTTGGAAAGCCTCGCCCAAACAGGTATGGAAGCAAGGCCCATCCTCACGAGTTCTGTGAGTACCATAGAGGCAGTGGTCACTCCACTGATATTTGTATACAGTTGAGGAAGGAGATTGAACTGTCAATCAAATCAGGCAAGCTCTCCCACGTGGTAAGAGAAATCAAGGGCAGCGAGAAGGCTAAGGGAAAAGAGGGGTCAGCAAAGGTCGAGCCAGAATACATGTTGACAAGGGAAGTGGGGCCGAACTCATGTACGAGCATTGCTTCTTGAGGCTGAGACCAGAGGTCAGGAAAGGGATGGTAGAAGAATATATGCCCCTCATAGGGTTCTCAAGGGAAGTGGTCAGGCCATTGGGAAAAATCACCCTCCCAGTAACATTTAGGCAAAGGTTCACCAGAAGGACACCTGACCTGACATTCTCAATCGTAAGGGGCAACTCTAAGTACAATGCCATTCTCGGAAGGCCCGGAATAAGGGCTCTGCGGGCGCTTACTTCCACAACGCATGGTATGATGAAGTTCACCACAGCAGGGGGAATCGCAACAGTAGGATCCGCCACCGAAATCGTTGCAAGTGTATCCTGGATGCCAAGCATAACCCCTGAACCAAGAATAGAAAATTAGGTTCTGAACGACTAGTTCCCTGAACAACCCATTAAGGTGGGGGCCCAGCTGCCAGGAAGGTGGAAGACGGCTCTGAAGGAGCTTCTGCTCAAGCATATAGACGTCTTCGCCTGGCAGTGCAGCGACATGGAAGGGATACTGGCAAAATACATAGAACACCATCTCAACATCCCAAAGGGGACAAAACCAGCCAAGCAGAAGTTCAGAAGCCTATGCCCTGAACACGCCACTGTCGCGAGCGAAGAAGCAAAAAGCTATTGGCTACACGAATAGTGAGAAAAATACAATATCCGAAGAGGGTCGCAAACCTCGTCATGGTGAAAAAGCCAGACGGGACACTCAGAATGTGCATAAACTTCTCCGACGTCAACAAGACATGTCCAAAAGACTGTTACCCATTACCAGAAGTCGATGCGAAGATCGATGCACTAGCCACCTTCCCACTCAACTGCTTCTTGGACGCTTATAAGGGCTACCATCAAATCAGAATGACCAAGGGGGATGAAGAAAAAACAGCATTCCACACCCCCGACGGCACATATTGTAACACGAAAATGCCCTTCGGATTAAAAAACGCTGGGGAAACATATCAACGATTGATGGATTGGCTATTTCAAGAATAGATAGGCAAAAACCTGGAAGTATATGTGGATGATGTTGTAATAAAGATCAAGCGGGAAGGGGATATGATTTAAGACGTCAGAGAAACGTTCGAGACCCTCAGGGAGGTCAACATGAAGCTGAACCCCGGCAAGTGCTCATTCGGGGTAGAAGAAGGAATATTTATGGGTGTGGTAATAAAAAAGAATGGGATTCAGGCCCGTCCTGAAAAGGTGGAAGCCATCACTCACATCAGATCGCCAAGAACTCTGAAGGAAGCAGAAAGTTTGAATGGGCATCTAGTAGCGTTGGGGAGGTTCATCTCAAGGCTGGCCGATAAGACCAAGCCCCTGGTCAAAACATTAAGAAAGTGTTTGAAGAAAAATCAGTTTGTATGGACACCAGAAGCCGAATAAGGGTTCAACAACATCAAAGCCTTCCTCTGCGAGTTACCAACGCTGGCCATTCCAAGACAAGGAGAAACCCTGAGGCTGTACCTAGTCATCTCCGACCAAGCAGTGAGCTCGGTACTGATAGTAGAAAGAAGCAAGGGGCAGATACCAATCTATTTTTTATGAAGAACCCTCAAAGGTCCAGAGAAAAGATATCCAACGCTCGAAAATCTTGCACTATCCCTCATTCACGCCTCAAGATGGCTAGCCAGGTACTTCCAATTACACCCTATAGAAGTAATAACTGATAAACCCATGCAGCTTGTACTCAAAAGACCAGAAGTATCAGGAAGACTAGCAAAATGGGCTGTCAAACTAGGAAACCACGAAATAGAGTACAAGGGCAGAACTGCAATGAAGGGCCAAGTTCTCGCAGATTTCCTAGTAGATATACCCCACGAAGAATAACTAAAAGACGGCCTTCCCTCAACGGTAAAAAGAGGAGCAACCCCTTATCAAACCTGGAAGTTGTTCACTGACGGAGCTTCAAATGAAGAAGGCTGTGCGGCAGGGCTAATACTAACAAGCCCAAAAGGGAAGGAAATCTCAAGTGCCCTCAAATTTGATTTCACATCCACCAACAACGAAGCAGAATACGAAGCGCTTCTGGCTGGCCTAAGAATGGCAAGAAAGATGAAAGCCAAAAACCTAGAAGCACATGTCGATTCAATGCTAGTGATAAGTCAAATAAATGGGGTTTATAAGGCCAAGGACGAAAAGATGAAGAAGTACCTTGAAAAGGTCAGGAAACTTATCAGCAAATTCTCTTATTGCAAGATAAACCACGTCCCAAGATCAAAAAACAAAAAGGCAGACGCTCTGAGTAAAAGAGCGTCAGCGTCATCCAAAGACCAGGGCGAAGAGGTGAAAATAGAGAGACTCGCAGCTCCTTCCATCGAGGGAGAAGATATAATGGCCATAGAAGGAACATCCTGGATGACCCCTCTTGTGGAATATCTATCCAAAGGAAAATTGCCAACAGACTACGAGGAGGCAAGAAAAATCCAAGAAAAGTCAACTCTATACTTTCTCGAAGGCGACCGTCTATACAAACGGTTTTACTTAGGCCCACTCCTGAAATGCATGAACGAAAGTGAAGCTGCTTCAGTAACAAGAGAAATTCACGCAGGGATCTACGGGCTACACGTAGGCGCTAAAACAATTGTCTCCCGAGCACAAAGGGTCGGCTTCTATTGGCCAGGCATGTACAAGAGCGTAATAAATGAGATCAAGGGGTGTGACAACTGTCAAATACATGCACCCATTCCAAAACACTGAACACATGACTTGGAACCAGTAAGTAGCTCAGCATGGCCCTTCCAGAAATGGGGAATTGATATAATGGTTCCCTTCCTAGAAGCCCCAAGCCGGGTAAGATTCCTGGTCGTTGCCATAGACTACTTCACCAAGTGGATAGAGGCTAAGCCTTTTACCATAATCTCGAGTAAACAAATCCTGCGGTTCTCATGGGAAAACATTGTTTGCAGGTTTGGCATACCACAAACTTTGATAAGCGAAAAAAGAAGCCAATTCACAAACAAAAAATTCAGAAAATGGTGCAGGGAACTCGGAATAGACCAAGTGTTTTCCTTAGTGGCTCACCCACAGAGTAATGGACAGGTTGAAAGGGCAAACAGAAGCATTGCAGAAGGCATAAAGGCAAGGCTGGGAAGAAAGAAGAAAGGTTGGGTGGAAGAACTCCCACATGTGATATGGGCTCACTGAACAACACCAAAATCAAGCACAGGGGAAAGACCATTTAGTCTCACATACGGGACAGAAGCAATGATACCAGCAGAAATCAGGAACCCCACTGAACGAACAAATATACCCGAGTAACAAAACGAGTTGGACCTACATCTCAACCTCAACCTCTTGGAAGAAAGAAGAGAAATAGCAACCATCAGAGAAGCTGCTACGAAAAGAGAGATGGAGAGACAATACAACAAAAAGGTCAAAGGGGTAACTTTCAAAGCAGGGGACCTGGTGTTGCGGGAAAATGAAGACAGCAGGCAAGAAGATTGCGGCAAGATGGGTCCAAGGTGGGAAAGGCCTTATAAAGTCACATGGGCAAGTGGGAAAGGCGCCCACAGGCTAGCCACAGTTGACGGGCTTGATATCCCAACGACGTGGAACATCCAACAGCTAAAGAAGTACTATTTATGAATTACTCTAATCTAATATCAGATAGTTATGTCTATTATAATAGGCAAGATTTTGTACAAGTAACTTACACTATCTGATAATATATGCCACCAGCGAAGGGCCAAATTTTCAAGAAATTTCACCCCAAGGCATCAAAATGCCTACAAGGCTCTAATATCAGCCAAAACCATATGTCAAGTATGTAGAAACAAAGTTTGAATAAGTACTAAGTAGAACAAGTTATAAAAAAGAAAAATAGGCCTCACAAGGGCCAAGTCCTCCAAAAGCCTACGGGCCAGCACAGGGCGACCTTAATAGAAAAGGCTAAAGCCTCTGGAAGACCTCAGAAGGGTTGCTTGGGCACCTTCTAAAGGAAGGAACATACCAAAGATAGAATATATCCCTATCCTTGAGAAAATGCTAAGCAAAAACCCATTTGAAAAAACCTAAGGAGACGTCCTTCAAAAAGGTTAAAGTCAAATAAAAAGGTATAAAGCACATAAGCATAAAACATAGTATTTAATACGATAAAAAGACAACGGCTAACAGCCGCTTCAACCAAATAGTACGCCCATAGTAGGGGCAAGTTACTTGTCTTAAAACATCAGTACAGACCAAGTCATAAAAACACAAAAAAGCTTCAATTAAGGGCCAGGAGTGGTAGGGTCTTCAATAGAGGCAAAATCATCAAGTTCTTTAATAGACCATTCAGGGTGGGAAGCCATGGTAGCCAGCACATCAAAGGATGCATTAGCGAGCTTCCTACCAGCCTCTTGCATCTTCTCCTCGGCCATCTCATCATAAAAAGGAGTCTCCTCCTTTGGAATCTCTTCAGCGGAAAAGTGGTAGCCAGTAGAAAGGCCGACCTGGTACCCCACAGTGGAGCAAGAATCAGCAAGCTCTTTAAGAAGGGCGGCGTACTAAGAGGAAGAGTGGACCCGCTTCACTCCCTTTGAAAGGCCTTCAGTAATCAACCAGTGACGCTACTTCTCAAGACGTGCCACCCTGGTCCCAACGGCATCGCCAGTAAGGGCTCCAACCTAAGCCCTTAGGCCTTCAACGTCCCTCCTCAAAGTATCAGCTGCTGCCAGAGCCGCATCACGCTCTTGGCTGGCAGTCTGGTAGGAGGATGACATCCTCGCCAAGGCATCCTGCAAATAGACAACATAAGTAAAAAATATGCTACAATAATAAAATTCGGGAAAAGGAGAGAAGGGGCAGAGAGAGCTTACTTGTTGACCAACAAATAGCTTCTTCTGTTCATTAAGAGCTGTATCTCGGGCTTTCAGCTGCTGCTCCAACTCCTCCATCTCTCCCAAGCGATGAGTTGCCACTCCAACCTCCGTCTCCAGCAAAGCAATCTTCCCTTTCAGCTCATCAACCTTCAACCGCTCACCTTCAAGGTCATTCAAATCCTTCAACAACTTAAGCTTATCCCCCAAAACCTTCCTCAACTCCTCCTGCTGCTTGCCATAGGCTACCTTGAGTTTCCTAAACTGAGTATCAGTCCAGGATAATCTTTTGTGGACCTCCGTATTTAAGCTTGAAGGACTCAACAGCAGTACAAGAAAAGTGGGCACTCAACTCAGAGGTCTCAACAGCATTGGCCGTCCAGCGCTCAGTAGGAGGAAGGGCCCTTCTCATGAACATAGTAGAGGCCTCAGGCCCGGCAATAATGGTTCCCTCTTTGATGGAGCAGTCAGGGATATAAGGAAGGTCTTTTGTGGAGTCAATCAAGGGGTCAACCCCATCAGAATCATAAGGATCAAACGAAGGCTCCAACTCATCCTTGGGAAAATCCTCTTGGAATTCTAAAAGGCGGTCATAAGATGGAAGAAAATCTGAAAGGCTAGAAGAGCCACAAATAGAAGACCCAAATAGTTCAATTAGCCTAGCAAAACTGGCAGGAGTAGAGTCAACAACCCTGGGGGAGAGTACGAAAAGGACATACCGGCTTGAGCGGGAGTCTTAACAGCTGACTCCGGAAACATGAGTGAAGTATTAGATGAAGGCACGAGATCATTAAGCTTCACATCAGGAGAAGAAAAGGCGAGAAAGGGAGTAGAGGCTTCAGCAACAGGAGCAGGCATCTCCATAGATGGAGACGCTACAGTCTTCTTCCCTATCCTGAGATTTAGATGAAGGGTAGGCTTCTAGGTAATCCCCAAATCAGAACTGGGCAGGGGATGCTTCTTGCTCGATGGGTTCAGAAGCGATGTCAGAAGCGACTTGATCATTGGCAAAAGAAACACGAGGTCCGGAACGGCTGGTACTACCTTTTCCAACAGGGACATCGGTAAAGTCAAAGCCCTTGCTCACGTTTCCAAATATTTTTTTTAAACTCATCTCTACGAAAAAAAAGAGATCCATTGACAAAATAAGAAATAGTCATGGAAAACACTCGTAAAAGGCATAAAAAACCACACACCTTTTCTATCCTTCAAAACCATAAAATGGTGGCCTGGAGGAAGCACTTTCCTACTAAGGCCGGCCATCACCAGAAGACCCTCGCTAAAAGTCCGGCAAGATGAAGGGTTAGCAATAAGACGCTCCAACAGGTCGGTATCATAACCATCTTTAGGGGGAGCATCGGAAATGGTGGTCCCGGCAGGAAGGATGGAAAGGGCATCAGGAAGAAAATCAGAAGAAATAAAGAGATAACTGTTCTTCCAATCATGAACACAATTCAAGATGTAATTGGTGCAACTAGGATATTTCGGAGCACGAAGCTTCTTGAAGGTCAGCCAATGCCCATCCCAGCAAAGCTTGTAAAAACGGCAAAACAGGGGAATGGAGGGCTGACCAGAAAGGGACAAACATGCAACTTCGAAGTGGCTGGTTTTGCAAAAAGCAATGGGATGCATTTGGGGAAAATGACACCCATAGCTCTTAAGAACAGAAATCAAAAATGAGGACAGGGGATATCGGACATTGCATTGACGAAAGGTTGAAGTATAAATGGTTACTCGATCGGGCGTCGCTCCGGCACGATCCTCCGGCAAAGGAACCCTAGGGTTCAAGGTTAGAGGAAGGTCAAAATCCTTGATGAAGGCCGCGAGCTCGCCCCCGGATAGGACAGACGCAACAGATGAAAGATCAGATCGAGACATTCTGATGAAGAAAAGAGGACTAACCTGTGGAAAAACGACACAAATAGCAGAAAATTGCCGGCAGTTGTAGAAGAAAACGGATAACCCCTTTTTCTCCCATCAGCGATTAATAAATAAGAAAAAAATCATCGGGGTACGAGATTCACTCCCACAGCGACACGTGTCCGACCTGACAAGTAAACTGCCCTCAACCACCAAACATGTTTACAGCTGGTAAAAAGGGTAAAAAGTCAGGGTAAATGAGAAGTCAGAAGGCCCTTAAAAACTAGGCAAATGGAAGGGACCGCAGAATGGGTAAAGGCCCGTCAAAATTAAGTCTCTAGTGTTCTTCACCCTTGATTCTCGAACGAACTAGAGACTAGGGGGGACTTGTTGGGATATACCCACGAATGGCCTCGAAGAAGGACAAAGACTCAAGAAAGGATGTGTCCGAAGCTTAAGGAAGAAGCGCCTGGGGCGGAAGGGCCCGCGTGAGAGCAAATGGAATTAAAATATTCCTTAAAGGTACATCTCTGACAGGATGGGACCGGAGCTGGCCTCGGGAATAGGCGAGCGGCGATGTGATGGCTTCAAAGGACAAAGGGAGCCAATGAGGGGCTTCCTGGACCACGAAAGGGCCTCCGTACGTACAGTGTTCCATGTCATTAGGAGAAGCTGTACGTCGGGAGCATTAAATGCTCCCTGCAGCATTATATGCAACGGGGAAGGCTTCGAGTATAAAAGGAAAGAGTAAGCCAGAAACAAGCTAAGTTCTCTTAACTCTCTACTATTTCGGCTTACTTCCGATGAAAAAACTCTTACTCTCACGCCGGAGCTTGGTCACGAAGATCCCCTTTGGGGCCCTCCGGGGCCCTTCGTGTCTAGGCTAAAGGTGTTTCTTGTTTTGTAGGACACTTCCATACCTTGCAAGACACCTTGAAGTCGCTAACCTGGAAGAATACACCCCCCCCCCCCCCCGGGATTCTGGGAGGCAACATTCAGTTTACCTGAGTTAGCCCAGGTCTATGAGATAAAATCTCATGGCTCAAACCGTTTCTTGTTTAAGTCCCTCACCAAAGACCTGCAACTGATAATCGGTGCCACTCAACGAGAAGAATGGAGAGGCCGATTCTTCTTCGTAAAGCGATCGAGTGTCATAGGGGGTCACCCGCTTCCTCATAGATGGATTGTTAAGGGTAGGAAGACCTGTCATAGAAATTTAGGGTTAAAATGTATTATTATTAAATTGTTAACCTTGGATGTTTGTCTGCGCAGTGCCTAGTCTATTGGAGATTAGTCCTAAAGAACAGGAGACTGAAGCCAATTTGGAGAAGTTTTTGAGCATCCCTGAATCCGAGCGTTCACTCCGTTGTGACGAGATTTCCGCTGCCTCTTACCATACTCCCAGCATGTCAAGCTGTAAGTACCCATGAATTTCACTTATTTGTTTTCTGTAAATATCCATTGTCTGACATTCAAGGACTCTTTCTCAGTCGCTTCCCCCATATTCGATCTTGAAGACATGGACGTTGTCCTGAGCTCCGGAATCGGTACCGAGGATGACATAATGGTCCTTGGGTCTGTGAAGACTGAACCTACTCCCCTCACCAGGATTCCTTCATCCAGGGCCTCCGAAATCAAGAGGAAGACCCGAGGGTCAAGTGCTGCTGCTACCACTCATGCTGCTCCCAGTCCCATCTTAGACCTCTCAGCTACTATAAACGAGTCCCTCATCCACCAGGTAATCATTATGTTGTTGTGAATTTACTTTGTCGATTCCGACCGTAACCCTGAATTCCATTGTGTTTCAGGCTACCTGAAAATGCATGAACAATGGATCGTCTACTCAATCTAGCTAATCGGACATCAAAACGTAGTTAACCGATTTTTTTATTGATCAACAAAGAACAATTACAATTAGTAAACACTTAGAAACACAACATAGAGAAACACCTTGAAAACACACACTTAGCAGAAATCACACACGCTCAGAACCACCTATTACAAAGATCAAACATCTATTTATACCCAGCTGGCCGATCCCCGTCCGAACCTTAGGTTCCGTCAGTCCGAACTTCAGGTTCGGACCATGTTCGGCCAGACCTAATTTGGCATGAACCTGTTCCTTGCTCGATACTTCACACGACACACATATCAGGTATCAAAAAACTCCCCCTCGTCGTGTGCAGTATTTCTACTCTTCTACATCATCAAATCTATATCTTCAACCAAGCTCACCATCAAGTGTAGAATCTGTTCGTCCAATGAAATGAATCTTCGAACAAACTCCTCCTCAAATTTATCGTATCTTGATCTTGAATACTTGACAATTACTGGTGTATCTCTGGTCTTTATCAACAGCTTCCGAAGACTTGAAGTTGTGATTACTTGCACTTTAGCAACCCTCATCAATACTTAAATAATCTTGGCACAAAACGTCTCTTCGAGACTCCAAGATATGACTTTTGAAAATTGAATTTTGTATCACGTGTTGATCAGATCGAAAATAAAGCAGAAACAAAATCTTTTTGACTTTTAGAAAATTTATATCAAAACAAACTTAAAATCTTTTTGATCTTTCAAAGTTTATGCTTAAACATACCGAAAATCTTTTTGTTCTTTTCTGAAATGAAATGAAATCACAATACAGAATCAAACGCTATTTTTGGTATGAGAAAGATCACTATATGGGATCATATTGGTCATAACGCACTGAACTACACTTCAATTTTAATTAATTGAAAACACATAAGTCATACTGATTGCTGGTATAATTTGTCCATCTTAAACTCAGGCAGAATCGTACTCATACCATCTGGATATGTTAAGGTATTGATTAGATTTGTTTTGACCAGTGTACCCCACACTATCAGACATACTCAGACATTTTCTGTTTGACTTTCTTTTTCCTTTTGTGTGATAACACTTGTGATTTTTCACAATAGCATAGTATTTTTCATGATATTGTCAACTGTGTTCCATGCAAAAAGAAATAAGAACTATAAATCATCTACCTTAAGGTCGATCTTTCGATACACAGATAAGGCCTCGGATTTAACAAAATAAGAAAATAAAACAAGTTGAAGTTGTATAACTCAACAACAATCAGGTCGGTACTCCCGTACACGCAAAGAAAGTCCGATGAGTTATACGAAATACCAAAGAAAATAAAGCAGAACGTCAAACGAACAACGATCAGGTTGATCTTTCGATACGCAGAGAAAGTCCGATCGTTTGACAAAATAAAGAAAATCAAACAAGTTTAAATCTTTGCAAAATGAACACATGTATACATAGTGACTTCTCATTTTGAATTTCACACTTATTTTTCTTTTTGTGTCATGAAATATGCATCAAGATGTTATCCACATGGTCAAGCATTAGTATTTAATGTATATCACATCTGAATACTTTCTGATTTGCCGAGCCTACCAAGCACATCAAACAATGATCTTATGGCTCTTTCATCTACTCTATCCATGAGTCAGATACAAAAGCCAATGTACCATCATTTCCCAATGATGAATTTCTGAAATTATATATTTTGCATGTATTCACCTTCTTCCCATAACATGCTTTTTCTCAATTACTCCCCCTTACTCACAATTCTCCCCCTTAAAATGAAAACTCTATTTATGGATTTTTATTTTACACAAAACAAAACTCTATTTTTGGGTTTTGAGAAAAACTTGTAAGTAACAAAAAAAGATCAATCAACACGGATAGTTTCCAGGTTTAGAATCGGAAATTTGCAGAATTAGAAAATTATGATCATGAAATTTAAATTATGCAGAATACTCCTCCATCAACAACTTTGCAATCGTCGATAGGTCTTCTAGAAGTACCTGCACACTGGTCAAACTGATTAGTTCATAAAGGACCCAAAGCGGATCGCTTCTGGTCGACCAGTGTCCTGGTTTTGCTTAGAAACCACCTTAAGTTTCCATTGTTGTTGTTTTGGTAAATCAGTTTGTGATAAACTTATCACAGGTGACTGTGATGATGAACCTACACTTTGAACCTTTGAGAACATTGGAACAAAACGTTTTTGTTTATGAAAGAATGTAGGTTCAACGTCATCAAAAACTCTGCCTTGTTCATCAAAGAACATTTGTTTGTCAGGTTTACCAAAAACTGGTTTCTTATGAAACCGTTGTGGGGAATCAGCAGGTAGTGGACAATCCTTTGCCATATGCCCTATTCGGCAGCAAACATAACAAATTCGTTTTGTTTTGTCCCACTTTTGATGTACCTGCGAAGAATTACACATAGAAATATCTCGAACATGATCAGAATGAGAATCATATACCTGATGTATGTGATCATGGACCCATTTAGATGCTGGGCTTCGAGATTGAGAACTTTCAGAAGAAACTCGAGCTTTCACAAAAACTTCAGAAATCTTTCAAGCATCAACACAATGAAGAGGAAATTCTTTATCGGAGAAAAGCTGAGCAGAACCTTTGAGCTTGTAGAATCTCTCAGGTTGAACTTTTTCAGCCTTAAACACATCCTTCTTCACTTGCTTCAGCTTCAGTTTCTTCACATCTTGAGATGATGAGTCTGAAGCCTGCTTATCTGTTAAATCTTTTGCTTTAAAGCCTAGACCCACATGCTTTCCAACAACTTTCTCCTCAGAATTAGAATGTCCATTTTTTGCTAATCGAGAAAATTCAGCTTTCACTTCAGTTACATTCTTTTGATCATAAAAGAGCTTTTCATCAAACTCAGATTTAGACTGAATCTTCTCACTTGAAGTAGCTGATTTCTCATTATCAGCAGAAGATGAACCAGACACAAACTTTAGAGCTGGATGAACCTCAGATTTCTTTAGCTTCTTATTCTCCTTGTTCTTCTTTTTCTTCACAACGTTGTCTTCCTCAGCAGTAGATGATGATACATTTGAATAATCAAATTCAGAAACTTGCTCTTTTACTTCTTTGAAAGCTTCATTGATCTGAGTAGGGGGTGATGCAGTTTTATCAAACATCTTCTCAAAATTAGCATCATTAGCTAAGAAACTTGTGAAAATGAAAAGAAAGCAGTACAAGAAAGGCTCGAACACAAAGGCTAAGCTCTTTCACGAGAAAGCCGTGAAGCTCATTGCTGAAAATGAAAAGAAAGTGGTACAGGAAAGGCTCGAACACCAAGCTGCCATGGTTGAGGTTGTTGAGACAACCGAGGTTTCGGACCTGGTCTCCCTACTGCAGGCTAGGCTCAAGATGGTGAAGGAGGCTAGGGATCTGAAGCTTGTGAACCTTGGATGGAACCACCTCCTATGGCTAAAAAAGTTACAAGATACTGTCCGCGAGGGCTTTGATTTAGAAGAGATCCAAGAAGCAAGGGGTTCTGCCTTGGTCACAACCGGTGGTAGCAGCGAGATGGAGGTGGATTAGGTCAAGACCCAGGATGTTGAGTGCTAGGATGAAGCGAGAAAGGGAGGAGCTGGAGGAGATGAAGGCAAGGAGATGGATGCAGGGGCTGTTGATGCAGCAGCCACGGGTACTGTTCACTAGCCCGTGGTCCTTTGTCTTTTTCCTGTTTTAGTGAAACTTTTTTAAACATCTTTTTTGTATTGGTTGCCGGAGGTTTGATTCCCGGTGTTACAATGTTCCACCCATAGGCTAAACACTTGTGGTTCTAACTCTAAACCACCCTGAGGTGGTTGGACAATTTGCTCCAACCAAGGAGTGGTTCTTTATATATATAACTACTTTTGAACTATGTGCTTGTGTGACGTCTTTATCCTTACTGCATAAACAAATATGTAAGTCTGATAAATGTTGTACCCTGGATTTTGCACTAATAATGTTACTAATGTTCCTTAACAGGTTCAAGCCCCTGAATGTCAGATATCCATGGGCTGTACTTGTAGCTGATCGGTACCCTAGATTATTGTTTATTATACCCCAGGATGTTGTACATCCAGGGCTGCATATTTATATTATTTAACCCCAGCATGTACAGTGACCCAGCATGCTAGGGCATTGACACTAACAGTTTGTTCTTGACTTTGTTTGATCGATAAGTTAGGTGCAGAAGATTGAATAACGGTCAAGGAGACTTAGTCAAAGTCAGAAACACGTGCAGAATGGAAGACCCGCCGCTAAACTCGCTCAAAGCAACGACCAAGAGTCGTTGGAAGAAGATCCCTGAAATCTCGGACTATTGGTTAGGATTTTCGATGTATTTAAACGCGCATAGGCTTTATTTTTCTCACTGTCGTTCACTTGTATTCAGGAGGACAGGCCTTGGGATCATACTAAAATCGCCTTAGGGGGACATGATACCCCAGGCTGTCAGGTGTGGATTACAGGCGACTAACAATGAAGCAGAGTATGAAGCCCTGATTGCTGGCCTAAAACTATCTTTACATCTTGGGATCCAGAACATCCAGGTATATGTTGATTTCCTACTTTTAACTAATCATTTCAATGGATCTTATGTAGTGAAAGGGTAAAAACTAGCCAAGTACCTAGAAGTTGTGAAGGCTATATCCCATGATTTTCAAACTTTCAACATACAGCAAGTACCCAGGGATGAAAATGCTGAAGCAGATGCATTAGCAAACCTGGGGTCATCATTCAAGGCAATGGAGGATACACATATCCCCATAATCCACATACTTAGTCCAATAAGCAATCAACAAGAGAACTTGGAAGACAATGATCCTGGGGGCATGGTTTTGGCATCCAATACCCAGGATGCACAGTGCCCTGATACCCAGGATGCACAATGTCCTAATACCTAGGATGAATAGTGCCCTGATACCTAGGATGCATAGTGCCCTGATACCCAGGATGCACAGCGTCCTAAGTAACCAGGATATCTTATCGTCCTGGACTAGACCCATCATAGAATACCTACAAAGCAGCTCCATCCCAAAAGAAGAAAAAGGTTCCAGAGCATTCAGAACTAGAATGGCCAGGTACGTTCTCATTAAAGGTGAATTATATAGAAAATATGTGGCAGGAACATACCTAAGATGCTTGGAGGATAAAGAAGCTCAGGAAGTAATCAAAGATATCCATGAAGCCGACTTTGGAAACCACACAAGGGGCAGGTCTCTAATGTCTAAAATCTTGAGAACAGGTATCCTTGAGAAAAGATGCCCAGGATTTTGCCCTTAAATGTGATGCTTGCCAGAGACACGCCAATATTCCCCATCAATCTGCTGAACCCTTGCATCCTATCCCTGCATCCTGGCCCTTTATGAAATGGGGAATGGACATTATGGGCAAGCTACCCAAGGCGCCAGGAGGCAAAGTCTTCATGTTAGCTATGACTGATTACTTCTCGAAGTGGATAGAGGCCGAAGCATATGTGCAAATAAGGGAAAAGGAAGTTATTTCATTCATCGGGAGGAATATCATAAAAAGATTCGGCATACCCTCCAAAATAGTGTGTGATAATGGGTCTCAATTCACTGGCAAGGGGACTACTGGATTCTGTGAAAGTTGGGGAATAAAGATGATAACTTCTACACCAGTGCATCCTCAGGCTAATGGCCAGGCAGAGTCTAGTAACAAGATTATCATCAACAATTTGAAGAAAAGACTCAAGGAAAAGAAAGGAAAATGGGCAGAGGAACTACCATTAGCATTGTGGGCTGATAGAACCACACCCAAAAATGCTACAGGCCAAACCCCTTTTTTCTTGGTTTTTGGTACGGAAGCGGTCATTCCAACGAAAATGGTTGTCCCAACATTCAGGGTCATCAGGCATACCTAGGATACAAATAATGAGTTCCTGGTTGACTATCTTGACACCGTGAATGAACTAGGAGAACAAGCTTCTTGGAGAATGGCCGCATATCAACAAAGAATATCTAAGAACTACAACAAGCATGTGACAATCAGAAGGTTCAGGGTAGGAGACTTGGTTTTAAGGAAGGCATTCCTAAACACGACGAATCCAGGGGGATGGTAAGTTGGCCCTCAAATGGGAAGGCCCCTACTTAATCGACTCAGAGGCAGGTAAATGGGAATATTGACTTGCTAACATGGATGGTGATTACTACTGAGACCGTAGAATGCAATCCATTTGAAAGCTTATTTCATGTAAGTATAGCACCCAGAATGTGGCACGTCAGGTATGTTTCCTAACAAATGAATTGATCGAGGTATTTCTCTTATAGTTTTTATTATTATCAAATGCTTTTGCTATATTTTTACTTTACCAAATTTTATCATTTCCCATGAAAACTACTAACCTCTTTGGTTGAGATACTTGGATGAAAACAGATAGCTAACTCTGGATGCATGAAGCCAGGGATGTGTTTCTCCTAAGTTAGAGACTGGCCATCTCTCCTCCATTCAAGGTATCTAGTATACCTTCTAAGGTTTGAGAGGATATCACCTCTCCTACGTGTGGGTAATCGCCTGTAGCACACGACCCCCGCCTGTAGCGCACGTTAACCCATATATTGCACCCACGATCATGGGATCAACCTGTGTTAATAGCATGGGTGACAACCTCATGATTCTTGGATATATGGGGGTTCCTTAAGGTTTTTGGTGTTTTCAAGCCAACATAAGACACACGAGGCAATACCCTAGTTCGCCGGTTCGGCTCGAGGTGGACCCTAGAATTCGCCAGTACGGCACCGGGCATGACCCTAGTTTGCCGGATCGGCACCAGGTTTAACCCTAGGATTTTTGGGCTTAACCCCAGGATTTTTAGTTTTGATCCCAGGATTTTTGGGTTGGATCCCGATTGTTAATTTTGTTCCTAACCTATGCAGGGTCTACCTGAATGATTATACCCTAGGATGGCACGGTAGTGCCAAATCCTAGGATTTCGGTGTCGATTAAGCAACATTTTAGGTTTTCGCTGAGGAATCAAAAGCGGAATTGCAACAAGGACAGAAGAAATTATTTGCTTGCACGAGAAAGAGTTTAGCATTTAGGGGCTGTCCCAGGATGTAGAAGGTATTGATTATTTTAAGATTCTTATTATATTTGTGTGTTCATTTGTGCAGAAAAGTTAAAGATATTATGCAGACATATAGTTCAAAAGCAAATATTTATATTAGAGGTAACCACCCCTTGGTTGGAGTAAAGTGTCCAACCACCTCAGGGTGGTTTAAAGTTCAAACCACAGGTACTAAACCCGCGGGTGGAGCAGAAGATCTTTGCCTTGGCCAGGGCTTCGGCATCAGTTGGTATGAAAACACCAAAAACCTTAAGGAACCCCCATATGTCCATTATTCATGAGGTTGTCGCCCATGCTGTTAACACAGGTCGATCCCATAATCATGGGTCCAATATGTGGGTTAACATGCGCTACAGGTGGGGGTCGTGCGCTACAGACGATTACCCAAACGTAGGAGAGGTGATATCCTCTCAAACCTTAGAAGGTATACTAGATACCTTAAACGGAGGAGAGATCTCCAGTCTCTAACTTAGGTGAAACACATCCCTGGCTTCATGCATCCAAGTTCACGCATCTGCTTCAAGTGCCTTAAATACAAAAGTCAATAGATTTTATAGAGAATAATAAAAAATAAGAGTAAAAATAGAACAGAAGTAAGAAAAATACCTTACATAAGATAAGCTTTCAATTGAATCGCATTCCATGGTCTTGGTAGTAATTCACCTAGGGTATCATACCTGGGACACATCATCCTAGTGAATCGCATTCCATGGTCTTGGTAGTAATTCACCTTCCATATTAGCAAGCCAATATGCCCCATTACCTGCCTCTGAGTCAATCAAATAGGGACCTTCCTGATGAGTGGTTTCTAGATACACTTAATTGTTATACCCTGAATTCTCGGCTAATAATCCAGGGGCAGGTATTACCCAGGAATCGCATGACCCGGAATTAAACAGGTAAAGTACAAAGTGACCCTGAATAAATAGAGGGTAAGGTAATGTCCCAGGATTTCTCGTAATTCCAGGGGAATACATGTTTGTTCTATTTGTTTTGGTTATGTGTTATGATGACCCAGGATGTGTTTAACCCAGGGTCGCTTTATTCTCATATGACCCGGCATGTGGGAATGACCCTGCATGCTAGGATATCGTTACTAACGTATCTTGCACTTTTGTTTAAGTGGAAACAGGTTGACAAAGTCTTCTAACAGTCACACTAAACAAGGAGAAGGCTTTATTCGCACGTGGTCAATGTCAGTTAGCTGGAAACTCGGTCAACTAACAGAAAGAGACGTTGAAGAGGAGATCCCTGGAATATCGGAGAAGTAGTTGAAGACCCTAGAGCATAAATAGGACCCTTAGATTCATTTTTCAGCTCATTGAAGCTTCACTAATTGTATTCTCGTATTATTTTCTCTGCAAACTCGTTGTATTCGACATTTTTGGTGATCAATAAACTGGTAGCGTGTGTTATCGCTGCCCGGGGTTTTTGTGACGGCGGTTCCTTAGAGACATCTAAGGACTAAGGGCTTTTCCCTAGTCAAAATCTCGGTGTTTTCGCCTGCATTTGAGTATTCATTTGTGTTACTGAGTTTTTACATACAATTGGCAAACTGATCCAGGGTTCTGTACCCAGGATTTGGACTTTTGACCCGGAAATTCAATTATTGCCCCAGGATTTATGCAAGTACTTTTCAAACTTTAAATTTAAGCATCAAACCACACATTCAAATTTGGTTCAAATCTTGCTAATTCTACTTTAGTAATTTTTAGCCAAAACAATTTGGCGCCCACCGTGGGGCAATTGGTGTCAATCTTTTGTCAAACGCTTTTTAGATTCATCCTGAACTTGATTTTCACAAAAATCTATCAAAAAATGTCAACACAAATGATCCCCTCGAATGCTTCGGTTCCTGCTACAAGCACTGCAACGATTGGGGCCATTCTACCAAGGGTCAACGCCTCAGTCCCAGCAACACACAACGATGGATCAACGGGTAACAATGAACGAGTAGAGACGGATAACATCAATGAAGACCCTGTTCTGATATCCAATGATGATATTCTCTCTTCGCTCACCAGAATGGAGCGCCAAATGGAACATCAACAAAAGCTGAACGAAGAATTTCTGGCCCAACTAACAAGCTTAAGATCAGAGGTGCCCAGGATTGCGCCAGTTCAGCCTTCACCACTCGACCCCAGGATTCTCAGTTTCAGTACTCCTGGGAGCAGTTCCAGGATCCGTGACGACTCTACACAACCAGAAAGGAGACCGGCGTTCCATACTCCTCAGATGACCCAGACTGATCCACCCAGGGTGTCCACTGTTAGGGACCCTGTTGTTCATCCTGGGATAAATGTGCCCCAGGATGTTGGTAACACTCCTCAAACTCTTGCTCATTATGCTACTACTAACAATTCTGTGCAGGATTCAGGAATAAGCCCATCTGTGGAACGAGAAATCCAAAAGCTCAAGCAAATGATCTCGAGTGTCCCAGGAGTGGTGCAGCCTATCCCTGAAGTTGGGCCTGCAAGCCATAGGATGTCCAGATTTGCTCCATCTATTTGTGATGTGGAGATTCCCAAAAGGTTCCAAACACCCAGCATGAAGCTTTACGACGGCACAACAGACCCATAAGAGCATGTGGCACAATACCGCGAAAGAATGGAGGTTATCCACATGCCACCTGAAATTAAGGAAGCCTGCCTATGTAAGGGGTTTGGGTCCACCTTAACGGGGGCAGCTCTCAAATGGCTCCTAGACATTCCTCCCTATTCCATTGCTTCATTTTCGCAATTGGTTAACTTATTTAACAGTCAATTTTCTTGCAGTCGTAGTTTCGAAAAACTAACGAGTGATCTGTATAGGATAACCCAGAATGCAGGAGAAAGCTTAAGGAACTATGTCAGCAGATTCAGCAGAGAAGCTTTGGAGATCCCGAATATGGACATGGCAACTGCAGTCCAAGCCTTTAAAATGGGGCTGAACAAGGACTCATCATTTTACGAGGATCTAGTCATGAACCCATGTCATAAGATGGATGAAGTTCGTCACAGGGCTCTCCGCTTCATCAGACTGGAGGAGGATAGGAAAATCCTGGGAAAGAATGAGTCCTCCTCAGGATTCAACGGTTCCAGCAGAAAGTCAGAATCCACACATCCTAGGTCACAAAGGTCCAAGCCTTATTCAAGGCCTGATGAGCGCCGAGTAAACAGTCTGGAACATGATGAGGACGATGAAGAATATCCTTCTTTTAATGACTATTGCTTTACTACTGACGTTTCTGGTGTGATGTATGCTATGCAGGATCTCGACGACAAGGCAAGGTGGCCCAGAAAGAGCGATAAACCCTCCACATGGAAGGACAAGTCCAAGTGGTGTGCCTACCACGAAGACTTTGGTCATCAAACTGAAGATTGTATGGCCCTGAGAAGAGAGATCAGCTATCTACTCAGCAAGGGCCATCTAAAGGAACTGTTGGGAAAAAAAGAAGGACAAATCCAGGGAACAGAATCCAAAATCCAGGGACAACGGTGCAAGGTCCCAGGATTATAGACGCTCCGATGACTATCCCGAAAGAGCATCATCACCACCCCCGGATGCTAATGTAGTTCATTTTATTTCTGGTGGTTCTGATATCTGTGGTACTTCTTATTCTGCAGCAAAGAGACACGCCAAGGAATCAAAATCAGACAGGGACCAAAGACCCAGGAAGAGATCCGTTCAGCAAGATGTCAAAGAAATTACATTTGGAGAAGATGATAGACGTAACATCATAGACCCTCATCACGATGGGCTAGTGATAACTCTTCATATTGCCAACATCGTCGTGAAAAGGATTCTGATTGATGGAGGAAGCTCAGTAAACATAATCCAATTAGAAGCCTTGAACAAGATGGGAATCCCGCACACAGAGATCATCTCGAAATCCACGGTACTTGTGGGTTTTCAGTGGTGAAACGAAGAACACTCTGGGAGAAGTAAAGCTTCCAGTCTATGTAGAGGGACTCAATTCAGTCCAGCGCTTCTGTGTGATGGACGCGCCATCAGGATACAATGTAATCCTGGGTAGACCCTGGATTCACGACAACAGGGCTGTACCCTCAACATATCATCAATGTGTGAAGATACCGACACCTTGGGGTGTGATCACAATTAACAGTGATCAGCAGGAAGCTAAGGAATGTTACACCACGGCGATGAAGACATCGTCCAAACCAAGGCAAGCATAGCAATTAAAGAAGAAGGCCCGGGAAGCCTTGGAAGCAAGGGAGCAAGACGTCAAAGCTGTTGAGCTAGATCCCTCAAATCCAGGGAAAAAGGTCTATATTGGGACGAATATTCAAGGGCTGGTAGAGGAGCAATTAGTGAATCTACTCAGGACCAGGATGTCAGCCTTCGCTTGGTCTCATGACGATATGACAGGTATTTCCAAATCTATTATCACACATAAACTTGGAATTGATAATTCTTTCAGGCCAATACATCAAAAGAGAAGAAAATTTGCGCCAGAGAAGAACGTCATAATCCAGGAGGAAGTGGACAGATTACTAAAAGCAGGGATGATCAGAGAGGTCAAGTTTCGCAGGTGGTTAGCCAACGTGGTGGTGGTGGGAAAAAAGAATGGTAAATGGAGGGTATGCGTGGATTACACGGACCTGAACCGTGCATGCCCGAAAGATCCATTCCCCTTACCTCACATAGATTCCATGGTCGATGCAACGACATGCCATGAAATGTTGACCTTCATGGATGCAACTTCAGGATTTCAGCAAATTCAGATGGAACCCCAGGATCAAGAAGACACAGCATTCATAACACCAACAGGTATATATTGTTACATAGTTATGCCCTTTGGACTGAAAAATGCAGGGGCAACATACCAGAGATTGGTCAACATGATGTTCAAAGAAAAGCTGGGGGACACGATGGAGGTATATATCGACGATATGGTGGTCAAATCCAGGGTCACCAGTGATCATGTCCAGGATGTCAAGGATTCCTTTGATATCTTGGATAAATACAACATGAAGCTGAATCCAGAAAAATGCCACTTTGGAATCGGAGCAGGTAAATTCCTGGGGTACATGGTAACAAAGAGAGGAATAGAGGCAAGTCCAGAGCAGATCAGGGCAATTGCCAACCTGAAATCGCCTACCAGCACCAAGGAAGTTCAAAGACTTACAGGTAGAATTGCTGCCCTTAATAGATTTATATCAAAATCCTCGGAAAGATGCAGGGAATTTTATGATATCCTGAAGAAAAACAAGAAATTCGAATTGAAGGAGCAACACGAGAAAGCTTTCCAGGATTTGAAGGTATATTTATCCACGGCACCCTTGTTAATGAAGCCTAATCCAGGGGAACCCCTGTCCCTGTATTTGGCGGTGTCCAGAAACACGGTAAGTGCAGTCCTGACCAAGGATGCAGAAGGTCAGCAACACCCTATATATTATGTAAGTAAGAGTTTGCTTGATGCTGAATCCAGGTACTCACACCTTGAAAAACTTATATTAGCCCTATGTATGGCATCTACTAAACTTAGACATTATTTCGAAACTCATACAATTCATGTTAGAACTAACTACCCTATAAAGTCTGTTTTGCGAAAACCAGAAATGTCAGGTCGAATGGCTAAATGGTCGGTGTAGCTCAGCGCATATGATCTGATCTATGAGGCCAGAACAGCTATAAAATCTCAGGCTCTAGCTGATTTTGTGGCTGATTTCAGTACCGACATACAACAAGAAGCAGACCATGAAAGAGCCTGGATACGGATCGGTCTGGTTGAATTGATCAATGCAAACGTAATCAAAGTATGAATCAACACACAAACAAGTAAATAAACTCAATCTCTTTATTGAATAGAGAATCAGAGTACAGAGAATTACAGAGAAAACCTCACTGACCAGTTCACTCAAAATTCTCTCAAAAACTATCTAAATTACAATGACACAAACCTATTTATAGACCTACGGACGTCCGAACTCTACTGCTTGTCCGAACCTCAGGTTCGGACAAGGCTCGGCCAAGACTCGGCCAGAGTTCGGCCGTCAGACCAAAATCCAAAACTTGTGTCTTCGCTTGATCCAGCTCATTGCCATTTCGGGTATCAACAAACTCCCCCTTGGCAACAGCTGGACCGTTCTTCATCAACCCTGAGTATCTGCAGCTGCTCCATCCTCTTTCCAAACCAACTCATGGTTATTTCCAGCATAAATGTTGAACGCAAAACAAACTCTGATCACCCTCTGGAACTTCAATGCTTGATCCATAAAATCAGGATGATACAGAATTGGATTGTGATACAACTCATCAATATCAGCTTTTGACAAGTTAATCAGCCACATGGGATCATAAATCTTCACAACCTGATTTTCTTCCTTCAAAACAATAACAGCTTCACCAGTCTTCTCGTTATAATACCACCACCTCAGATCTTTGATAAAGTCTTGTTGCATCTTCATCAGTGGTATCTTCTTCATAACCTCAGGCTTCTTTCGGAACACCAGAACTATCAGTTTCTTACCAGTTAATGCATGAATTCTTGTTGAAGATCTACGTCGTTTTGGCCTTTGTGGATTCAAAAACTGAAAACCATCACGACATTCTTTCTCAAGAATCTTCTTAAAATGCATACCCATTGCATCATCGCCATATCAACAAAAAGGTTTTCTTGTAAGCTCACGAACATCCCAGACTGGTAAACTACTGAAATCCCTGGCTCGTTTGAAGTATTGAACTCCTTTTTCACGCTTAATCCCATAACACCTCAAACTCGAAGCGTACATCCAGCTAATAATTTCACCCGATACCCGACCCTTAAACTTGAAAGAAGATCTTTGCTTAACAGGTTTCGGAGGCGGCACATAATTTGCATGAAAGGTCTTCAGAAACTCATTAACCATCTGACTTTGCTTCTGAACCTTTGCCTCTTTAACCACAGGGTCTTCGGGTTTCTCAGCTTCTTTCTTTTTCAAAACCTCTTCTGCTTGAGCATCTTTTTCTTTTGGAAACACTTCAAACTCATCACCATCTTGACTATTGTTGAAATTTGAGTACATTTCAGGATATTCTTCTGCTGTAACATCCTCCACCTCAACTTCCTCTTCAAACATCCCATCAATGTCATCATCAGACTCTGGTTCTGGTTCAGTATACTTTTCAGGTTCTTTCTCAGTTGTCTTTCTCAGCTCTTCTTCGTTTAATTCAAACACACGTTTTAACTCTTCCACTGTCAAAACACCAACAACTTCCCCTTCTTCAAGCGTCTGCAACATTTCACCAAATTCGTTTAGACTTGTTGCTGCTTGATTTGATGGAATCACTGAAATTGGTACGGCTTCTGTTGAATCTTTCTCCCCCTGGGAAGATGATGCACCAGCACCTGAACCCGAAGTTCCAGATGGGCCTGGTCCGCCACCAACATTCCCTTGGTCATCTTCATCAGGATCCTCGTTTAAGAAACGCATCGGGTCTTCATTACACCCTGAACCGTCTCCTAACTCCCCCTGAGCTTTAAATTTCTCTATGAAGAATTTTAATTGCTCATTTAATTCAATAAGCATCTTTGACTGAGCCTGAGTAGTCTTTTCTAATTGAAGAATCTTTTGATCCTTGACTTGATCACGACTCTGAAGAGTTAACACTTGATGTTGCAAATCTTCTTGAGCAAATTTCAGCACAGTAATTCGCTTCTCTTGTGCTTCAGATTTTGCTTTCAAGGCGTCTATCTGTGTTTGATGGTCTGAAAGAGCACTTTGCAAGATGCTAGCTTGAGAGAAAGACACTGAACCTTCTTCAAAGTTAAATGTCACATCTGGTGTAGACTGAGTGGATGCTGTAGCAGTAGCAGTTGCAGAAGTAAAAACTGGCGTTGAAGATCCCATAGACTGACCAACAAACTGCACACCAGCACTTGCTGAAGGTGCTGTGCCAGCAGTTGTCGATTGGCTCTCATTCATCAAGTTTCTCAGAAAATCAGCTTGTGTATCAGACACTGAAGTCTGAACAGTTGAAGCAGCTTCAGTAGACACCGGAATACTAGTACGCGGTTGCAAAACAAATTGTTGCACACCTACACCTTTCCTCTTCTTCATTCTACCTCCAACAACTGATTTCTTTCTCCCTTTTGATGGAGTACTCGATGAACCTGCCATCTGCTGTTTACTCTTACCGGAAATCCCCTCGGTTTCAGGAACATAATCTTCATCAGATTCAGGGTCCACTACATCATATACTCTATTCTGGTAGCGCTCGATGCTTTTGTTCTGACTAACTCTGTAAGCAATATGAGCATCACTTCCTTTCTTCAGCTTCACATATTTAGAATTAACCAAAACACGAACAAAAGGATCGTTCGGTTCAGACAAATCCTCAGAATCAGCTCCAGTTTCCATGAAATCATCATCAGATTCAGACTCATCAATCAGGGTATTAACCGCTGGTGTCTCAGTCACAGTAACAGTAACTGAGACCACCGGTTCTGACATCGGCGGTTGAGAAACAACTGGTACTGGCTGCGGATCTTGATTCACTGGTTCCTGTACTATTGGAATCTGCCTCTTAGGCCTTTTTACTCTTCCCTGTTGAGGTATCTGATTCTACTCTACAATCCAACTATAATCCAACTCCTCGGAATCACTTCCATCATCATGCCGAGATGCACCTGTAACTGGTGCAATATAATTGACATTGGCAAGATGGCCAATCAATCTTTTCAACTTAGGCTGAAACTCAGGTGCCTTCTTCTGATATGTTGCTAAAGCTCCAACACTTGCTTCAGACATGTGTTTCAGTTCCATTCGATGAGCTGCATTCTTTGTTAACGTCGGATATAAATCATTAAGAACCATTTGGATGAATCTGGGATATATTGCAGCCTTCTTCTGACGTTGTGTCAGATTGTCTCTCATATAGTGAAATATCATCCCAGATATGTTGTAAGGTCTATTCAACACCAACGCGTTCATCAATGACAGAATTATCTGTTGAACTTCATCATGCCCAGAAATTCTATGTCCCAAACAAACCAGTAATACATGTGCCAAATACTTGTAAGGGACACTCAATGAAGACTTGTATATCCACTCCTTGCTAGGATCATCAGTATACCAGATACGCTTCAAAAATGCCACGTTATTTTCATGAGGAAACTCAATTCTGGCATTCGGTGAATCAGACTCTAGATGCAACACCCTACGAATATCGGCTTCTGAGATCTGAACTGGTCGGCCTTGTACTGTTGCAGCAATTCTAATCGGTGGATCAGAAATAGTATGAGCCGTACTCCAGAACTCCAAGATTATATCTCTATAAACATCACACTGCTGAGTAATAGCATGATGAATTCTTGAACGTCTCAGAAAATCAAATATTCCCGGTCCTCCAAATTTATCAAGTTTGCTTCTCGCGACCCCAATGTTTGCACAGATGTTATGTTTATCACCAATCTTTAAATCATTGGCCATATCTGAAAACAAATAAAAGGAAACATTCATTAAATTCAATGTGATTAACAAATATCATCATCAATTTTGTCAAATCATTGTCGTTTGCGTAAACGAACAACATTTGAATCAAAATTTTGAAATCGCCGAACTCTGTCCGATCTCCCTCCGAACTACAAAGTTCGGAGCCTCCGAACTCTGAGTTCGGAGCCTGAAGAACTCCGAGAGATTTGAATCTCAAAAACGATGAAAATGACCAAATCAAACAACACCAAATCACACACTCCGTCGGAATATGATAAGAAACACATAGGGTTCAATTTTAATTGATAAAATCACAGATTTAATACCCTATTTTCAGATCTATAAACTGTTATAGTCCGAACACGTTTTCTTGCAAAAAACCTCACAAAACCAGAGTAAAAACACAAACCAATAGTACCAGTGCAATCGGAACTTCAAGATTTACCTAGAACCAGTCTTTAAATCGCCAAAAACACGTTAAAAAGAAAATTGAAAATTTGGGCAGAGGTTCGGTGCACGTTCGGAGTTTACAGTAACAATGACCTCCGAACTTCACGATTGGAGTATTTATAGCCTCACACATTCGGACCTCCGAACTTCAAGTTCGGACGAACAGTGACTCCGAACCTCCCCATCGGCCAATCCCCAAACCTTGTCTGATTGTGGAGTTCGGACCTCCGAACCTCACTAATTAACACCTTCGGACCTCCGAGCCTCACATTCGGTCGTCCGATCTTCACATTCGGTCCTCCGAACTTCACGTTCGGTCGTCCGAACTCCAAGTTTGGAGATTTGCAAATTTTTCAAAATACCCCCTGATTTTGATGAATTTCTCAAATTGAACCTCAAAAGTTTTTCAAATTTACCAAAAATCTTAAACTTCGTTCAATTTTCTGATGAAATTTCTGGAATCAAATCCATTTGGTTGTTTCCGGCATAATTTGTAATCTTTCACCAACGGTTGATCGAAAATAAAACAGAATTAAAATCTTTTTGATTTTTATAAACTTTCAAACACACTAAAAATCTTTTTGAATTTTTCTAAAATTATGCTAAAACACACCTAAATATATTTTTTTTTTAATATTTGTCTGATACCACTTGAAAGAGCCTGGATACGGATCGGTCTGGTTGAATTGATCAATGCAAACGTAATCAAAGTATGAATCAACACACAACGAGTAAATAAACTCAATCTCTTTATTGAATAGAGAATCAGAGTACAGAGAATTACAGAGAAAACCTCACTGACCAGTTCACTCAAAATTCTCTCAAAAACTATCTAAATTACAAAGACACAAACCTATTTATAGACCTACGGACGTCCGAACTCTACTGCTTGTCCGAACCTCAGGTTCGGCCAAGGCTCGGCCAAGACTCGGCCAGAGTTCGGCCGTTAGACCAAAATCCAAAACTTGTGTCTTCGCTTGATCCAGCTCATTGCCATTTCGGGTATCAACAGACCATGAATTGCAGCAGCTTCAACAAGAGGAAATTTCAGGGTGCTGGACCTTGTTCACTGATGGAGCATCAAATATCAGGGGAACAGGCCTTGGAATAGTACTGAAATCGCCACAGGGGGACATGATACCCCAGGCTGTTAGATGTGGATTTCAAGCAACTAACAATGAAGCCGAGTATGAGGCCCTAATTGCTGGGTTACACCTAGCATTACACCTGGGAATTCAACACATTCAGGTATATGTAGACTCTCTTCTTTTAGCTAACCATTTTAATGGCTCTTATGCAGCTAAGGGAGAGAAATTAGTCAAGTACTTGGAAGTGGTAAAACGAATGTCCCAGGATTTTCAAAATTTTAATATTCAACAAGTACCAAGGGAAGAGAATGCTGAAGCAGACGCACTAGCAAACTTAGGTTCAGCTTCAAAACACTTGAAGATACTCATATTCCTATTATTCACATACTAACACCGGCCATAGACCAAGGTATGGATTCCCAGGATTTTGACACACTAGGTGAGACCCTGGTATCCAGTACCCAGGATTCTACTAAGGAATCCTGGACTAGGCCGATTATTCAATATTTGCAGGATGGTACTATACCAGAAACCAAGAAAGACGCCCGTGCATTCAGGATAAGAGTAGCCAGGTATGTAGTTATAAAAAATGTACTATATAAAAAATCTTTTGCAGGTACGTATTTGAGATGCTTGGAGAAGGACGAGGCCCAGGAAGTGTTCAGAGACATCCATGAGGGTGATTGTGGAAACCATACAGGGGTAGGTCCCTGATGTCCAAGATCCTAAGAACGGGGTATTATTGGCCAACAATGAGAAAAGATGCCCTGGATTTCTCTTAGAAATGTGACGCATGTCAAAGACACGCCAATGTGCCTCACCAGCCTGCAGAGCCTCTATATCCAATTCCAGCATCCTGGCCCTTCATGAAGTGGGGGATGGACATTGTTGGTAAGCTACCCAAAGCCCCTGGAGGAAAGGTATTCATGTTAGCAATGACAGATTACTTCTCAAAATGGATTGAAGCCGAAGCGTACGTTCAAGTCAGGGAAAAAGAGGTTATATCCTTCATTAAAAGGAACATATTGACAAGGTTTGGAGTGCCATCTGAGATTGTCTGTGATAATGGCTCTCAATTTATTGGAAGTAGGACCACAGGATTCTGTGAATCCTGGGGTATCAAGATGATAACATCAACTCCAGTACATCCTCAAGCCAATGGCCAAGCTGATTCAAGCAACAAGATCATCATAAACAACCTGAAGAAGAGACTGAATGAGAAGAAGGGAAGATGGGCAGAGGAATTACCCTTAGCATTATGGGCAGATAGGACTACCTCCAAGAATGCCACGAGCCAAACCCCATATTCCCTGGTATTTGGCACAGAAGCAGTCATCCCGACGGAAATGGTGATCCCAACATTCAGGATCAGTTGTCAGACCCAGGATTTGAATGACCAGTCCCTGGTTGAAGACTTGGATACCCTGGATGAGATGAGAGATCAAGCGGCTTGGAGAATAGCAGCATATCAGCAAAGAATTTCGAAGACCTATAACAAGCATGTAAGGATCAAAAGATTCAAGGTAGGAGACTTGGTCCTGAGAAAGGCGTTTCAGAACACAACAAATCCAGGAGACGGGAAATTAGCTCCTAAGTGGGAAGGTCCTTATTTGATTGATTCCGAAGCTGGTAAGGGGGCATATTGGCTGGCTAGTATGGAAGGAGACCTATTGCCAAGACCTTGGAATGCGATACACCTCAAAGCATATTTCATGTAAGGCCTTCTGTCCCAGGATTCACTTGCTCAGGTATGTGTTTTATTTTGAAATTTCACAATGGAAATTCAGGTCAGTTCTTCTCACTTAATTTACTTATTCCCCTTATATGTTTTGCTTTCGTTATTTAGTTGCTGATATTAATTACATGTTACGTTTCATTTCTAAAATTGTTATTTAATGTTTTGAATTCGCTAAGATCTATGTTTTGCAAGACGGATTGCCTAAAATCCAGGGTATCCCAGGATTCAGGGTACTCAAGATGCAGGATGATCGGAAATTCAAGGCATACGAAGCGAAGAATACTCAAGGTACTCCAAGTCAACTGCAACAAACGTATTTCTCCTAAGTATTGGGATTGGCCATCTCACTTCCGTATGGGTAAATTTTAAACCCATTCCTAAGGTTTAAGGATTATACGTCCTTCATCCGAATATGGGCTATCACGCCTCGCCTAGAACGCACGTTGGCAATTTTTGCCTCGCCCGAGACGCACGTGATCCCAGTATGAAACCCTAGGATTGTGAGATCATCCGTGTTAATAGCATTGGTGGCAACCTTGCAATCCAGGGACATATGCGGATCTCTCAAGGTTTAAAACGATTAACGCGTTTTCAAGACGGATTGGTGCTAACGTACCAACTTAAGACACTCGAGGCAATACCCTAGTTCGCCAGTACGGCTTGAGGTGGTCCCTAGAATTCGCCAGTACGGCACCGGGCTTGACCCCAGTTCGCCAGTACGGCACCGGGTTTGACCCCAGTATTTAAGGGCTGGACCCCAGAAATAATTCTAAAATTGTCATCGGGCTTAACTCCAGAAACAATTCAAAGATTACCTAGTGACCCAGGATTAATAATCTAATCCATGGTCATAACGGTCAAAGCCTAAGAAAATTAACTCCTTGTCTAGTTAATTCTGATTGATGTGTTCCTGTTACAGGAAGCATTCACGAGCCTGCTAAAGCTACGAGGAATCCCAGAATCTTGGGGGCAACCAAGAATTACTAAGGTAAACCCTAGAACCATTTCATACATTGACAAATATCAATCAAATATTTCAAACATAGGTATGTAACTAAAGCAGTTATATATATTCATAAAACCCAACCTGGGCCCGGAAAAGCTCCGGACATCCCAGGCTGGAACATGCCAAAAGACCCTGGATATCACATCCAGGGGTGGATCATTGTCTTAAACAAAATAAACCGGGAAACATCAACCGGCATCACATCACATGCATAAAAATAAAATTGTTTCTAAAACATGAACCAAAAGACAAGAAGGTGACCCCTATTCTTCAAGCTTCATCCTGGGGCACCTCCTTTGCTTCATCAACAGGAACCTCCTCCGCTGCCTCAGACCCCTGGGCTGGCTGCTCCGCTCCCTTCGGCTGGTCGATCTCCATGGCGTGGCCGGCGGAATCCTTGGACGGGGTACCCTTGCTAGACCCAGGGCCAGCATCAGGGTCACACCCAGCGGGGATGGTTGCGCCTAGTTCGCGCAGTTTGGTGGCCCATCCGGTCACATCCCACTTAGGGTTCTGAAACCCGAGATCCCTTGCCTCCTTCGCCATTTTCAGCCTGCACTGGAAAAGGGAGATGCGAGCGATGAGCCTGCCTTCATCGCCCTTAGCGGCTAAAGCAGACTCATGCGCAGCCCGTGCCTCCACTGCCTTCTTCTCAAGATCATGCACTAGACCCAGGTTTTTGTTGGCTGCTACCCTGAGCGAGTTCAGCTCCTTGGTCAGGGCAGCAACCTCCTTCTTGGCAGCAGCCTCAGCATCCTGGGCTCGCTTCTCAGCAGCCCAGACCATTTCCACGAATCGGCTAGCAATCTGCAAGAAAAGGTAATTCTATTAACATTTATGACCTTGAATTGTTTACCGTGTAGAAAATTCAGGGGTACCCAGGATTAACTTACTTGGCGGGAAGAGGCCTCGGCATGGGCACGGAGCTCTGCAGCATCCAGGTTCTCCAGAGATTGCACGACGGGGGCAGGAGCGGTGGCAGTGGCCCTGGTCTTGCGCTTAGTACCAGAAGTCCTTGAAGAAGGAGCTTTGGGAGCAGTCATAGGTTCGGTCTTCACAGAGGCAGTGACTTGCAGGTCCTGTTCGGATTCGCCTAGCATAAGGTCGTCCAGATCAATGTTTTCCAGGTTGATGGGAGTGGCAGCAGCTAAAAAAGCAAAAGTGTCCGAAATCGATAAAATCCAAGGTAGAAAAATGCAGGGTACCAACGTACTTACAACTTGACATAGTATGCGAGGTGGAGGAAGCAGCTTGGTGGAGATCGGTTCTGAATTCTCTATCAATTTCACTAACGGTCAGGAAGGCCTCAAATCTTTCGAGTGTCCCTAAATTTGCAGGACCAACGGAGCTCAGGCTGGGAACTGCAAAACACAAATCCAGGGTAAGTATTTGAATAAAATATAATCCTAATTCCTAATGCAGGTAAAAACCTACCATCTACTCTCCACCTAATTGGAAGGCTCATCCCTCCTGGAATAGTGGACCTCTTGACAAAGAAAAACTTCCCTTTCCATTCCTCATAAAACGAAGCCCGAGGAATCATCTGAGCCTCTTTGCTCAGGGCTTTGAACAGGAATCGATTGTTGCCATGGGATTTGAGTTCGTAACCCAGGGCCAACTCAGGCAGACCAACCAGGGAATCGAACTCGTTGTTTAAACGATCGATGGTACCCAAGATCCTCCAGATGATAGGAAGGGTTTGGGCGTAGGCAAGACCGGTAGCCTCGAAAAACTCAGCCAGGAGGCCGGAGAAAGGGTAAGAGAGACCCATGGAGAAAGGAGTGAAAGGAAAACAAACCCAGGTCTCCGAGCAGAAATCTGATCGGAGCCTTGCATCAAAAGGCCTGACCTCAGCGGATTCAGGGAAAAGACCCGACGACAACAATGCAGCGATGTCGCCGTCGGTAAAAGTGCAGGTCTCGAGCTCTCGATTTTGGAGGTAACGCTGGTCGAGGAAATCCTCTATCCCAGTCTTTTTAGTTAAGGTTTCCGACCGGATCTTTTTCCGAGTCATGGTCGGAGCTAATGAAGGAAAAGGCAGGATCGGAGAATTTACCTGGAAGAAGGGAATCGGAAGCTGAAAGCGTCGCCGGAAACCTTTTGCTCTCGAAGAAGATTGTGTGAAGAAAGAGGAGGTTAAAGGCTGTATTTAAAGAGAAAGAGAAGTTACAGAGGTGATGGGAAGTCTCTTGAGACGTGGCATCATGGATGCGATTTTAACGGCCACGATTAAGACGAGGGATGGTGTGACCCAAAAATTCAAATTTTCACAGCTGTAAGTTCTATCCACAACTCGCGAAAATTTGGGGGCAATTGTTATACCCTGAATTCTCGGCTAATAATCCAGGGGCAGGTATTACCCAGGAATCGCATGACCCGGAATTAAACAGGTAAAGTACAAAGTGACCCTGAATAAGTAGAGGGTAAGGTAATGTCCCAGGATTTCTCGTAATTCCAGGGGAATACATGTTTGTTCTATTTGTTTTGGTTATGTGTTATGATGACCCAGGATGTGTTTAACCCAGGGTCGCTTTATTCTCATATGACCCGGCATGTGGGAATGACCCTGCATGCTAGGATATCGTTACTAACGTATCTTGCACTTTTGTTTAAGTGGAAACAGGTTGACAAAGTCTTCTAACGGTCACACTAAACAAGGAGAAGGCTTTATTCGCACGTGGTCAATGTCAGTTAGCTGGAAACTCGGTCAACTAACAGAAAGAGACGTTGAAGAGGAGATCCCTGGAATATCGGAGAAGTAGTTGAAGACCCTAGAGCATAAATAGGACCCTTAGATTCATTTTTCAGCTCATTGAAGCTTCACTAATTGTATTCTCGTATTATTTTCTCTGCAAACTCGTTGTATTCGACATTTTTGGTGATCAATAAACTGGTAGCGTGTGTTATCGCTGCCCGGGGTTTTTGTGCCGGCGGTTCCTTAGAGACATCTAAGGACTAAGGGCTTTTCCCTAGTCAAAATCTCGGTGTTTTCGCCTGCATTTGAGTATTCATTTGTGTTACTGAGTTTTTACATACAATTGGCAAACTGATCCAGGGTTCTGTACCCAGGATTTGGACTTTTGACCCGGAAATTCAATTATTGCCCCAGGATTTATGCAAGTACTTTTCAAACCTTAAATTTAAGCATCAAACCACACATTCAAATTTGGTTCAAATCTTGCTAATTCTACTTTAGTAATTTTTAGCCAAAACATTAATGTTATATTATTTAGCTACTAAATGCACAGATATGATTACAAATTATAGTGTTCTATATAGTTAGTGGTGTAGAGAATGTTAAGAAGTAAGTGAGCTAAAGTTATGTAATTAAATCAAACAAAAGCCAAAGTGCTTATGCATGTTAAAAAGGGTTTTAAAGAAAAAAATAAATTAAATTAATATGTATGTTTGATTTGTTGCTCGTGAATACAGGAACCACCAAAATGTGAATTGGGCCTTAGCCCATGTGGAAACAAGAATGTCAAGAAATAAAGGGTTTAAAGATTTGATGTTCGAGGGGGGGGGGGGGGATTCACGGCTGGCAGGAGGCCAGCCTTTGGCTGCTATGTGCACGGATTCCAAGAGTAGCAGGTTTCGCTTTATGATTTATTTCTGTGAAGAAGCATTCGAAGATTTCAGAATCACAACGAAAGGGTTGATTTCTTTTTATTTATTTTCAAAGTCTAGTTTGTATAACACACTGATTACTTGGTTGATTAATTTTAATGAAGAATTTTATAGTGACAGTATTGAAGTTCTTTATTAATATTGTTTTGGCTAAAACTTACTTAAGCAAATTTAGTAAAACTTGAACCAAATAAGATTGTGAGGTTTGGTGCCGAGGATTAAGATACGAAAACTATTTGTAAAAATCCTGGGACAACAACTGGATTCCAGGGACTAAAGCCGGAATCCTGGGTTAAAATGTGAGTTTAGTTGCGAAATCGATTTAGAAAGTTAATAACACAAATGAAGCCTTGAATGCAAGTAGGAACACCGAGAATTTTACTAGGGAAAAGCCCTTAGCCCTTAGATGTCTCTAAGGCGCCGCCGGCATAAAAACCCCGGGTAGCGATAATACACGCTACCAATTTATTGATCACGTAAATGTTTGAGTACAATGAGTATGCAGAGAAATCGGTACGAGAATACAATGAGTAAAGCTCGAATGAGCTGAATAAATGACTAAGTGTCCTATATATATACTCCTAGATCTTCAACAACTTGTCCGATATTCCAGGGATCTCCTCTTCAACGTCTCTTTCAGTTGGTTGACCGAGTTTCCAGCTAACTGACTTTGACCACGTGCGAAATAAGTCTTTAGCTTGTTTTATGCGACCGTTAGCAGACTTCGTCAACCTGTCCTTGATCAAATATAGGCACACAAACTGTTAGCGACAATGCCCTAGCATGCAGGGTCATTTCCACATGCTGGGTCATCTATAAAATAAGGGTAACCCTGGATTATGCACATTTTAGATCATATTAATATAGAATAAAATGAATGTAAACTTCCCTGAATGAAGTCGACATCCTGGGTCATCACTTTACTATTGACACATTCAGGGTCACCGAACATTACCTGCCAAATTCAGGGTCATACGATTCCTGGGTCATACCTGCCCCTGGTCTATACCTGTACCCTGGATTACCAGCCAAAGATTTAGGGTATAACAATTGCCCCCAAATTTTCGCAAGTTGTAGATAGAGATTACAGCTGTGAAAATTTCAAATTGAGGTCTAAACCACGCCTGTTTCGATCATGTCCGTTAATTTAGTATCCACGATGCCACGTCGAGGGTAACTTCCCATCACCTCTTCAACTTCTACCCTCCTTTAAATGCGCCATTAACCTTTCTCTTTTCTCACATCAGTTTTTTTGAGAGCAAAGCTTTTCATCGACACCTCCGGCCTTCAGTCCTTTCCGATCAGGTAATTCTTCCCCTGATTTCTTTCTTTTCTCCTTACGTTGCTATGACTCGTAAGAAAATGCGGTCGGAAACGGCGGCCAAAGAGACCGGGATCGAGGATTTCCTCGATCAGAAGTATCTGCAAGCTCCGGAAATGGAAACCTGCAACTTCTCTGACGCCGACATTACCTGTTTGTTGGCGTCCAGTCTCCTTCCTGATGGTGCCGAGGTTAGGCCCTTTGACAGGAGACTTAGGTCGGATTTCTGTTCCGCAACCTGGGTCTGCTTTCCTTTCACTCCTTTCTCCATGGGGCTTTCATATCCTTTCACTGGGTTAGTGGCTGAATTCTTCGAAGCTACCGGCCTTGCCTACGTCCAGACTCTTCCCATTGCATGGAGAATTTTGGGTACCCTTGACCGCCTGAACAGGGAGTTTGATTCCTTGGTTGGGTTGCCTGAGTTGTCCCTGGCCTATGAACTGAAGTCCCATGGCAGCAACCGATACTTGTTCAAGGCTCTGAAGAAGGGTACTCAGATGATTCCTCCGGCTTCATACCATGAAGAATGGAAGGGGAGGTTTTTCTTTGTGAAGAGGTCGACCATCCCGGGAGGAATAGATCTTCCGATTAGGTGGAGAGTAGAGGGTAGGTCCTCACCTGCATTAGGAATTAGGGTTTCAATTTTCAATATACATGTTTAATGAAAACTGACCTTGAATTTTTTGTTTTTCAGTGCCCAGCTTGAGTTCCATTGGCCCTGTGAATCCAAGGACGTTCGAGAGGTTCGAGACCTTCTTGACCATCACTGAAGAGGATCGCGAGTTCAAGGTTGTCCCTGATCAAGTTCCTTCTTCCTGCTCCCATAGCATGTCTAGTTGTAAGTATCCTGGAACCCTGCCTTTTAGACCTAGGATTTTCCCTGGATTCTGCTAACTTTTTATGCTTTTTGTTTCTTAGCCGCTGCTGCTCCTGTGAACCTCGAAGAGGTGGATCTGGACGCCTATCTACTGGGTGATGATGAGTTCCAAATCCCGGCCACGGTAAAATCTGAGCCTCCATCGGTTCCCAAAGCTCCTCCCTCCAAGACCTCGGACACCAAGCGCAAAACCAGGGCCACCAGCTCCGCCATATCACTGCAGCCCCTGGAGAAATGGATGCCGCTGGGCTACTTTCACACGCTGAGGCCATCTCTCGCCAAGTACGTAAATCCTGGGTACCCCTAAATTTTCCTGCATAGTTAGACCATTCCGAGTTTAAATTGTTAATTAACTTAACTTTGCATGCAGATTGCTGGGCGATTCTTTGAACTGGTCCAGGCCGCTGAGAGGCGTGCCCAGGATGCTGAATCCTTGGCCAGGAAGGAGGTCGCCACCCTGAAGAAGGAATTGAGCTTGACCAAGATCGTTGCTGATAAGAACCAGGGGCTGGTGCAGGAGCTGGAGAAGAGGGCTGTTGAGGTGCGGGCTGAGCATGAGGCTGCCCTGGTCGTGAAGGAAAAGGAGGGAAAGAGGATTTCCCTTGTATCCCTCCTTCAATGCAGGCTGAAGATGCCCAAAGGGGCCGGGGACCTGGGGCTGAAGAACCCCAAATGGGATGTGTCCGACTGGGTAAACAAGCTGCGCAATCTAGGGGCTACCATCCCCGCAGGGTGTGACCCTGAAGCTGGCCCTGGATCCAGCAAAAGCACCCCATCCAAGGGCTCCGCTGGTCATGCCATGGACATCGACCAGCCCAAGGGGGGAGAGCAGCTGGCCCAGGACCCCAAGGCAGTGGAGAAGGCAGCGGAGGAGGAGGAAGCGAAGGGGACGACCCAGGATGATGCTTGAAGGTTGCTGGTCGTCTTTTCTTGTTCTTATGTTTGTTTTAGTGGTCTGTTTAAAACAATTTTAATTTTTTGTTTGTGATGTAACCGGTTGATGTTTCCCGGTTTAAAACAATATGCCCCACCCCCGGATTTGTAATCCGGGGCTTTGACATGCCCCGCCCTGGGGTGGCCGGAGTCTTTCCCGGACCCAGGGTGGTTTTTGAATATAACTGCTTTTGCTTTTATGATTGTGTTTGAGATATTTGAAACACATTTGCTGATGTGTGAAATCGTACTAGGGTTTACCTTAGTATTCCTTGGTTGCCCCTAGGATTTAGGATCCCTCGTAGCTTTGGTAGATTTGTGAATGTTCCCCTGTCATATGAACATAAAGATTAGAATTAACTAGCCAAGTAGTTAATTTGCTTAGGTTTCAACCGTCATGACCCTGGATTAATAATCCTGGGCCACTAGGCAGTCTCTTAAGTTATTTCTGGGGTCGTGCCCGGTGCCGTACTGGCAAACTAGGGATTTCCTCTCAGTCGTACTTACTGACTAGGGCATGTCCTCGGAGTCTTAAGTTGGTACGTTAGCACCAATCCATCCTGAAAACGTGTTAATCGTTTTAAACCTTAAGAGATCCGCATATGTCCCCGGATTGGGAGGTTGCCACCAATGCTGTTAACACGGATGATCCCACAATCCCAGGGTTTCATACTTGGATCACGTGCATCTCGGGCGAGGCAAAATTTCCCACGTGCGTCCCGGGCGAGGCGTAGTAGCCCATATTCGATTGGAGGATGCTCAGTCCTCAAACCTTAGGAATGGGTTTAGGCCTTACCCATACGGAAGTGAGATGACCAATCTCAAACTTAGGAGATAAACGCTGATTGTTGTCGAGTTGGGGTATCTCGAGTAGGCTTTGTTCCATGTGTCTTGAATTTTTGAATATCCTGCATGTTGGGTACCCTGAATCCTGGGATACCCTGGATTCCGGGTGAAACATAGATCTTAGCGAATTCGAGATGTTGAATAACAAATTCAAAATAAAATGTAATACGTAACTGATGTTAATAAATAAATAATGAAGGTAAAACATATAGAGGAATAAACGAAATAAATTAAGTGAGAGGAACTGACCTGAATTTCCAGCATTAATTTAAAATCAAACACATACATGGGTAGCTGAATCCTGGAACAGGAAGCCTTACATGAAATACGCCTTCAAGTGTATCGCATTCCAAGGTCGTGGTAGTAGTTCTCCTTCCATATTAGCTAGCCAATATGCCCTCTTACCAGCCTCAGAGTCAATCAGGTAGGGGCCCTCCCATTTAGGAGCCAACTTTCCATCCCCTGGATTTGTTGTGTTCTGAAATGCTTTCCTAAGGACTAGATCTCCCACTTTAAACCTTCTGATCCTCACATGTTTGTTGTAAGTCTTGGAAATTCTTTGTTGATAAGTTGTCATCCTCCAAGCTGCTTGATCTCTTAGTTCATCAAGGGTATCTAAGTCTTCAATCAGGGACTGATCATTCGAATCCTGGGTCTGAGAACTGACCCTGAATGTTGGGACCACCATTTCAGTTGGGATAACTGCTTCAGTACCAAAGACCAAGGAAAATGGGGTTTGGCCCATGGCGTTCTTGGATGTGGTCCTATCTGCCCATAGTGCCAAAGGTAGCTCTTCTGCCCATCTTCCCTTCTTCTCTTTCAATCTCTTTTTCAAGTTGTTTATTATAATCTTGTTGCTTGATTCAGCTTGGCCATTAGCCTGGGGATGTATTGGTGTTGATGTTATCATTTTTATGCCCCAAGATTCACAGAATCCTGTGGTTCTTCTTCCGATGAATTGGGACCCGTTATCACAAACAATCTCGGATGGCACCCCAAATCTTGTCAAGATGTTTCTTTTAATAAAGGATATGACTTCTTTCTCCCTGACTTGAACGTATGCCTCGGCTTCAATCCATTTTGAGAAATAATCTGTCATAGCTAGCATTGTTTTGGCTAAAGATTACTTAAGCAAAATTAGTAAAACTTGAACCAAATAAGATTGTGAGGTTTGGTGCCTAGGATTAGGATACGAAAACTGTTTGTAAAAATCCTGGGACAATAACTTAATTCCATGGACAAAAGCCGGAATCCTGGGTCAAAATGTAAGTTTAGTTGCGAAATCGATTTAGAAAGTAAATAACACAAATGAAGCCTTGAATGCAAGTAGGAACACCGAGAATTTTACTAGGGAAAAGCCCTTAGCCCTTAGATGTCTCTAAGGCGCCGCCGGCATAAAAACCCCAGGTAGCGATAACACACGCTACCAATTTATTGATCACGTAAATGTTTGAGTACAATGAGTATGCAGAGAAATTTGTACGAGAATACAATGAGTAAAGCTCGAATGAGTTGAAAACTAAGTCTAAAAGTCCTGTTTATACTCCTAGGTCTTCAACAACTTCTCTGATATTCCAGGGATCTCTTCTCCAACGTCTTTTTCAGTTAGTTGACCGAATTTCCAGCTAACTGACTTTGACCACGTGCGAAATAAGTCTTTAGCTTGTTTTATGCAACCGTTAGTAGACTTCGTCAACCTGCCCTTGAAAAGATATAGACACACAAACTGTTAGTGACAATGCCCTAGCATGCAGGGTCATTTCCACATGCTGGGTCATCAATAAAATAAGGGTAACCCTGGATTATGTACATTTTAGATCATATTAATATAGAATAAAATGAATGTAAACTTCCCTGAATAAAGTCGACATCCTGGGTTATCACTTTACTATTGACACATTCAGGGTCACCGAACATTACCTGCCAAATTCAGGGTCATACGATTCCTGGGTCATACCTGCCCCTGGTCTATACCTATACCCTGGATTACCAGCCGAAGATTTAGGGTATAACAATTGCCCCCAAATTTTCGCAAGTTGTAGATAGAGATTACAGCTGTGAAAATTTCAAATTGAGGTCTAATCCACGCCTGTTTCGATCATGTCCGTTAATTTAGTATCCACGATGCCACGTCGAGGGTAACTTCCCATCACCTCTGCAACTTCTACCCTCCTTTAAATGCGCCATTAACCTTTCTCTTTTCTCACATCAGTTTTTTTGAGAGCAAAGCTTTTCATCGACACCTCCGGCCTTCAGTCCTTTCCGATCAGGTAATTCTTCCCCTGATTTCTTTCTTTTCTCCTTACGTTGCTATGACTCGTAAGAAAATCTGGTCGGAAACGGCGGCCATACAGACCGGGATCGAGGATTTCCTCGATCAGAAGTATCTGCAAGATCTCAGAAACGGAAACATGCAGCTTCTCCGACGCCGATATTACCTATTTGTTGGCGTCCGGTCTTCTTCCTGATGGTGCCGAGGTTAGGCCCTTCGACAGGAGACTTAGGTCGGATTTCTGTTCCGCAACTTGGGTCTGCTTTCCTTTCACTCCTTTCTCCATGGGGCTTTCATATCCTTTCACTGGGTTAGTGGCAGAATTCTTCGAAGCTACCGGCCTTGCCTACGCCCAGACTCTTCCCATTGCATGGCGAATTTTGGGTACCCTTGACCGCCTGAACAGGGAGTTTGATTCCCTGGTTGGGTTGCCTGAGCTGTCCCTGGCCTATGAACTGAAGTCCCATGGCAGCAACCGATACTTGTTCAAGGCTCTGAACAAGGGTACTCAGATGATTCCTCGGGCTTCATATCATGAAGAATGGAATGGGAGGTTTTTCTTTGTGAAGAGGTCGACCATCCCGGGAGGAATAGATCTTCCGATTAGGTGGAGAGTAGAGGGTAGGTCCTCACCTGCATTAGGAATTAGGGTTTGAATTTTCAATATACATGTTTAATGAGAACTGACCTTGAATTTTCTGTTTTGCAGTGCCCAGCCTGAGTTCCATTGGCCCTGTGAATCCAAGGACGTTCGAGAGGTTCGAGACCTTCTTGACCATCACTGAAGAGGATCGCGAATTCAAGGTTGTCCCTGATCAAGTTGCTTCTTCCTGCTCTCATAGCATGTCGAGTTGTAAGTATCCTGGGACCTTGCCTTTTAGACCTAGGATTTTCCCTGGATTCTGCTAACTTTTTATGCTTTTTGTTTCTTAGCTGCTGCTTCTGTGAACCTTGAAGAGGTGGATCTGGAAGCCTATCTGCTGAGTGATGATGACTTCCAAGTCCTGGCCACGGTAAAATCCGAGCCTCCATCAGTTCCCAAAGCTCCTCCCTCCAAGACCTCGGGCACCAAGCGCAAAACCAGGGCCACCAGCTCCGCCATATCACTGCAGCCCCTGGAGAACATGGATGCTGCTGGGCTGCTCTCACATGCTGAGGCTTCTTCTCGCCAAGTAAGTAAATCCTGGGTGCCCCTGACTTTTCCTGCATAGTTAGTGCATTCAGAGTTTAAATTGTTAATTAACTTACCTTTGCATGCAGATTGCTGGGCGATTCTTTGAACTGGTCTAGGCCGCTGAGAGGCATGTCCAGGACGCTGAATCCTTGGCCAGGAAGAAGGTCGCCACGCTGAAGAAGGAATTGAGCTTGACCAAGATCGTTGCTGATAAGAACCTGGGGCTGGTGCAGGAGCTGGAGAAGCGGGCTGTTGAGGTGCGGGCCGAGCATGAGGCTGCGCTGGTTGCAAAGGGTGATGAGGGTAGGTTGATAGCCCGCATCTCGCTCCTCCAGTGCAGGTTGAAGATGGCGAAGGAGGCCAGGGACCTGGGGTTTCAGAACCCTAATTGGGATGCGTCCGACTGGGTAAATAAGCTGCGCAACCTAGGCGCTACCATCCCTGCAGGGTGTGACCCTGAAGCTGGCCCTGGATCCAGCAAAAGCACCCCATCCAAGGGCTCTGCTGGTCATGCCATGGACATCGACCAGCCCAAGGGAGGAGAGCAGCCGGCCCAGGATCCCAAGGCAGCGGAGAAGGCAGCGGAGGAGGAGGAAGCGAAGGAGACGACCTAGGATGATGCTTGAAGGTTGTTGGTCGTCTTTTTCCTGTTCTTATGTTTGTTTTTGAAAACAATTTAATTTTTTGTTTGTGATGGTATACCGGATGATGTTTCCCGGTTTTAAAACAATATGCCCCACCCTTGGATTTGAAATCCAAGGCTTTGACATGCCCCCGCCCTGGGGTGGCCGGAGTCTTTCCCGGACCCAGGGTGGTTTTTGAATATAACTGCTTTTGCTTTTATGATTGCGTTTGAGATATATGAAACACATTTGCTGATGTGTGAAATCATACTAGGGTTTACCTTAGTATTCCTGGGTTGCCCCCAGGATTTAGGATTCCTCGTAGCTTTGGTAGACTTGTGAATGTTCCCCTGTTATATGAACACAAAGATTATAATTAACTAGCAAAGTAGTTAATTTGCTTAGGTTTTAACTGTCATGACCCTGGAATAATAATCCTGGGCCACTAGGCAGTCTCTTGAGTTATTTCTGGGGTCATGCCCAGTGCCGTACTGGCGAACTAGGGATTTCCTCTTAGTCGTACTGACTGGCTAGGGCATGTCCTCGGAGTCTTAAGTTAGTACGTTAGTACCAATCCATCTCGAAAACGCGTTAATCGTTTTAATCCTTAGGAGATCCTCATATGTCCCTGGATTGGGAGGTTGCCACCAATGCTGTTAACACGGATGATCCCACAATCTCAGGGTTTCATACTTGGATCACATGCGTCTCGACGAGGCAAAAATTGCCACGTGCGTCCCGGGCGAGGCAAAAATTGCCACGTGCGTCCCGGGAGAGGCGTGGTAGCCCATATTCGATTGGAGGATGCTCAATCCTCAAACCTTAGAAATGGGTTTAGGCCTTACCCATACGGAAGTGAGATGACCAATCTCAAACTTGGGAGATATACGCTGATTGTTGTCGAGTTAGGGTATCTCGAGTAGACTTTGTTCCATGTGTCTTGAATTTTTGAATATCCTGCATGTTCGGTACCCTGAATCCTGGGATACCCTGGATTTCGGGCGAAACATAGATCTTAGCGAATTCGAGATGTTGAATAACAATTTCAAAATAAAATGTAATACGTAACTGATGTTAATAAGTAAATAATGAAGGTAAAACATATAAGGGAACAAATAAATTAAGTAAGAGGAACTGACCTGGATTTCCAGCATTAACTTAAAATCAAACACATACCTGGGTAGCTGAATCCTGGGACAGGAAGCCTTACATGAGATACGCTTTCAAGTGTATTGCATTCCAAGGTCGTGGTAGTAGTTCTCCTTCCATATTAGCTTGCCAATATGCCCCCTTACCAGCCTCAGAGTCAATCAGGTAGGGACCCTCCCATTTAGGAGCCAACTTTCCATCCCCTGGATTTGTTGTGTTCTGAAATGCCTTTCTAAGGACTAGATCTCCCACTTTAAACCTTCGATCCTCACATGTTTATTGTAAGTCTTGGAAATTCTTTGTTGATAAGCCGCCATCCTCCAAGCTGCTTGATCTCTTAATTCATCCAGGGTATCTAAGTCTTCAACCAGGGACTGATCATTCAAATCCTGGGTCTGAGAACTGACCCTGAATGTTGGGACCACCATTTCAGTTGGGATAACTGCTTCAGTACCAAAGACCAAGGAAAATGGGATTTGGCATGTGGCGTTCTTGGAAGTAGTCCTGTCTGCCCATAGTGCCAAGGGTAATTCTTCTGCCCATCTTCCCTTCTTCTCTTTCAACCTCTTCTTCAAGTTGTTTATTATAGTCTTGTTGCTTGATTCAGCCTGACCATTGGCTTGAGGATGCACTGGTGTCGACGTTATCATCTTTATGCCCCAGGATTCATAGAATCCTGTGGTTCTACTCCGAATAAATTGGGACCCGTTGTTAATGCATGAACCTTGTGTGCCTGTTACTGTTCGAATTGTCAAACAGACTGATTTGTCGGAAACATGAACTGAGGTCCGAACCTCAGCCGAACTCCAGATTCGGAGTTGTCCGAAGGTGGTCCGAACTCCAAATTCGGAGGAAGGTTACCCAGGTTCGGAGGTTACCCAGTTCGGACAGAATGAAGAAGTATAAATAGTTTCGTCTTTGTATTTCTTTGTAAGTTTCTGTCTTGTGTCTGTGTGTTAAGAGGGGAGGTTCTGTCCGACCTCCCCCAGAGCTTAATTGTTGTATACTCCTTCGTTATGTAATCATTCAACATGATTCAATGACAAAACTTCCGTCTCATCCATAGAATCGATCCGTATACGGTTTTTCAGTTGGTATCAGAGCTGTTGGCTCTTTCTATCGTCGAAATCTATCATTTTTTTTCATTTTGAGACGTTAAACCTTCAGTTAAGGGTGATTGGAAGTGTTTCTGATTGATTTTTAATCAATCGAGTCTTTCTGAGTCATGTTTTTACCTAACAGAAGCCTCTAGATATCAAAATTCGATCAAATTCTGAGTCTGGTTCGAGTTTAAAAAATTTCAGTTCAAGTTCGGACAACGTTCGGCCGAAGAACAGATCTGAAAAATAACCGCTCCGAACTCCAGGTTCGGACGTCCGATGGTTAGGTTCGGAGGTGGTTTCGAAGGTCAGGTTCGGACTAGTTCCGAAGGTCAATTTCGGAGAGGGTTCGGAGGATCAGGTTCGGAGGTAGATCGGACAAGGTTCGGATAGCTCGATCCCAGCCAGGGGCTCTGCCCCTTGGACCCCGCCAGGGGCTGCCGCCCCTTGGACCCTGCTTCTCAGGGGCGCTGCCCCCGAACCCCCGTTAGATGGGAATTTTATAGAAGCGGATCAGTTATCGAGTTTACCCTTGATTTGGTAGCTGTGGGGTGTTATGTTTGAAGAAAATCCATATTCCGATACTTGTTACGAGTTAGTGATCAAATTTCAAGAAATGGGTTTGTGGGTAGTCATTGTTCTTGATGATGGACAGAGATTCAAGAATACGTGTTTTTGATGATGGACAGAGATTCGGAGACATGGTTATGATTACTTGGGAATGTTTGTCGGAGATTATCTTTCTACACAAACTGAAGATTGAATGAGGTTAAAGATTCCGTTGTGGGCCACTTGAGTTTATCATTCCACTAAAAAGAAAGGATTTGTTCCTGCGGGGTTTGGAATCAGAAGAATATTGAAGATTTGAATATGTCACTTATTTAGGGGGAAATTGGGGACCCTAAAACTTTCAAAGTTTTATAATTGAAAAAGTGAATATTCAAAAGCAATCAGTTCAGGGATGATGGTGGTTTTTGATCTTCATGGAAAGGTGGTATATTCTGATGTTCGTGCGAACCGATATGTCAAAGTTTTCAATTATGGTTTGGAACTCTCTGTCATATGCCCGATACATTCTTGAGTTGTCGAAAGACTTGGTCAGATTCCAGTCTGCAACGAGATATACCTTTACCGGAGTAATATATTGGGATGGATTTGATGCTGAGGGGGAATTTCCATGATTAAAGATGTTGATCGTGTTTGTTTTCATAAAGATCAGAATGTGTTACAATTCGGTGAAGATTGAAGATTATTATCAAGATGCAGTGATGTTCGTGTGTCTTTACAATTTCCGGATAAAACTTATGAAGTGAACCATTATTATACATGTCGGTTCCAATTAGATGGTTGTGCTTGAAGCTAGGGGGAATTTTATTGGTTGTGGAGAATGTACAAGATTCGAACCTTTTCCTGCATACCTGATGATTCAATCAAGGGGAGTTTGCTAAAGATAGAGATGTTTGCAGCAAGCTGACTGAAGATTGCTAGAAGATCATTGTCTGGATTCGACAGTTACGTCCAAGGGGGAATTTGTTGATGCATGAACCTTGTGTGGCCGTTACTGTTCGAATTGTCAAACAGACTGATTTCTCGGAAACATGAATTGAGGTCCGAACCTCAGCCGAACTCCAGATTTCGAGTTGTCCGAAGGTGGTCCGAACTCCAAATTCGGAGGAAGGTTACCCAGGTTCGGAGGTTACCCAGTTCGGACAGAATGAAGAAGTATAAATAGTTCCGTCTTTGTATTTTTTTGTAAGTTTCTGTCTTGTGTCTGTGTGTTGAGAGGGGAGGTTCTGTCCGACCTCCCCCAGAGCTTAATTGTTGTATACTCCTTCGTTATGTAATCATTCGACATGATTCAATGACAAAACTTCCGTCTCATCCATAGAAACGATCCATATACGGTTTTTCCCGTTATCACAGACAATCTCAGATGGCACTCCAAATCTTGTTAGGATGTTTCTTTTAATAAAGGATATAACTTCTTTTTCCCTGACTTGGACGTATGCCTCAGCTTCATTCCATTTTGAGAAATAATCTGTCATGGCTAGCATGAATACCTTTCCTACAAGGGCCTTGGGTAATTTCCCGACAATATCCATTCCCCATTTCATGAAGGGCCAGGATGCTGGAATGGGGTATAATGGTTTTGCAGGTTGGTGAGGGACATTGGCATGTCTTTGACAGGCGTCACATTTCTGGGAGAAATCCTGGGAATCTTTCCTCGTGGTGGGCCAATAATACACTATTCTAAGGATCTTGGACATCAAGGACCTACCCCCTGTGTGGTTTCCGCAATCACCCTCGTGGATATCTTTAAGAACTTCCTGGGTCTCTTCCTTCTATAAGCACCTCAAATATACACCTGCAAAAGATTTTCTATACAATGTGTTCTTTATAATCACATACCTGGCTACTCTCACTCTGAATGCACGGGCATCCTTCTCGTTCTCTGGGATAGTACCATCCTGCAAATATTGAATAATTGGTCTGGTCCAGGATTCTTTTTGGGTTGAAGAATCCTGGGTGCTAGATACTAGGATTTTATCTGCTGTGTCAGAATCCTGGGTATCTGCACCCTGGTCTATAGTTGGTGTTAGTACATGAATTATAGGAATATGGGTGTCTTCAAGAGCCTTGAATGCTGAACCTAAGTTTGCCAATGCATCTGCTTCAGCATTCTCCTCCCTTGGTACTTGTTGAATATTAAAATTTTGAAAATCCTGGGACATTCTTTTTACCACCTCCAAGTATTTGATTAATTTCTCTCCTTTAGCTGCATAAGACCCATTAAAATGGTTAGCTAAAAGAAGAGAATCAACGTATACCTGGATGTGCTGAATTCCCAAGTGTAATGCTAAGTGTAACCCAGCAATTAGGGCCTCATACTCAGCTTCATTGTTAGTTGCTTGAAATCCACATCTGACATCCTGGGTATCATGTCCCCCTGTGGCGATTTCAGTACGATTTCTAGGCATGTCCCCCTGATATTTGATGCTCCATCAGTGAACAAGGTCCATGACCCTGAAATTTCTTCCTGTTGAAGCTGCTGGAATTCATGGTCCGCTTCTTGTTGTATGTCAGTACTGAAATCAGCCACAAAATCAGCTAGAGCCTGGGATTTTATAGCTGTTCTGGCCTCGTAGATCAGATCATATGCACTCAGCTTCACCGACCACTTAGCCATTCGACCTGACATTTCTGGTTTTCTCAAAACAGACTTTATAGGGTAGTTAGTTCTAACATGAATTGTATGAGTTTCAAAATAGTGTCTAAGTTTAGTAGATGCCATACTTAGGGCTAATATAAGTTTTTCAAGGTGTGAGTACCTGGATTCAGCATCAAGTAAACTTTTACTTACGTAATAGACAGGGTGTTGCTGACCTTCTGCATCCTTAGTCAGGACTGCGCTTATGGTATTCCTGGAAACTGCTAAGTACAGTGACAAGGGCTCCCCTGGATTAGGCTTCATCAACAAAGGTGCCGTGGACTGGTACGTCTTTAAATCCTAGAACGCCTTCTCGTGTTCTTCTTTCCACTCGAATTTCTTGTTCTTTTTTAGGATGTCATAGAATTTCCTGCATCTTTCCGAGGATTTTGATATAAATCTATTTAGGTCAGCAATTCTACCTATAAGTCTTTGAACGTCCTTGGTGCTGGATGGTGATTGTAGGTTGGTAATTGCCCTGATTTGCTCTGGACTTGCCTCTATGCCTCTCTTGGTTACCATGTACCCCATGAGTTTGCCTGCTCCGACCCCGAAATGACACTTTTCTGGATTTAGCTTCATGTTGTATTTATCCAGGATGTCGAAGGAATCCTTAACATCTTGGACATGGTCATTGGTGACCCTGGATTTCACCACCATGTCGTCGATATACACCTCCATCGTGTCCCCCAGTTTTTCTTTGAACATCATGTTTACCAATCTCTGGTACGTTTCCCCTGCATTTTTTAGTCCAAAGGGCATAACTAGATAACAATATATACCTGTTGGTGTTATGAATGCCATATCTTCCTGATCCTGGGGTTCCATCTGGATCTGTTGAAATCCTGATGTAGCATCCATGAAAGTCAACATCTCATGGCCTGCCGTTGTGTCGACCATGGAATCTATGTGAGGTAGTGGGAATGGATCTTTTGGGCATGCACGGTTCAGGTCCGTGTAGTCTACGCATACCCTCCATTTACCGTTTTTCTTACTTACTACCACCACGTTGGCTAACCATCTGGGAAACTTCACTTCTCTGATCATCCTAGCCTTTAGAAGTCTATCGACCTCCTCCTGGATTATGACGTTCTTTTCTGGTGCAAATTTTCTTCTCTTTTGGTGTATGGGCCTGAAAGAGTTATCAATTCCAAGCTTATGTGTAATAACGGATTTAGAAATACTTGTCATGTCGTCATGGGACCAAGCGAAGGTTGACATCCTGGTCCTGAGCAGATGTATTAACTGTTCTTCTATTGGCCCTGGAATATTTGTTCCAATATAGACTTTCTTCCCTGGATTTGAAGGATCCAATTCAACAGCTTTGACGTCTTGCTCCCTCCCTTCCAGGGCTTCCCGGGCTGTTTTCTTTAATTGCTATCCTTGTCTTTGTTTGGAGGATATTTTCATTGATGTAGTGTAACATTCGTTGGCTTCTTGCTGGTCGCTATGGACTGTGATCACACCCCAGGGTGTTGGCTGCTTCACGCATTGATGGTATGTCGAGGGTACATCCCTGTTGTCGTGAATCCAGGGTCTACCCAGGATTACATTGTACCCTGATGGTGCATCCATCACACAGAAACGCTGAACTGAATTGAGCACTTCTATGTAGACCGGAAGCTTGATTTCACCCAGGGTGTTCTTCGTTTCACCACTGAAACCCACGAGTACCGTGGATTTCGAGATGATCTCTGAATGTGGAATTCCCATTTTTTGCAAGGCCTCCAACTGGATTATATTTACTGAACTGCCTCCATCGATCAAGATTCTTTTCACAATGTTGTTGGCGATGTGAAGTGCTATCACCAACCCATCTTGATGAGGGTCTATGATATCGCGTTTATCGTCTTCCCCTAATGTGATTTCCTTGACATAAGGTTGAACAGAGCTCTTCCTGGGTCTTCCCTCTCTCTCTGACTTGGATTCCTTGGCATGTCTTTTCGCTGCAGAATAGGAGGTACCACAAATGTCAGAACCACCAGAAATAAAGTGTATTACCTTGGCATCTGGAGGCGGTGAGGATGCTCTTTCAAGACGGCCATCAGAATGTCCAAAATCCCGGGACCTTGCACCACTATCCCTGGATTTTGAATTCTGTTCCCTGGACTTATCCTTCTTCTTTCCCAGAAGCTCCTTCAAGTAGCCTTTGCCAAGTAGATAGCTTATTTCTCTTCTCAGGGCCATGCAATCCTCGGTCTGGTGACCAAAGTCTTCATGATAGGCACACCACTTGGACTTATCCTTCCAAGTGGACGGTTTATCGTTCTTCTTGGGCCATCTTGCTTTATCTCCAAGATCCTGCATAGCAAACATAACACCATAAATATCAGTAGTAAAGCAGTAATCATTAAGGGAAAGATAATCTTCTTCCTCTTCATCCTAGTCCACACTATTCACTCGTCGTTCATCGGGCCTTGAGTATGGCTTAGATCGCTGTGACCTAGGATGTGAGGATTCTGATTTTCTGTTGGAGCTGTTGATCCCTGGGGAGGATTCACCCTTTCCCAGGATTTGCTTGTCCTCCTCCAGCCTGAAGAAGCGTATAGCCCTGTGACGGACTTCGTCCATGTTGTGACATGGGTTCATGACTAGATCTTGATAGAATGGTGAATCTTTGTTAAGTCCCATCTTGAAGGCCTGGACTGCAGTCGCCATGTCCATGTTTGGTATCTCCAAGGCTTCTCTGCTAAACCTGCTAACGAAATTCCTTAGGGTTTCACCTGCATTCTGGGTCACCCTATACAAATCACTTGTTAGTTTTTCAAAGCTGCGGCTGCAAGAGAACTTATTGTTAAATAAATTGATTAAATGTGAAAATGAAGTAATAGAGTAAGGAGGAACATTCAAGAGCCATTTTAAGGCCGCTCCTGTCAAGGTAGATCCGAATCCTTTGCATAGGCATGCCTCCTTAATTTCAGGGGGCATGTAGATAACCTCCATTCTTTCACGATACTGTGCCACATGGTCTTCAGGGTCTGTTGTGCCATCATAAGGTTTCATGCTGGGAGTTTGAAACCTTTTGGGTATTTCCACGTCACAAATTGGTGGAGAAAACCTGGACACTCTATGACTTGCTGGTCCAACTTCAGGGATAGGCTGCACAACTCCTGGGACACTTGAAATCATTCTCTTGAGTTTTTGGGTTTCTCGCTCCACTGATGGGCTGATTCCTGAATCCTGCACTGAATTGTTAGTATTAGCATAATGGGTGAAAGTTTGAGGAGTGTTACCGACATCATGGGGTATGTTTGTCCCAGGATTAAAGACTGGTTCTCTGATGGTAGTCATTCTAGATAAATCAGCATGGGCCAGTTGAGTAGGGAAGGACGTTGATCTCCAGTTCAGTGGGGCGACAACTTCATGTACCCTGGAATTACTTCCAGGGGTACTGAAATTCAGAATTCTGGGGTCGAGTGGCGACGGCTGAGCCGTCGTGGCCCTGGGTAACTCTGATCTCAAGCTGGTCAATTGAGCCATGAATTCCTGGTTCACCTTCTGTTGGAGTTCCATGTGGCGCTCCAATTTACCGAATGTGGCTAGGATATCAGTGTCAGATATTAAGACAGGGTCTTCTGGGATGTTTTCAGTTTCGATCACTTCATGGTTGACTATCGGTCCGTCACTACGCGTAGCTGAAGTTGAGGCATTAAACCCTGGAGCCGATGAAGTGACTCCACTTGTCGAAATACTGGTCCTTGGACCTGGTCGGGTAACTCCAGTTGTTGAAGCAGTTACAGCAGAAACCGAGACATTCGAGGTGTTCATTTGTGTTGACATTTTTTGATAGATTTTGGCAAAAATCAAGTTTAGGACAAATCTGAAAAGAGTTTGACAAAAAATTGACACCAATTGCCCCACGGTGGGCGCCAAATTGTTTTGGCTAAAAATTACTTAAGCAAATTTAGTAAAACATTAACCAAAAAAGATTGTGAGGTTTGGTGCCTAGGATTAAGATACGAAAACTTTTTGTAAAAATCCTGGGACAACAACTGGATTCCAGGGACTAAAGCCGGAATCCTGGGTTAAAATGTGAGTTTAGTTGCGAAATCGATTTAGAAAGTAAATAACACAAATGAAGCCTTGAATACAAGTAGGAACACCGAGAATTTTACTAGGGAAAAGCCCTTAGCCCTTAGATGTCTCTAAGGCGCCGCCGGCATAAAAACCCCGGGTAGCGATAACACACGCTACCAATTTATTGATCACGTAAATGTTTGAGTACAATGAGTATGCAGAGAAATCGGTACGAGAATATAATGAGTAAAGCTCGAATGAGCCGAATAAATGACTAAGTGTCTTATATATATACTCCTAGATCTTCAACAACTTGTCCGATATTCCAGGGATCTCCTCTTCAATGTCTCTTTCAGTTGGTTGACCGAGTTTCCAACTAACTGACTTTGACCACGTGCGAAATAAGTCTTTAGCTTGTTTTATGCGACCGTTAGTAGACTTCGTCAACCTGTCCTTGATCAAATATAGGCACACAAACTGTTAGCGACAATGCCCTAGCATGCAGGGTCATTTCCACATGCTGGGTCATCTATAAAATAAGGGTAACCCTGGATTATGCACATTTTAGATCATATTAATATAGAATAAAATGAATGTAAACTTCCCTGAATGAAGTCGACATCCTGGGTCATCACTTTACTATTGACACATTCAGGGTCACCGAACATTACCTGCCAAATTCAGGGTCATACGGATCCTGGGTCATACCTGCCCCTGGTCTATACCTGTACCCTGGATTACCAGCCGAAGATTTAGGGTATAACAAATATGATTGGCTAAACTATTGGTGATCACGATTAGGAGTAGGTTTTGGAATTGTTTTTGTATTCAATTTAGTTATGAACCGGGCTAAACACTTGAGTATGTTTTCATTATCTTGCTAGCAGATGGTTTAAATATGCTCTGGTGATTAGGGTTTGTGTTAACTTTTGTGTAGAAGAAGTAATTCGCCTTTGTTGAACATATCGATAACCACCAGTCTTTGGTTTTAATTATCAGTCACCAGTGGTTGTTTTACGGGTCTCATATTGTTTGAATTGATATTCATATAGACACATCCTAGCACGGGTTCCTATTCGGTTTCGCATCGTTAGGTCAATTTGGCCGGATTCCTTAGTCTAGTGATTATCCTTCTTTGCAAAAGTTATTTTAGTTGTGTCTATGTAACTTCTCAAACATTGAATTAAGTTATGTCTATGTGGCTTTTTCAACATGGTAAATGAATTAGGTTATGCTTAGTGCTGCCAACTCCGAACCTAAACGTGATCACTTATTTTTATTCATTGTTATTTTTGTTATCTTTTTCTATTTAAAACCAAATATCAACTTTTACACTTTTTAGTTTTTTTTATTTTAGTTTAATCTAGTTAAATAATCAGATAAAACAAATAACACTGACCACATGCTCTTCGTGGATACGATACCTGACTTGCCCTAGCTACCTAGTTTATTTAGGTTTTTGATGTGGACCACGACATCCGCTATCAAAATGGCGCCGTTGCCGGGGAGCTAGTGCGCTTAGTGTTATTTGCTTTGTTCGATTTTAGTTATCTTTGTTTTCTTCAAAGCTTAAAAAAATATCCAAAAACATTTTTATTTTTGTTTAATTTTTTTTTATTATTTGTGTTCGTTGTTACTCGGGTATTCTATTTTGTGTGTGCAGGTTGTTCCTTTTGCAGACATAGTAGATACTCAAGTATTTTGACCTCACAATGGATGATTATGATGATGATGATGCATGATTTTGTTGCGGGAGCCTTTATTATGTGCCCTTGCAATGTCCACCTTACGTCAGGTGGTACAAAAAGTTGTGTGGGTATGAAGATTATGAGACGCCCTCGAGTTGGAAAAACGGCTACTGCATCTTTTGCAAGAGTCGTTCCCACTCAACTGTTGATTGTCCGGACCACTTGCATGAAATGGAGGATGAATACCATGAGAGGAAATATGAAGATTCACACTCATCTCATTTGTACCATGAACCTCCTTTTCCCTATTCTCAAGCATACTTTCAGTTAGGGATGTGTAACTACTCGGTGCAAGATGTATATCCTATCAGTTATGAAACTAATGTTAATGTCACATCTTTTGCAGGCTACCGGGAGGAGTCTAATGGTTCATATGAATACTCTCAACCAGGTTGTGTAAATGTTCAAGATCAAGGCCAACTTCCTATTCAAATGCAGGATAATATTTCCAACCATGATGATGAAGAGTTTCATTACATTTGGCAATATAAAGAAGAAAACATTGCTCGGTTGGAGTTACTTTTGTCCCAGGCTGATAAGTTGTTATCACGACCCACCATTTCGGATCAACTACGATTCGAATGCTTAAAATTGAAACATGAGACATTATTGTTAAAAATTCAAGAAGAAGAGTCTATTTCACCATCTGCGGAGGATCTTGAAAGGATGCTCCATTCTCAAGTCGGGGAGGAGGTTGTTGAGGCTAATACCACACTGATGATTCCCTCAATTGCTGAAGTGCTGAAGGTGAAGCAGACTGTTGGGGTGATGAAGAGGAAGAAGAACAAAAGACAAGTCTTCCTGAAGAATCAAAGGCCGAGGTAATCCCAAAGAATAAAGTTTAGGATGGTGATTCAAGGCCGCGAAGTAGAAATGTGGGGTTACAAGACATTGGGCAATTTATCAAGCAATGGCCCCACAACATCTCATTTTATTCACTGAACATGCCACAAAGCATCAAGCAAATATGGATGTGGCATGTTAGCTACCGAGTGTACATTGGGAACTCAGTAGGCAAGTGTTCACTAAGACCACCATGAGCATCAAATCAGGTATGGTCTGGCTAATGACCTAAAATTTAGCGCTTCCGGGAGGCAACCCGAGAACTTTGTGGGTGTGTTCACTAGAAACCCTCACGAGACTTCACTCGTCCACTTGGGCTACCGAGTGGTTTAAAAGCTTTGTTGCATACGCTAAATGCAACCGTGATTCCTACGAAAGTGAGTTTTAGGATTTTTACTTTTACTTGTCTTTTTTTTCAAATTAATTGTTTTTAACCGAATTAGACCTTAAATGTTGCATTGGGGACAATGCAATGCTTTAAGTTGGGGAAGTAGGTTGCTAGTTTTTTTTGTTCAAACTCGTGGTTTTTATATTCTTGTTTAGTTTTTGAGAAAATTTGTAAAATTTTAAAATTTTTGTGTGCTAATCACGTTGAGAAGCTTGCTTCTACACAGTCTTTGCTAAGTTTTGCAGGTTTATGAGATGGACTTTGAAGATCGATACGACATTTGGAGATCTCGCCACGACTACGAAATCAGGTGAACCCGTTCCTTTTCCGAGTTTGGTTAAAAATGATTAATTTTGTGTTTTGCAGGTTAGTTTAGTTTAGTTAGGTCATATGTATATTTTTGCATTTTGTAAAAAAAAAAGAAAAGAAAAAAATTGGTTGTGATTAGTGCTAAAAAGATCAATGTCCTGAAAAAGAGCTTTGCATATATGGAAAATGATAGAAAAATTAGTAGGTTGATGCTTATACATGAAGTGGATTCTAGGGCTGAAAATGCATCTAACTTGTGATATGTTGGTAGGCTCGACCCAAACTTATGAACACCAATGTGCGTGCAATAACCTTAAATGAATATATGTGTTTAGTTTCCCATCCCGGTATGCATGGTTTAAAAAACTGATTCCAAGCAAAAACGGGTTGCGAGTGGTATTTATACCTAGTATTCCTTTCTCACACACCATGCTTCTGCTTTTATGACACCACCACCTAATAAAATTGGTAGCTTTATATTTGAAAAAAGAAAAAGAAATTAAAAAAAAGAAAAAGAAATTAAAAAAAAGAAAAAGAAAGATGAAAAAAAAGAAGAAAAGAAAAAATATATATTGAGAAAATAATGGGAGGTAAGTCCCGGATGTCACGTAGAAGGGAAAAATAATTGGACTTAATCTCTATTGTGTCATAACAGTGGTGCATGGTCTCCTCAAGTTGGGGGTTAGTGAATCCTCAATAAACCATGAGGTTGGGTAGGTTTTGCTGTGTATGCTCGGGTGTGGGGACGGTTAAACATAATGGTAATTTTGTATATTTATTAAGCACAATGCATTTGGTTGGGATTAGACGGGTTGAGTTTAAAGTGGATCAAATATATTGGCAATCACAGTTAATGTAGATTCTAGTCTCTGTTTGAAACGTAGTGCCATAACATTCACTTACTGATTATGATTCAATTGCATCTCTTTTTCGGGACGAAAAAGGTTTAAGTTGGGGAATGTGATGAGTGTTTTCTAGATACACTTAATGTTATATTATTTAACTACTAAATGCACGGATATGATTACAAATTATAGTGTTCTATATAGTTAGTGGTGTAGAGAATGTTATGAAGTAAGTGAGCTAAAGTTGTGTAATTAAATCAAACAAAAGCCAAAATGCTTATGCATGTTAAAAAGGGTTTTAAAGAAAAAAATAAAAAAATTAATATGTATGTTTGATTTGTTGCTCGTGAATACAGGAACGACCAAAATGTGAATTGGGCCTTAGCCCAGGTGGAAACAAGAATGTCAAGAAATAAAGGGTTTAAAGAATTGACGTTCGAGGGGGGGGGGGGATTCACGGCTGGCAGGAGGCCAGCCTTTGGCTGCTGTGTGCACGGATTCCAAGAGTAGCAGGTTTCGCTTTATGATTTATTTATGTGAAGAAGCGTTCGAAGATTTCAGAATCACAACGAAAGGATTGATTTCTTTTTATTTATTTTCAAAGTCTAGTTTGTATAACACACTGATTACTTGGTTGATTAATTTTAATGAAGAATTTTATAGTGACAGTATTGAAGTTCTTTATTAATATGATTGGCTAAACTATTGGTGATCACGATTAGGAGTAGGTTTTGGAATTGTTTTTGTATTCAATTTAGTTATGAACCGGGCTAAACACTTGAGTATGTTTTCATTATCTTGCTAGCAGATGGTTTAAATATACTCTGGTGATTAGGGTTTGTGTTAACTTTTGTGTAGAAGAAGTAATTCGCCTTTGTTGAACTTATCGATAACCACCAGTCTTTGGCTTTAATTATCAGTCACCAGTGGTTGTTTTACGGGTCTCATATTGTTTGAATTGATATTCATATAGACACATCCTAGCACGGGTTCCTATTCGGTTTCGGATCGTTAGGTCAATTTGGCTGGATTCCTTAGTCTAGTGATTATCCTTCTTTGCAAAAGTTATTTTAGTTGTGTCTATGTAAATTCTCAAACATTGAATTAAGTTATGTCTATGTGGCTTTTTCAACATGGTAAATGAATTAGGTTATGCTTAGTGCTGCCAATTCCGAACCTAAACGTGATCACTTATTTTTATTCATTGTTATTTTTGTTATCTTTTTCTATTTAAAACCAAATATCAACTTTTACACTTTTTAGTTTTTTTTTAGTTTAATCTAGTTAAATAATCAGATAAAACAAATAACACTGACCACATGCTCTTCGTGGATACGATACCTGAATTACCCTATCTACCTAGGTTATTTAGGTCTTGGTAGTAATTCACCTTCCATATTGGCAAGCCAATATGCCCCATTACCCGCCTCTGAGTCAATCAAATAGGGACCTTCCCACTTGAGGGCTAACTTACCATTCCCTGGATTCGTCGTGTTCTGAAATGCTTTCCTTAAAACCAAGTCTTCTATCTTGCATCTTCGGATCCTTACATGTTTGTTGTAGGTCATAGAGATTCTTTGTTGATATGCGGCCATTCTCCAAGCAGCTTGTTCTCGTAGCTCATCCGCGGTATCAAGGTCGTCAGCCAGGGATTCATTATTTTCATCCTTGGTTTGACTGATAACCCTGAATGTTTGGACAACCATTTATGTTGAAATGACTGCATCCGTACCAAAGACCAAAGAAAATGGAGTTTGGCTTGTGGCATTCTTGGATGTAGTTCTATCAGCCCACAATGCTAATGGTAATTCTTCTGCCCATTTACCCTTCTTCTCCTTGAGCCTTTTCTTCAGATTGTTGATGATGATCTTATTGCTAGACTCTACCTGGCCATTAGCCTGAGGATGCACTGGTGTAGAAGTTATCATTTTTATCCCCCAACTTTCATAGAATCCAGTAGTCCTTTTACTGATAAATTGAGATCCATTGTCACACACTATCTCAGAGGGTATGCCAAATCTTGTAAGATATTCCTCTTGATGAATGAAATGACTTCTTTTTCTCTAACTTGGACATACGCCTCAGCCTCTATCCATTTTGAAAAATAATCAGTCATTGCTAATATAAAGACTTTTCCTCCTGGGCCCGAGGCAACTTCCCCACGATGTCCATTCCCCACTTCATAAAGGGCCAGGATGCAAGGGTTACGCAGGTTGATGAGGAATGTTGGCGTGTTGCTGGCAAGCATTACATTTAAGGGTGAAATTCTGGGCATCTTTTCTCAAGGATGACCAGAAGTAGCCTGTTCTTAGGATTTTAGACATTAGAGACCTGCCCCTTGTGTGGTTTCCGCAGTTTCCTTCATGGATGTCTTTGAGTACTTCCTGAGCCTCGTCATCTTCCAAGCATCTTAGGTATGTACCTACAACATATTTTTTATATAATAATCCTTTTATAAGAACGTACCTGGCCATTCTGGTTCTGAATGCCCTAGTATCCTTTTCTTCTTTCTGGATAGAAGCGTTTAATTTGTAGGTAGTCTATAATACGCCGAGTCCAGGATGACGGACTATCCTGGGAATCAAGACATTGTCCATCCTGGGAATTAGATGCTAAGACCCTACCCCTAGGATCAGTGTCTTCTGGGTTCTCCTGTTGGTTGATTTCTGGGCCTAGTATGTGAATTATGGGGATGTGTGTATCGTCCATTGCCTTAAATGCTAACCCCAGGTTTGCTAGTGCATCTGCTTCAGCATTTTCATCCCTGGGTACTTGCTGAATATTGAAAGTTTGAAACTTCCTGGGATATAGCCTTCACAATTTCTAGGTACTTGGTCAGCTTCTCCCCTTTCACTGCATAAGTTCCATTAAAATGATTAGTTAAAAGTAGGGAGTCGACATATACCTGGATGTTCTGGATCCCGAGATGCAAAGCTAATTGTAAGCCAGCAATCAGGGCTTCATACTCCGCTTTGTTGTTAGTTGCCTGGAATCCACACCTAACAGCCTGGGGTATCATGTCCCCCTGTGGCGATTTAAGTATGATTCCAAGGCCTGTACCCCTGACATTGGATGCCACATCTGTAAATAGGATCCAACAGCCTGAGAATTCTTCTTCCTGCATGCTCTAGAATTCTTGATCTGCTTCATTTTGGATATCACTACTGAAATCAACCACAAAGTCTGCTAGAGCCTGTGATTTTATGGGTTTTCTTGCGTCGTAGACCAGGTTGTAAGCGCTCAGCTTCAGGGACCATTTTTCCATCCTACCTGACATCTTAGGTTTTCTCAAGACAGACTTTATAGAGTAGTTAGTTTTCACATGTTTAGTATGAGTCACAACATAATGTCTAAGTTTGGTAGAAGCGATACTTAGGGCTAGTATAAGTTTCTCTAAATGTGAATACCTGGATTCACCATCAAGAAGACTCTTACTTACATAGTACATCGGGTGTTGTTGACCCTCTATATCCTTGTTTGGGATTGCACTCACCGTATTTCCCAAAACTGCAAGGTACACGGACAATGGCTCCCCTGGATTCGGCTTCATGAGGAGAGGTGCTGAGGATAAATATGACTTCAAATCCTAGAAGGCTTGCTCATCCTGGGATGTCCACTCAAACTTTTTGTTCTTTCTCAGGATGTCATAGAAATCTCTGCATCTCTCCAAGGATTTGGAGATAAATCAGTTCACGGATGCAACCTGGCCTGTCAACCTTTGCACATCCTTGTTTGATTTTGGTGATTTCAGATTCACAATAGCACAAATTTGTTCAGGGCTAGCCTCGATTCCTCTCTTGGTTACCATGTAACCCCGGAATTTGCCAGCACCCACTCCAAAATGACACTTCTCTGGATTCAGCTTCATATTGTATTTGTCCAAGATATCAAAAGATTCTTTGACATCCTGGACGTGGGTGCTGACATTCAGAGATTTTACCACCATGTCGTCTATATACACCTCCGTAGTTTCTCCTAGCTTTTCTTTGAACATCATATTCACCAGTCTTTGGTAGGTTGCCCCTGCATTTTTAAATCCAAAAGGCATAACAACATAACAATAAATACTTGTGGGCGTATTGAACGTTGTATCCTCTTGATTACTTGGCTCCATTTGAATCTGTTGGAACCCTGAGGTGGCATCCATAATTTGTTAACATTTCATGACCTGCTGTTGCATCCACCAGAGAGTCGATGTGTGGTAAAGGAAAGGGATGTTTAGGACATGCACGGTTCATGTCTGTGTAATCTACACAGACCATCCATTTGCCATTTTTCTTCTCCCCTACCACCACATTTTCCAACCATCTTGGAAACTTGACTTCCCTGATCATCCATTTTTTCAGCAGACGGTCCACCTCCTCTTGGATTATTACATACTTCTCAGGAGCATACTTTCTTCTTTTTTAATGCACGGGCCTATAAGAGGGATCAATACCAAGTTTATATGTTATAACATCTTTGGATATACCTGTCATGTCTTTAGTATTCCATGCAAACGTTGACATTCTAGATCTGAGGAATTCTACCAGCTCTTTTTCAATAGGGCCAGGGATATTAGTGCCAATTGACACTTTTTTCCCAGTCCTTTTCTTCTTGTTGATCGCTGTTGATAGTGAATACTCCCCAGGGTGTTGGTAGTTTGACACACTGATGGTAGGTCCAGGGGACAGCCTTCATGTCATGAATCTAGGTCTACCCAGGATAATGTTGTATCCAGACAGAGCATCCATGACACAGAAGCGAAGCATCGAGTTTACTCCTTCAATGTATACTAGGAGCTTTACCTCCCCCAAAGTGTTCTTTGTTTCACCACTGAAACCCATAAGGACCGTGGATTTTGCTATGATTTCATCCTGCGGTATTCCTATCTTGGTCAAAGCTTCGAGTTGAATGATGTTGACAGAACTGCCCCCATCAATCAGGATCCTCTTCACGAAGTGGTTAGCTATATAGAGCGTGATCACCAACCCGTCATGATGAGGGTCCATGACATTGCACCTGTCGTCTTCACTAAAGGTAACGTCTTTCACATCTGTTTGTATTGATGTCTTGACTGGTTTCTTGGGTACGTCTGACTTGGCCTCCCTTGCGTGTCTTTTAGCTGCAGAATACAAGGTACCACATATATCAGATCCACCAGAAATAAAATAAATTACCTTTGCATCCGGGGATGGGGATGCTGCTCACTCAGGATGTCCACGTGATCTGTCTGCATCTTGGGTCTGGTCAGCACCCCTGGACTTTGCAGGCGGGTCATCGCCTTTGGACTTGTCTTTCTTCCCTCCCAGGAGCTCTTTCAGGAAGCCTTTGCTCAATAGATAATTGATCTCCTTGTGCATAGCTATGCAATCCTCGGTCACATGGCCAAAGTCCTCGTGGTATGACCACTTTGACTTTTTCTTCCAGGATCTTTGTTTATCCGTCTTCCTGGGCCACCTTGCTTTGTCCCCCAAATCCTGCATAGCATTAATTACACCTGCAACATTAGTAGCAAAACAAAACTCATTAAAAGTAGGATATTCTTCATCATCCTCGTCTTCACCCTGATCGACCCTGTTAATCCTAGGATTATCTGGTTTGGAATAGGGTTTAGGCCTCTGGGACCTAGGATGTATTGATTTTGATTTCCTGTTGGAGGAGCCGTATCCTAGGATTGCATCCACTTTTTCTTGCACTATCTTGTCTTCTTCAAGTCTGATGAATCTTAGGGCCCTTTGCCTTACTTCATCAAGCTTGTGACAAGGGTTCATCACAAGATCTTGGTAGAAGGGTGAATCCTTCTTAAGGCCCATTTTGAATGCTTGGACGGCGGTAGCCATATCCATGTTGGGAATATCCAAGACTTCCCTGCTAAACCTGTTCACATAATCCATGAGAGACTCGTTAGCCTTCTAGGTAACCCACTAAAGATCACTCGTTAGTTTTTCGAAACTGAGACTACAAGAAAACTGGTTATTGAATAAATTAACTAAATGAGAAAAAGATGTGATAGAAAAGGGTGGAACACTTAGGAGCCACTTCAAAGCTGAGCCTGTGAGTGTCGACCCAAAACATTTGCATAGGCAAGCCTCCTTGATTTCAGGGGGGGTATGTAGATTACTTCCATCCTTTCCATGTACTGACCCACGTATTCCTCCGAGTCAGTTGTGCCATCATACAGCTTCATGTTGGGGGTTTGGAACCTCTTGTGTATTTCCACGTCACATATTGTGGGAGTGAACCTTGAAAGTCGATGACTCGCCGGTACTACTTCAGGAATGGGTTGGACCACTCCAGGGACACTCGAGATCATTTCTTTTAGTTTTTTGAGCTCCCTGGCCACTGCTGGGGGCTAAGACCTGCATCCTACACAGGTTCGTTAATACAAGCATTAAGATTAGAGGTTCCGAGGATGTTACTAGTATCTTGGGTAGCGGTGCCCCCAGGATTCGCTGTGGATTCCCTGAATGTAGACATCCTGGGTCTGTTAGCCAGGGTAGTATAAGCAGTAGCAAATGCATGCATTGGACAGGAGACACGGGTGTATGATCCACCCTACCCATCACTGATCTCTTCCTAGCCATTTCCCCAAGCACATCCTGGTGCACCTTCTGCTGTTGCTCCATGTACTGCTGCAGCTTCGCGAACATGGTAAGGAATTCATCATTAGAGACTAGTACTAGGATTTCTCCACCACGTCCTAGTCCCGTGCCACCCTGGTTGGCAGTTCTGTTGGTGTTACGGTTCGCATTATTCGTTGTTGACGTGGTACCCCGTGGCGGTGGAGGAGGAAGGATAGTGCTAGCTGTAGTAGAGGTGTTCGCAGGGATAGATGCATTAGATTTTTTCGGTTGTGTTGCCATTCTTTGATGGATTTTTTGTAAAGATCTAGTTTAGAACAAATCTGAAAAGAGTTTGAAAGAAAATTGACACCAGTTGCCCCACGGTGGGCGCCAAATTATTTTCGCTAAAAATTATAAGGCTCAATTTAGTAACCAAATTAGTTTGTGAGGTATGGTGCCCTGGATGTTAAGTTTATGAAATCAAATTTGCCAGTTAAAATCCAAGGTTTATATAGAATAAATGGAAACAAAAGTACTAACTTCCCTGAATGCAACTAAGAACACCGAGATTTTTGAGGGGAAAAAGCCCTTAACCCTTGGATGTCTCCAAGAGCCGCCGGCATAAAAAACCCCTTGGCAACGATAAAACACGTTACCCATTTATTTCACTGAAAGTTGGTTCGAGTACACTGGTTTGTGGTGGTTGCTAAGTGAGTGAGTGAGAGTACAGGTGATCGTAAGTGAAAAAATCAAGTCCTACACCGCATATAATACAAATAGCACCTAACTAACTATCTGTGATTCTTGGGATCTTCCCCGTAACTACTTGTGACCGTTGTTTGACTGAGTTCGGCGGCGCGTCTTCATCTCCACACGTGCTCTGGCTTTTAACTAAGTCTATTTGACCGTTATCCATTCTCTCGTACCTGGCTTGATCACACAGAGTCAAATAAAAGATTAGTATCGTTGCCCTAGCATGCTGGGTATCCACACATGCTGAGACCAGGTAGATTAAACAGATAAACCTTGAATGTATTACATCCTGGGATAATAATTAAATAAAAGGTACTATGAACATAAATGAAAATCCAGGGTACCGATAAACTGAATGTGCAGTCCTCGGATGTTCAACATTCAGGGGTCTAAACCTGTCAAAGAACATTAGTAAAATTTAGTGCGAAATCCAGGGTATAACAACATGTATAGGGGGAAATTGAGACCCTTAAAACTTTCAAAGTTTTATTAGAAATATCCTGCTAAGAATTCGTTGAGTAACTCTAATTCTTCTACTTCCAATGCTAATGCTAATGCTTCAAGTTCAGAAACTAAGGCTTTAGTTTCTCAAACTTGTGAAGGTTATGAATGGAGTGCTGATTTTCCTGATGAATCTGCTTTTTTGTGTAGCTCTACAACTGGAAAGGTGGTGATTCAAGACAGTTCTGAATTTACTGGAGATGATTTTCTCGGCGATGCTCATCAAGCATTTATGGCCGATATTCAGGTTGATTCTAAGCTTTGTGATCATTGTGCTTGAACTGCTAACCAATTGAAAGAACTTTCTGATGGGAAAGTCAAATATCATGAAAAATTCTTGTTAGCAGAGGAAAAATACCAAAATTTTCAAGAAAAGGTGGGAGGATGTGAAAGCAGAACTGAAAAAGGAACATGCCTTGACTCTGAACACATAAGTCAAACTGAATAACAAAACTGAAGAGTTTATCTTTTCAGAGAAAAAGCTTCAGAAGCTACAACTAAGATTTCAGAATTAAACATTGAAATTTTAGATCTTAAAAGACAAATTAGAATTTTCAAAAATTTAGCTTCCTTTGCAAGTTATCTTTGCAAAGATGAAACATTAAAAGAGGTGTTCAAAGAGTCTGTATGTAATTCAGTTCCACCACCAATTTCACATGGTTTGGGTCCAAATGAGACCAAAAGCAAGCCAACCATTGTGTTTGATTATTCTAAGTTCACTGAGAACTTGATTGGATCGTCTGATTGACACAAAGGCACATATAAGAAAAGGCATGGCAAACATAAATCAAAACCAACTCATGTTGCTTCCAAACAATCAGAATCCAGTGACCCTGCGGTTAAACAACCTGTCATTAAGATTAAGCCTAAAGTTGGTGTTAAGCCAACACCTTTAGAGGCAGCAATGAAAATTGTGGAAACTGAAAAAAAATGAATGAATTTGAAAAAGGGAATTTTGTAAAAGGTGTTGATTTTTTTATGAGGAAGGTAACATAAATGAAAGCAATCATACCAGCCCTGATATCAACATGATTCCAGTTCCTATTCCTAAGTGTGCCAAATTTGTTGGAATCGGTTTTGGATCCAATGGTGAATATTTGGAGGTCAATCAAAAGACACCTCATAAATTACATATGAATGGTAACAAAAGTGTCCAATCTGTTGACACAAAAACCGAGAAATTTGATGTTAAACTGAAAGGTAAGTCTGATGTTGGTGAATCTTCCTAATGCATTGCTTGAAGACCCTTGAAAATTTCAAAGTTTTATCTAATGAAAACGGAAAATGTGAATATTGAAAGCACTCAGTTCAGTGATGATAATGATTTGTGATCTTCGTGAATTGGTTACTTTCTTGAGTTGTGAAGACTTGGTGAGCTTCTAGTCTACAACGAGATATACGTTTACCGGAGTGATATATTGGGAGAGACTTAATGCTGAGGGGGAATTTCTATGATTGAAGATGCTGATCATGTGGGTTTTCATAAAGATCAGAATGTATTACAAGTTTGTGAAGATTATAAATTTTTATCAACATGCGGTGATGTTCAAGGATGTCTTTACAGTTATGTCTAGGGAGAAATTGAGACCCTTGAAAATTTCAAAGTTTTATCTAATGAAAACGGAAAATGTGAATGTTCAAAGCAATCAGTTCAAGGATGATGATGATTTGTGATCTTCGTGAATTGGTGGTGTGTTCTAATGTTTGTCCGAACCGATATGTCAAAGTTTTCAGTTATGGTTTGGAACTCTCTGTCATATGCCCAATACTTTCTTGAGTTGTGAAGACTTGGTGAGCTTCAAGTCTACAACAAGATATACGTTTACCGGAGTGATATAATGGTTTTCGTAAAGATCAGAATGTATTACAAGTTTGTGAAGATTATAAATAGTTGTCAACATGCGGTGATGTTTAAGGATGTCTTTACAGTTTTCGGGTAATGACTGATGAAGTGAACTCTTATCTTATGTCGGTTCGAAAGGATGGATGTGCTTTACCCGAGGGAGAACTTTATTGATTGTGGAGATTGTACAAGATTCGAACTGTTTCCTGCATGCCTGAAATTCAGTCCAAGGGAAGTTTGTTGAAGTTCAAGATTTCAAGATGTAGCAGACTGACTGATGACGATTACTGGAAGATAAAGACCTACATTCGACAGTAACGTCCAAGGAGGAATTTGTTAGAGCATGTTCCGGGTGTGGTTGTTACTCTACGAATTATGTAATAGTCAAGATTGTGAACTAGGCTAGGTTGCTAACGTACAATGCAACATACCAATTGGTACGCTATCAGCGTACCAAATGGTACGATGGGTATGCTGGTACGTTGGGCAGTGTCACCTATAAATAGGTGAAGGCTGGCTTAGCAATGTAGATTTCTGGTCATTTGTCTTTGTGTTGAGAGGAGAGGTTTGTCCAACCTCTCCCGATGCTTCATTGATGTATACTTCTTCGGTTTGTAACCATTTGACACAATTAATGACTAGATTCTCTATCTCTATCTTTCTTATGATATGGAAACGATCCGTTACGTGTTTTAACAAGATTAGAAGTGACAAACAGGGATAGAACCCCTATGTGTCCAATTCGTCCTACTACGCTGAACTTCAACACCCCCAGAAATGGCTCTAAACCTCCTAGGGATATCATCCAGGTGGAGCAGGGATTCGCGGTTTCAGCGCTGACTAAGGCTGTGTTTGGCGCGCCAAAAGCTAGCTTATAAGCTAGCTTTTTTAAAAAGCCTCGTTTAGTAATGTCAAAAGGTAGCTTATAAGCTAGCTTTTAAAAAGCTAGTTGAAGTAGCTTTTCAACTAGCTTTTATAATAATTCCAGTTTTACCCTTTCCTAACTTATACATATTTCCACTCTTAAATTTTAATTTATTTATATACATGTACTTTAATGTCATTTTACATTTTTCAGCTAGTTTATCAGCTAGTTTTAACCAAACGCTACTAGCTTATAAGCTAGCTTATAGTTTATCAGCTAGCAGCTAGCTTATAAGCTAGCAGCTAGCTTATCAGCTAGCAGCTAGCTTTTCAGCTAGCAGCTAGCTTTCAGCTAGTGCGCCATACACAACCTAATATGCCTAGGATGTCAACCCCGAGGGAACTAACTTGTGAATCCTGGGGCCATCATTACCCAGGATGCCGGTAACATCCTGAGAAACTCGAATTTTAATCTTAATACTAACAGATCTGTGCAGGATACAGGTGTTAGCCCGGTAGTGGCCAAAGAACTAAAAAAGCTTAAGGAGATGATCTCGAGTGTGCCTGGAGTGGTTCAACCCATTCCAGAGGTAGCACCCTTAAGCCACAAGCTTTCTCGGTTTGCAGCCACCATATGTGACGTGGAAATTTCAAAACGATTCCAAACACTTAACATGAAACTTTATGACGGTACAACGGACCCTGAGGAACATGTGGCACAATACAGGGAGAGGATGGAAGTGATCTATATGCCTCCTGAAATTAAGGAAGCGTACCTATGTAAAGGGTTCGGGTCCACACTCACAGGATCAGCCTTGAAATGGCTCCTCAGCGTCCCACCTTTCTCCTTTACATCTTTTTCGCATTTGATTAACTTATTTAACAACCAATTCGGTTTTGAAAAACTGACGAGTGATCTATACAGGGTAACCCAGGATACCGCTGAGTCTCTCATGAGTTACATGAACAGATTTGACAGAGAAGCCTTGGATATCCCTAACATGGATATGGCCACAGCAATTCAGGCGTTCAAGATGGGCCTAAAGAAAGACTCTCCGTTCTACCAGGACCTGGTGATGAATCCCTGCCAAAGACTAGATGAAGTCAGGCACAGGGCACTACATTTTATTAGACTGAAGAGGACCTGAAAATCCAAGAGAGAATTGAAGCTTCCCTAGGATACGGGAACTCTAACAAGAAATCGGACTCGACACATCCTAGGTATCAAAGGCCCAAGCCTTACTCAAGATCCGATAATTCTTGGGTCAATAGGGCTGACCAGGGTGAAGAAGAGGAAGAAGAATATCCTACCTTTACTGAATTTTGTTTTAGAACTGACGTTGCAGGGATCATAAATGCCATACAGGATCTGGGAGACAAAGAAAGGTGGCCTAGGAAAACTGATAAACCCACATCCTGGAAGGACAAGTCTAAGTGGTGTGCCTACCACGAAGACTTTGGTCATTTGACTGAGGATTGCATAGCCATGCAAAAAGAAATCAGTTATTTACTGAGTAAAGGTTACCTGAAAGAGCTCCTGGGAAGAAGAAGAGACAAATCCAAAGGAGCCGGTTAAAAGGCGAAATCCAGGGGCAATGACCAAACCCTAGATGCTGATAGGCTAGGGGGACATCCTGAACGAGCTGCATCTCCATCTCTGGATGCTAAGGTAATACACTTTATTTCTGGTGGTTCTGACATTTGTGGTACTTCTTATTCTGCAGGTAAGAGACATGCAAAGTAAACCAAGTCAGATATGCCAAAAAGACCAGCCAAATCATCAATTCAATCAGATGTGGAGGATGTGACCTTCGGAGAAGATGACAGATGCGACGTCTCGGACCCTCACCATGATGGGTTGGTGATCACACTCTACATCGCCAATCACTTTTTCAAAAGAATCCTTATAGATTGAGGTAGTTCAGTTAACGTTATTCAACTAGAAGCCTTGACCAAGATGGAAATACCCCATGAGGAGATCATAGCCAAATCCACGGTACTTGTAGGATTCAGCGGAGAAACCAAGAACACCCTGGGAGAAGTCGACCTCCCAGTATACGTTGAATTTGTGAACTCAATGCAACGTTTCTGTGTAATGGATGCACCGTCCGGGTACAACATTATCCTGGGTAGACCCTGGATCCATGATAACAAAGTCGTCCCATCAACCTACCACCAGTGTGTGAAAATACCAACACCCTGGGGCTAGTCACTATCCGTAGTGACCAACAGGAAGCAAAGGATTGCTACACGTCATCAATGAAGATTTCAGCAAAAAGCCTCCAAGGATAGCAATTACAGAAGAAATCCAGGGATACCTTAGAAGCAAGGGACCAGGAGGTTAAAGAAGTTGTGCTCGTCCCCTTGCATCCTGGGAAAAAAGTGCTAATAGGCGCCCATATCCCTGGATCCGTTGAAAAGGAACTAGTAGAATTCCTCAGATCCAGAATTTCAACATTTTCCTAGAGTCACGAAGACATGACAGGTATTTCTAAATCTGTTATTACCCATAAACTTAGAATTGATTTTTCTTTCAGGCCTATACACCAAAAGAGCACGAAGTATTGTAGATACATGGTTCCTGATCGTCATGTGAAGTATCAAATACAAGAAAAGATTATGCAAGTTTACTATAGGAGGAACCCTAGGCGAACTTAGAGTTCGAACCTAGACGAACCTGGTCCGAACCTAAGGTTCCGCTGGTCGGGTTTTTGTCTAGTATAAATAGTTTGTCTTGTACAGTTCTTAGTAGCTCTTGAACTTTCTGTGTCAGATCATAAGTGTGTACTCTGTGGTTCTAATACAAAGCATTTTGTATTTACTCATTGTGTTCACTCGTTTAAACATTGATTTCGATATGACCGAGTAGACGATCCACCGTTCACACTCTTTCAAGTGGTATTAGAGCTTTCGGATCAATCTACTGGTCGGAAATCTCTGTTTTTATTAGTTTGAATCAAAAACCCCAAGTTTTGCGAATATGTTACACATTTTTGAGATTTTTTTATCTTCTCGAGTGTGCTTTTCATGAAAAATCTTCTCCTAGATTGTTTCTTTTGAGTTTACTTGAATTTCTGTTGAAAATTTCATCCAATAACACAGAGAATCACGAAAACGGAGTCGAGAGTGTTCGAGTTCGTCTGAGGTTCGGCTGTAACTGAAAAGTAACTGCTCCGAACTCTAGGTTCGGCTGAAATTCTAACGAAATTGAGGTTCGGATAGTGTTTGGAGATAGTTCGGATAAGGTTCGGATACAATCTATTTTGGATACTGTTCGGATAAGGTTCGGTTGAAGTTCGGTCAAGGTCTTTCAAAGCCAAGTTCGGTTAAGGTTCGGAAGAGGTTAGGATCAAGTTCGGTTGAGGTTCGATAAACAGTAATCGGAATTTTTGGAAGGTTTCACGAAAACTGACGTAACTTGAGAACCGTAAAGAGTTACGGGAGCTAATACCAGCCAAAACGACCGTCTCGGCCAGTACTGTAACACCTGGTTAATTCTGGTAAATCAGAGGGAAATTTTTTCCGATCAATGAACTGGACTGTTGAACCCGGATAGGCCTGTTACGCCTATTTAGAGATTTGCGGCCCAGCAAAGGCCCAATTCAAATAACTGATGTTTGGATAAGTTGTAAGAAGTATTCTGGGTGGTTGTTATGCAATTAGAAATGTTGTGGAGCGATAAAAGCTGAATTCGGTGTAAACCGGCTAAGTTCGCTGTCTAATCGGTAAACATGTCGGATAACCGAATGTTAATGTAAGTACGTTGGTTTGAGTGATTATGAGAATGGATATATTAACATGGACGTTAATATTTGTCAGAAAGTCTATTCAGATGTTTACATGTGGTATATGCGAACGAAAACGATAAACGACACTTAACGCGCGTAAGTCACCGGCAGTGACGGAGCGGTCACTGAGGCCGTATTAGAGTGTCTGTAAGTGCCAGACACTTGAACATTGATGTTTTGATCGTTAGAAAGGATAACCGTAGGAAACGGTGCGAGATATAGTGAAATTGCTAAATCGTTCGGTTACCCAAGAATAATCGAAAACGATCGTTTAATTGTTTAAGATGAATTTAACGACCCTGTGAGGTTATAGATATTTTTCTAAGTGTTTTCTGTGAATTACAGTCGCAGAGATATGTTCATTTCGCGAAACGAAGTTAAAGGGTATATGCGCTTTATACCTCGCGTTTAACCTAATATTCATCTGATTACATATAATCAGACGTTTTAAATATTCCGAGACTGTTTATGAGGCTTTTAAAATAATACATTCATAATGGAATTATTACAGATAATTTACGAGAAGTTTGAAGTTAACGTGTGAGATAACGCGGTATAATACCAGTTTATTTAATTTTCTATTTCCACTTAAAAACCCTAAGTATATAAAGGGGCTTTACCCCATTTTTCTTTCATTTTAGCAAAACACCAAACACGCCCATGTGTGTGTTTTCGAGAGAGAGACCAAAAGAGGGCGGGGCTGTCTGGTCTCCGGCGGTAATTCCGGCCGCCTAAGCGGCTGTCCACGGTGGTCCGGCGGCTGCGATCGGCGGCTTTGTGGTGGAGCTAGGATTTCGACCCCAAAAGTTCATCCCTTCCTCCCTTTTTCTTCTCCTAAGCCCGACTCCAAGGTCCACGAGTTCATTCCCGGTCCCGATCGACGGCAGAAGCGCCCACAGTGGCGTTGGCGGCTAGGGTTCCGCCTAGCAACCGCGGCGGCGCCCCTTTTTCTGGCCGTTCCGTGACTCCGACTACCAATTACTGGTTGCGACTTCCAATTTCGAGGTAGGTCGGGATTGATTTGTTCGTTTCTTTAATTCTCCAGCTCATTTTCCTCTTCTTATGGTCCGATTCATACATGCATATGCAGATCTGTGGGATAGTTTGATGTTTGTTGAAGATGAGATGATGGTGGGACTGGTTCGCGGCGGTGGTAGACCGACCGGCGGCGGCCATGGCCTCCGGCCGCCGGAAATGGTTGTAAATGATGGTGATGAGTGGTGTTTTGGCTAGCAATGTTGATTGGGGTGTGTTTGGTTGCATTTTAGACAGAAACGAGTCAACTCGGTATCGAGTCAACCGAGTTAACTTAGTAAACGAATCTGGTCAA
>JBCNJP010000025.1:16182057-16230698 GCA_039602395.1 Deinandra increscens subsp. villosa | reverse complement strand
AGGACTAATCACGAAGTTATGACGAAGTGCCTTCATCTCCGACAGGAGATGTTGTTTTGGAGGAGCGTATATGATGATGTTTACAAGGAGCGTATGGAAAAATGGAATGAAACTGACATCTGGGAGATGACCCAAAACCTGTACCGACAAACCAAAGTTACCAGTTTCAACCATCTTGGTAGTTGGGAGGTTGCTCAGGGGACAGAGTTCATAGAGTAACTCTTGGTAAAAATTGCTACATTTATTGTTTTATGTTTAATTTGTATGGATTTTCACTGTGTTTGTTGGTTATGAACAATCCCCTGTTATTTGGACCCATGTTAGAACTATATCTGGTCCAATCTTCAACCGCTTCAAACTTAAGATTGTCATTTCCGACTACAAATTCATTCTATCGGAAGAAATTCATTTTTTACCACAGCTGGTCCAATATTTAGTAATTATTTAACAAATATATTTAAAATTGACTATACAAAAACATAAATATTTAACAAACATATTTAAAATTGAGTATACATCCGGTCCAATCTTCCGACTCAAATTCTGTATTGTAATTTCCGTGTCAAATTTAATATATATCAATGTAGGTCCTATAGGTAATGATAACATTCTGACAGCGTAGAGTTGTAGAGTTGCTAGTTAATAATAAGCACTTACAGCTGGGTTTTTTTTTTTACCAGATAGGTGTATTAACAAAATAAAATAAACTATTATATAAAATATCTAAAACGTTATATATTATATATTTTCACTATTAAAAAAATTAGTATCTCTATAAATAAATTAGATCATGTTTAGATGTTGATATCCCTGATGACAACTCTAAGGACTTCTGATTACACTTTTAATATATTATATATTTTCACTATTAAAAAAATTAGTATCTCTATATAAAATTTAGATAATAGTCGTTTTGGATATTTTTTTAAAATTATTATTATAAGACGAGCCTATTTATTATAAGTTTCACTAACTCTAAAATTTTGTGGTGATGACGAGTGTATTTTTTTAGTAATTAAACTCTGACAAAACTTTATGTTTATTATATAGTATAAGATATAGATATAGATATAGATTAATAAAAAAAAATGAAAAATAATTAGTTTACACCCCACCTTCACACGCAACCTTCTGCTACACACCTTCAACCGGAGGTGAACAGTGTTGAGTAGATAGGCTTCCGTCCCATCATTCTGACGCAAAAGTTATTGTCATTTCCGAAACAAATTTCACCCGGTTATTAGAATATAATTGTTAATTTAATATAATTGGCTATGAAAATTATATACCTTGTCTAACCACATCCGGTCCAATCTTCAACCGGCAAAAGTTAAGATTGTCATTTCCGACTAAAATGTAAAATATTCCAAAAGAAAGCTTACAAAATATCGTAATATATAGGCATCATACTATGCATTACAAAAGATGCATTCCAAAAGAAAGCTTACAAAATATCGTAATTTATAGACATAATTAGGTAAAGTTCTTCTTCAACTCCATAGTATATGACCTTGCAGTAGTTATCCGACTCAGCATGGCATCCATTTGGGAATCCAACACGCCCTGGTCCTTGCAGTACCTCCTGGCTGAATCTAGCCATTCTTCATTGTCGTTGAAAAGCAAACGTTCACGCAGCCTCTCTGTATCCACAGATCTGTCTAGCACATACCTCCTTAGCTGGTTGAATCCGTTTGTGATGTAGTAGTCTTCTCTGCTCAGGTTGTTAATTGTCTCTCCTATCTTCTCATTCCACAACTTTTCCTCTCTTGACTCCATTGATAACCCTTGAATGTGTGTTGTGTGAGTTTTTGAATTGGTTTTAATGGGGCTCAATCCTGTCTAATTATAACCCGGTCACCATCTAAGCTTTGTTGACGTTTGCTTTACAATTAAAGTTAATAATTAGATTCTTTGTTAGGGCTATGGTAATTGTTACACTTGTAAAATAGCTTTGGTGAATGTACCGTAATAGCTTTGGTGAATGTACTGTTTGAGATTGCCAGATATTAATGCGTGTAGATTGTGCTGGTAGATAATTTCATATATAACCCTTACAAAAGTGTAAAATAGTAAATATACCCAATTTACGATGAGTTTGTATTTTCATTTGTTTTTGCATTAATATTTTATAAACACATGAACATATATTAATTGGTTTTGGATAATTATCTTTTTATGTTTAACAGGTTATATTTTTATATATGAAACTTAAAGTTTGAGAAGAATCAAGTGTAAAATGGTCACATTTTAAAAATGTTATAATAATTTTGGTAAATTTGAAATTTTTAAATTTAGTAAGGGTTTATATGTAAATATCCCTAACAAGTCCACCAAGATTTTCCCTATAAATATCCCTAAATCATCGTTATTTGCTTCTCCTCCCAAGACTTTCTCCCAATATCCATATATATTCCATTTCTCACAACCATGGCGTCATCGTCCTCTAACACCACCTCTGGGAAGGTCTCCAAGCAAGACCTGGTAAGCATCATCAGAGAGAAAATGGACGAGCAGATGTTTGTGCACGATTCAAACCGGTGAGGCAGTTATCAGGATAGGAGAAGATGCTGAAATAAGATTGTTTGACCCGATGGAAGTCTTCTCATTCAGCAACGACGATCTGAAGACCTTATGCGAAAATCCAATCCGATGCGGGGCAGGAGAAGACACAGCTGAAGAGGCAAATCTGTTTATGAGAGTTGCCAACAAGGCCCGGGGGATTGTCAAAGAAATCAAGGATTTAGCACAGAAGGTAAGGGCTGATGAAGACAGAATGGAAGAAGAAAGGGATTTGGCAAACCAGATGAACAAATCTTGGGGCGGTCTTGGAGAATCATCTGAACAAGTTTTGAAGCCGGCTGATGTCCCCGTTGCTAATAAGCCAACTGTTTTGGGGGAATCAGAGGCAGATGTCCCCGTTGCTAACGAGCCAACTATTTTGGGGGAATCAGAGACTACAGATTTGAACAAAGTGCTAAGCCCGAATGAAGCTGGAGCAGAAGAATGAAGATCAAGGGGCTGAATCCGTCCCTAGGGGGAATATTGAAGATCAATGTAGGGAGGAATTCATTGTTTTGTTATGTCTACTTGCTTAGATTAGCTTAATTGTAATCTTGGTATTTTGGTAGTTAGCGAAACTACCGAGCGAAACTGTTGTTTCGCTCGGTATCTAGATAGTCGGTCTCAATAAACAGTTTCGCTTGGCCTGCGAAACTACCAGCGAAACTGTCTACTGTTTAGTATATATTGTAGCCTTAGTGCTCTCATTTGTAACTTTTGCAACATTCTCAACCCTAATACAGATTTCTGCATTTTTGGTAAGTTTGGTGACGGCTAGGAGCATTCTATTACATCTTTGTAGCTGTTATTCATCTCTTATCATTCATTTGGTTGATGTTGTGATTGTTCAATACTAGAAACCCATTTTAGCTATTGGAAATCATCATCTATTGTTATTTGATTGGTTTTCTTCTCAAAACACCATCATTAGCACTGATTAAGATCAGTGAGGACCAACAATGGCAAGTAGGATTGATCGAAACAGAGGCTTTTATCCATTAACACTTGAAGAACATGAATTCAAGACAGGGATAAGGCAAATTGCTCCGGAACGGTTAAGATATCGTCCTATGGGTCTCCCTCCTCGACCAGAATCACCGTTGGTTGGTGATACCGTACCTGTAAACGTGGTGGATCCAAAGTTTCTGGAATAACCTACTGATGTGAGAACTTCTGCAGAAACAGGTCCATCTGGTACCACTCGAACACTGAGTCGAAGAGACAAGGGGAAACAGAAGATGACACCGCAAGAGGAGTTTGAGGATGCAGAGAATAAAAAGAGATCTAAAGAATAAGAGTTTAGATTAGCTCAACAGGCAAGGGCAGAGGAAATTTTGAAGGTGATTGATGATAGAGAAGCTGAAATACTTCGTCAAACCCAACACCTAAATACCACTATATTGGGAAACGACTCAATGCCAATGGAGCCAAACTCAAATCTCTCTGACCCCTTGATCCAGGTAATTCCCAATGAAACTGGCGATGGTGTACACCCTGATGATCACTATGAGGCTGCAAGATACGTTAGAGCACTGGTAGAGCGTGGCTTATCCTTTCAATATCTCATAACTTTCAACACCTACCAAATTGTTGAGATGTATACTGATGAAATGGATATGGAAAAGCTACTGAAAGAGAACCCTCAATGTAGTCTGAGAGACCCAAAGAAGGCATTTGTGAATCCGTATGCTGACATAGATCAAGATGTAGACTACGTCCAATTAAATGGCGGCTTGTTGGAAAAACTTCATCAAATGCATACTAGATATCGGGCACCTCCGGCCGACCCAGATTGTCAACTACCTAGCCCTCCTAGTCCCAAGTCTATCCAGGTCAAGGTCAACTCCATGACCAAACGAGAGCTTCGAGACTTCTTAGCAGTCAGGAATATTGCAAGAAAAGACTACATTTTCAAGCAAATGCCCAGACTAAGAAAGATGGTCAAGCAATTCATGGATGATGATGTTGAGACTAGGAACAGAAGAATCAATATGATGGAACACGAGAGGGTAGAAAGCCATCGTGTCAATGATTCTCCCACATTGGTAGACGAGTGGAAGGAGATGCTCCCTCACACTAAAGCTATGATGCAGTCCCTTACAAGCAGATCTACTCCAATATTGGCAAGAACATAAAGACTAAGAAGATTGAGGGTAATCTAAAGAAAAATCCCATCAAGGATTGGTACTACAGTGCTCAAACGCATGAGTTAGTGATTGAACGAGAAAATGCAGAACCAATCAGACTCTTTGCTGCCATAGAGCTCAGGTTGTTACCCATCTGCTACTTACGTTGGATCTTCTATGGTCGCCTTGAAACTGTTCCACCCAGAATGAAGCCCTATGAGGTTGTTGATGCAAATTACTTTCTATTGTTCCTTAAATGGTGGAGCTGGGAATTCATTAACGCCGGAAGGATGAAAACTGAAAGTCTGGCAAACTTGGAAAGATGGGAAATAGAAAATCGTGGAATAAGTAATTTGTGTAGAGGCTCAGACAGGAAGCTTGAAATGTGGCACTACTCAGATCTGAAGAAATTTGCAAGAAAAGATCTTTGGATGCTGTGGCAAACCCAGATCTACTGCTATGACCGCAAGTATAACAGGTTGGCAAGGAGATACTGGCGTTTCCTATTGAAGCTTCTTGGACAGTTAAGATGATGATGATGGAGGGTGTTCGCATTACCACCAAAGGGGGAATTGTTGGAACCTGGAGGTTGGTGATAACACGAACACACGAACCCAAGAACAAGATCACAGGTAAAGCTGCAGAACCAACATGTATCTTGCTACTTTTGTATTTGAACATTTTGGTTTGTAAAAACTTAGTTAATGTTGAACTTTGAATCCTTACTTTGTATGTTTACTTGTTATCATATGTTGGTTCAGCTTGATTTACTTTTGTGTTGATCTTGTGATTGTTTGTTTGTTTGGTTGTTCAACACTTAGAATATTTTTATGCTAAAGTTGCACTTAACGATCAGGACGAAATACTCTTAACGATCTAACCCTTGTCGTGCTTAACGATCTGCCTGACAAAGGTCTTAACGACTTGAGTACATTAGCCTTAACGACTTGCATGTGAAATATACTTAACGATCTAACAGTATTCTATTTAAACGACCTGCCTCCTCTTGTCTCTTTAACGATCTGCCTCATATGTCTTAACGACTTGACCTGGTCGTTTAACCTTAACGACCTGGCTAGTCTGCAGCAGCCTTAATGATCTGACTATGTGGTTAATGATCTGGCTAAGTTGGCTAACGATCTGACTATGTGGTTAACGATCTGGCTAAGTTGGCTAATGATCTGACTATGAGGTTAACGATCTGGCTAAGTTGGCTAACGATCTGACTTTGTTCTTAATGATCTGGCTGTGTGCTCACATGTGGCTAACGATTTGAGCTGGGCAAGTTAATGATCTGACATTCTGACTTGGACAAATTTAATGATTCCTTGATGTGATGTGTGATTCTCCTTGTATTCTATGCATAGACACTTGTGCTCCTCATTGGGTATAAATAGGAATTCTTAGGAAACCCTAAACAAGCCTTGAGAGAACCTCCTAAGGAGCACTGTGTGTTTGTGTGTGTGTTCTTGGTGTTTTTCTTGAGTTTCAGAAGCGATGCAGAGGCAATGTTGCTGATCCAACCAAGAGTGATCATCAACACGTGATTTCCGCACTCGTGTGATGAATCAAATGATGATCTTTGGCTAAGAAATCGGTCCTGACACACATTCAGCTATAAAAGTTTCTCCAATTGGTTTATCAAATTGTGATCTACTTACTCTAGGAATTCTGGAAGATTTTCCAGTTCATACTCACGTTGCTGATCCGGGAATGTATTCATCTTAATTTGATACAAAAAAAAAGACCCCGAAGAAGATGAAGAACCTGGTCAAGATGATAAAGTGTCATGTTATGTTCTTCCAGATGGGGATACTCTTAACAAACAAATTGATGAAATTCCTTAGGAGGTTGACTTAGAATCAATTTTCAAAGAACCTAAAAGGAAGAAGAACCTCTAAAGAAATTTGTTTTAATCAACAAAAGAGATACTATGAAAACAAATATAAGCTGAAAATATGATGGTATCCGTGGTCTTTTTATCGTAACGAGAGAACATGGAAGAATCAGATACTTTAGAGATGCCCACAAGCTGTAATCTCTTCCTAGGTGGGACATACAAAAGCTTTCCTACTCAAATTCATCATTGAAAATGATTCTCAAGGAACTGGCAATGCTCAACAATTAATAATTGGACAATGTGATCACGGGTTCAACACTTTCTAACCTCAAATCCAAAAAGCAAACTGGCAAAGATGGAAAAAGTTTGGTATACTATAAAGTACAACCATCTGATGTTATGCTTAAGGTAGATCTTTTAAGACAAAGATCAACAAGTTTGCAAGCCTTCTCAAAATGGTATTATGAAAGTAAGACTGGAAAAGCAATCATAGTAACACAAGATAATACAAGAATTAAAGTATACGATCGCATAGACATGTTTATCTTTCTAGAAGAGGATCTGATCATTTTAAAGAAGAACAAGATAAAAGTGAGAGGAGGTGGTCGTCTGTCTGGAGAAGTTGAACTATTTATAAGAGCGGTTGATAAAGCTCTGAAGAGGATTAAGCTGAAGAAGTCTCTCATCAAATGCATAACTGAGAGAGAAGAAAACAAAAAGAATGAAGATGAAGATGGTAGAGCCGTTGCGCCATAAATCAACCCCATACAACAACCAAGGGGGAGATTGTTAGGTCAGATTTTTTTACATTGTTGCAGACATTTAGATTTTTGCGAAAAATCTATCATAAGTTTTGCGAAAAGTGGGTAGACTTTTCACAGATCTTATGATTATATATATGGTGTCTGTTTAGGTCATAGGCAAGTCGGTCATTCTGTTTTGCACTGTTACTCTGCCGGAAGGAGATATGAGCAATATCTTCTCCAGTGAATCATTTGGATCAATTCTATCGATTTGTGACAACCCGTAAATTTCCCAAGTCAGTGATTTCGTTAAACTGCATGTTTATCTATTAGTTGTGCATATAATCTAGGTTATTTAACTTAGGTAACGTATTATGCCCACATTATTTTAGTCTTAACGTGACCCCGCAATAGAAACGATAATCTTCCACCTTAAATTGTGAAATAATATCTTTATTTCCGGTGGAATTTTAATAATAAGAAAATAATAAATAAATAAATAAAAATAATATTTTTATTTATTATTCCTGTCACATACGTAGTATTTAAATCCGTACGAACTCATCATCTTGGACGTCTAATATTTGATAAAACACAACCTGTATAAAATATTAATCGTAACGTCCACTATTTAAACTATTTTCGTTATATGTTTATTTAACGTGTCATCTAACGTTTTTGATAAAAATGGAATTTTTTTTATCTAGACTTTATAACCGGTCATCACTCGTGTCAACATTTTGAAACAAAACTCACCGAATAATTTCACTCGTTAATCGCATTTGTTCGCAATGACAACCGAACCAAACCAAACCGTCACTAGTCTTGATTAAAAACCAAGACCCGTCACCTTTGCATTTTGCATGCAACCACCACCTGACACCATCGGCCACCTCTAGCGCCGTCGCCACCCTCTAGTCGGCCCCACCCCCATGCACACCATCTCACTCTTACACCACCATACCAATCAACAACCACCCTTCATCATTTCTTTTTAATCATCTCCTCCCACACTCCACCACCTTACCCCATTACCACCAACACATCACCTCAACATCCCTCGCCCCCTTACTCCCTTGTCCCGTCGGTTGACCAAGAAACCGACCTCCCCCCCCCCCTCTTGCTCTCGGTTCATCCAAAACACACGCACATAACACTTGGTCACTTGATCACTCAAAAATCAAACACTCTTGTCTCCTCTCTTTTTATAGAAACCGACCCATGAGACCCCCCCCCCCCCCTTAGCCGGCCGAATAAGCAACCAAACACCACTCTTACTCTTTTCTTCCCCCATATATAAACACATAAACACACTCACTTTTTATTTCACAAAATCTAGCAACCATCACCACGTTCTCTCTTCTCACTCCCCATTCATGGCCTTCTCTCTCTCTACTCTCTACATTTTTCTCAAGATCAAGAAACTCTAATTGGATCAAAGGCTTCTATGATCATCAAGGAAGCATCATCGTCCTCCATTCCTTCCATTTTTGGTTTTTCTTTCAAGATCAAGTAAGTTTTATGAGTTTTCTTGTATGATGTTCTTGTTAGATCATGTATCCATGTTCATTTTCAGGATCCAAACACTCCATTTGTCAAGTCTTGAAGTATATGATGATCCATGGTGATGAAAATTCTAGAAAACACTAATATTTTATTAATCTTGTTTAGTTAACATGTTTATTTACTAAAGAAACATAGATCCACATTTTTGTTGATGTTTTATTTTGTAAATCATGTTAGAAATGTTATGTTACATGAACCCTAAGGAGTCGTGTCCCTAGAATAGCTAAACATAGGCTAAACCCTGTTTAAAGTCCCATAATCATGCTAGATTTTTGACCAAAAACTCTAGATCCGAATTTGTCATATCTAAAACCATAAGGACTGTTTTTTCTATGTCTGGAATAACTTTTGTGAAGGAACTTCTACTAGAAATGGGTTTAGGACCCCCGAAACACCAAAACAATGCGTTAAAACCGGAAAACCGACATCTCGGAACGAGCCCAAATTTTGGACAGCCCCTTAGGACCTCTAACTTTGGACTTTGGCATATAATTTTGAGTTAGAACCTTGCTAGGTTGATCCCTCTAGAAAAGTACTAACTAAGCGTAAGGAAAAAAACCTGATTTGGAACACTTTTGTGGACTTAAAATGACTTAGAATATCTTTACAAAATGTTTTGATAACTTATCGTGTCATAAAACAAGTCGTAGGGACAAAACTGTCAAAATCGAACGCATACTGCCAAAACCGGCGACTTAGGGTTTTGAATACTTAAACTTGTATTTCCTGAGATTATTTGATGAAAATAAATCTATTCTTAATTGTACAATCATTATTTTCTAAAAATATTAGAAAATAACGCGTATTGGTAAATACCGATAAAACCCCGCGTTTCAGGATTTTTACCATTTATAGTTTTTGTAAAATTGTTTGGGCCCATAACTTGAAGTAATATTTATTGGATTAAATATTTGGCCATAACCATTTTCATAACATAGGAAAACCCTTATATATTTTGAATATATATAAATCCTTATTTTTCCAGAATGCTATCGAAATCTCAATTATTTATTGTTAATAAATAATTATTTAAATCAATCGATTATCAACTGAACTATCGGGTCACCATGATGTCAAGACTTGACCAACTAATTGGGAGTGACTTAAATGTCAATCAAATTCATAGACCTTAATTTGTCTCATACTTGTTTAGGACGACTAGGTTATCTGATCATCATTTATTTGTATTATCTAGAACTACCAAACTCAGGTGAGTCTCATGGCCCCTCTTTTAAACTATTTTAAATGCTTTTGGGGGAGACCTCGTACAATCTTTTATCATGTTTGATAATGTAGATAATCATAACATTTATTGATTACATGAGCTTTTCGTCCAGCCCTATTGTATCATGTTGATTCATGTTATAATGAAATCCCACTATTAATTAAATCCGATTAGTTCCACAAGAAACGGTAACTCGTGAATAGATCTATTGGGTTAACACCCCTGTCCTGGTTGGTCGCTCCAATCCTAACTCCCGTTTTATAGTCAAGAGGGTACATACAGTTATAATTAGGGCTGTTAATCGGGTCAACCCGATCGGGTTTCGGTTATTAGGGTCGGGTTAGTCGGGTTTTTAAAAAAGAATATCTCACCCGCAACCCGACCCTATTAAGATTCGGGTTAGTAGGGTTCGGGTTAGTCGGGTTTCGGTTTAATAGGGTCGGGTTAGTCGGGTTTCGAGTTAATACTGTTTGTAAGTACCTAAGGTTGATGATTAACAAGAAGAATACGGAAAAAAATTATATAACTTGACATCTTTTACTTTTTAAAATTAAATACAAGTATATATAATAATAGTTTAAGGCTGGTCATAAATAATACTGAGATTTATGATTTATCAAATCTTCATATATGAAGTTTTAAAAGGAACATAGAGGGTGACATTTGTGAAGTCAACAAAAAGAAAAGAAATAAAACAACAAATTCTATCCATTGTTTTCAAATCAGTGAGTATAAAGACTTAAAATTCAAAAGAACATATAGATCAACGCTCGGCTATTTGATATAAACCTTGTTATGTATTTCATTAGATTTTCCTTAACATATTATTAAATTATAATTATTTTAGTTACTAAATTATCCAGGTCATTTCACAACCCCTATAGATTATATATAAATTCAAACTAAACTCTCTACTACTCGGGTTATTCGGGTTAACCCGAAACCCGAATTTTTTTTAAAAAATAACCCGAAACCCGACCCTAACTACAATTCGGGTTTGTCGGGTTAACCCGATTAACCCAATTAAGCCTTTTAGACCCTAATAGACCCGACCCTAATTATCTTATTCGGGTTCGGGTAGGGTCGGGTTAGTCGGGTTCGGGTATTTTCAACACCCCTAGTTATAATCACCATGTGATAATCCTGGACAGAGTACCATGAGTGGGTACTCAGTTAGTTTCAGAATTCAAGATTCATGGTAATAATATACATTATCTCAATAAATTTCAAAATGATCATCTGTTTATCTATTAGCCTATCTTACAAACTGATTATCAAACATCGTTTATCTACTAATTATCAATCATCGTTTCTCAAACTATTATCAATCGAGTCATTTAAACCTGTGAACTAACCAACTTTATGTTGACCCTTTTTAGTCTATGAACTCTTAGATACTTGACTGTTGCCTTCCTTGTGTGGATGACATATCATTTAGGACCTGCATCTATCATCTTTTAGATTCATAGTCCTAGCCGGGATACTTTTGAAGATTTGTTTGCATAAAGTTTATCTTGATGTTGTATTTAAAATCTTTTGAATATTTTCTTGTAAACATTTTGAAACAAACCTACTAATGATTTCCGCTGCAATTCCAAGTGAAACTCTTTCCAACTTAAAACGACTCTTTTGTTGAACCATTTAGAATACGTTCCCTGTAACCTTGACTATGATACATCCGTTGCACGCCCGACACAGATTTTACAGGGTGTGACACGATTCAACTTAAATTCACATGTGATCTTTCATTTCTATTGTTCCATCATTGATTCATCATTGTTAGAACCTATTTGTTAGCAACACAAACCTTTTGTTGTCTTACCTTGTAATTGATACTTTGTTTTGTAATTGCCTTTGAATATGTACTTGGTAAACTTTGTTTATGTGTTAGCGTACCTGTTATGCTTCTTAGCGGACTTGTGAATTATGTACCTAGCGGACTTGTTTTACTCTCAGCGTACTTGTTTGATTGCTTGTCTTAGCGGACTTGTTTATTCTTAGCGGACTTGTTTTACTCTTAGCGTACTTGTTTGATTGCTTGTCTTAGCGGACTTGTTTATTCCTAGTGAACTTGTTTACTTAGCTGTCTTGATCTTGTTCCTAGCGTACTTGTCTTGTTCTTAACGAACTTGTTAGCGTACTTGTTCATGTTAGCGGACTTGTTATTGCTTAGCGTACTTGTCAGCGAACTTGATAATGCTTAGTGTACTTGTTAGCGGACGTGTTTTTACCTAGCGTACTTGTTAGGGAACTTAATAAGTGCTAGCGGACTTGATTTAACTCTTAGCGAACTTGTTGTCCTGATAGAATATTTTGCTGAATACTAGGTAATGATTGTATTGTGTCAAACATTCTTTTTGTCCCAAGCTATCAGGTAGTATAAATACCAATTGGAAAACCCTATTGGGCATGCTTGTTGGTCCGGGATCAACAACCGTTCACGATATTTTGATCTCGAACAAGTGCGGAAACCTTGTACGAGATTGATTCAAGAGAAAGTAAATGAAATAGACTTGATATGAGTGAAACACAACACTAAAAGATCAAATCTTGAATGAAGAACAAACTACTTCCTTGGATTGATGATTACGATCGGAATTACAAGAGATAGGCACAAATCGTAAACAACAACTAACTCTAATCATAAACTAAAGGGGTTTATATACTACCCTTTACATAACCCTAAGCCCAATCATAAACTCATAAGAAATCCGGTCCAAGAAAGCCCAAGTCGTAAACATCTTGTAGGCCCAATCGTGAATATCTAAGCCCATTAACAAGTAAGCCCACATCTAATGTTCATACCTCAAATGTATAGCCCAACAATCTTCCCCTAGGCATGAACCATTAGACTATCTAAGGAAGACATAAATCAAATCTGAACGTATGAGCTTCTTTCCTTGACCACCAACCTTTCTCCACAATTAGATTTGCCATGCCATGAAACATACCCACCCGTATAGCATTCTCCATGTCATGTTCATCACCAAGTATTGGACGGGATGCCAGGAGCTTGATATCATTCTCTCCGAATCTCAGCAAATCAATGGGATCATACATGCGGAACTCTCTTAGCTTCTTGCACACAACCACCACCTCATACGTTGTAGGATCAAAATACCAGCTATCAAAATTCTTTACAAGCGTATGGTCTTCTATTTCATCGATCATGTTTATAACTCGAGTCCGTTTGGTGGGAGGACACCTCCTTTCACCAACTGGCTCATCAGTGACAGGATCTGTTCCAGTTTCAACCCACTTTGCAGCCTTCAGATCAAAGTTTGCAAAGTTTTCCTCCATCTGAGCTATCAAATTGTTGCGAACTAGATTACCATGATTGTTGTTCCACTAAGTTTCTCAACTCTGTTTCAGTCCATGAGTGGAATTTACCTCTTGATCGGTAGTACTCGACTGGACTATATCCATCTCTCACCACAACAAATAATTCCTTTTCAGCATCATAAAACCAACACAGAATTGGTTCCCAGCTCCCCTTCTTGTCTAATTCACTCTCTCCCACATCTATGGAGTACAGCGTAGGGGTAGGACCTTTAAAGAACTCTTTGAACCAATTGACTTGTCCTTCAGGAACCTTTGAAATAAATCTTCCACCACGAACATACTCAGACATCTCAATTATTTCATCTCCTTCATCTTCATGTATTGCACTTATATCTTGAATTCCTTGAGATGAGCTTTGACCATGGTCACCAGATGCTTTTGACTCAACAACACCTTTCAACTCTGAATGCTTCTTCTTCAGATCCATCAAGGTTTCATACAAGAACTTAAGCCTTAGCTTGTTAGCAGCCTCGTTCTCTTTCAAAGTCTTGTTTTCATTTTTAAGTGCTTTTATCTCATTTTGACGCATTCTGTTTTGAGACATAAGATAGTTAATTTGAGGATCAGCACTTAACCTAAGCTCAATTGGGAGATCAGGTGCTCCAACAGCAGCCTGAAAAGGTCAGAAGCTTGGAATAGTTGGTGGCAGACTTGACTCAGTAGAGAAGTTTACTCTTACTGGACTGGGTTCTACAAAAGTGTTGTCAACCTCCAGAAATTGCCTTTCTTCATGAACTGGGCTATGTTCATTTAGAAGAGGACTTTCAGTCTGTATGGGAGGTGATTCTGGTACATCAACCTGACGATCAGCCTGGGGTGTGCTCTTTTCATTGGTAGGTTCAGATGCATCAACATTTTGTGCATTGACATGTGTAGGTTCAAATACCATCAGGCTTGAGGTAGTTTTCTGGAATTTGAATCTGATGGCTCTGGGATCTAACTTCTTCCTTTGTGATGGCTCACGCACAGGAATTGGCTCTTCAAAAACATCCTCCACTTCAAATTGAACATCTAACTCTTGTAGAACAGAACCACTACTAGAAGAGGAGTTCAAGTCATTCCTCGCTCTCTTGTGACTGATGGGCCCCAGATGCCCATAGATGCCATCATTTAGGTTCTCATGCTCAGGAAAGATGTCATCCATCACAATTTCCTCATCAGACGGGATATTCTCCGCTTCTTCTTGAACATTCACTGGAACAGTTGCTGTCACATCATGGTCTTCAGCAACTGTCACATTGACTGGATGTACTTCTGGTTCAGAATCAGTTTCTTCTTGCTCTTGTTCCCTTGGAACTTCAAGAAAGGCACCCCTTTTAGACCATTATAGTCACCCTTGAAAGTTATTCTTTCCCTTTCTGTCTTGAGTTTGCAAGCCGAACACACCGTTATCCATGAACTTGATATCCAACTTCTCTATTCTTTCTTCTATCATGGGATATTTCTTCATGACCACCATCTGCACAAATCTTGGTGTCATCAGGAATTGTTCTCTGGCGCTCAAGTCAGCATTGCTAATCCAATCTAGCAGCATCATTTTTGAGAAATTGAAGTTCCAGTCTAAGGCCAATGCAACAAACGCTGTGCCATGCAGTTTGTTTAGCTGATCAAAACTTGTTCTCTTCCCCAGGAAGGATTTCTGCATGTAATGAGCCAGACACCTCCAGTAGTGCGGCAGTAACTTCTTGAAAATGGGAGGGAACTTTCCTTCATACCCTAACGATTGGGCACCTTCCAACACAACTGCCTTTGAATACTCTATTGGATCTTCAGCTTTATCATTGATGTTTAAACCCTGACGAATGTCTTCTTCAAGAATCATAATTGGTCGGTTCTGAATGGTTGCAGTGATCCTTGCCTTGTCGGCATTTGCTCTTGCTGTTCCCAAAAAATCTCAAACAAGTTGCTCATCGATCAGCACACTTGTTCGCAGAGCATGATTAATTTTGCAGACATTTAATCCTGCCACCAGAGAATAAAAAAGCTGCATATGTCTTTCTGGAGGATCATCAAGATAGGCCGGGATGCAATGATCACTCTCAAAATGAATCTCGTCATCAAGCATATCTTCTGCCATCTGAGAAAACGAGACAAATGCATCAAGCCTAAACTCATCAAAGTGAAATTATGTTTGACAGTAATATCTTGAAGTTCAATTGATTGTCACATTTAACTTGTTAAGTTCAGAAAATCTCAATTTAAACTTTCAAGAAAAATATTTGATTTTGAATCACAAATTGACAAACACCATTAATATTAACTTAAAAACGATTAAGTTTGATGAGATCTCTAAAAGTATTAGGTGTTTATGATTTTAATTCAAAAATTAAGTGTATTTACGATTCACTTTATGGGTTTACGATTCAAAAACGGATTCACGATCGGGTTCAAACAAAGTCCAGTCGGGAACACTTAGTCCAATCGTAATCTCTATAAAAACCCTAAGCCTGATCGTAAACAGAATCGTAATCAGGGGATCGTAAACTCGGATCGTAAATAACGATCAGAAATGCCAACAGTCGTCTTGTTCATTGCGACAGTCGTAAACACAGAAACCTCCATTTACGAACCTGCAACAAGCTCGTAAACACATTAAAACACCTCAAATATGTAAACAAAACACCTAGCACTACCTTTTATGAGTTGTAAAAACACAGCCGACTTCTAATCACGAGTATTTCACATAGAATCACAAGAAAACCTAGAGTGGTCTTGAACTCACAAAACGTGAATACACTGACGAAAACACTCGATTGGAAAAGGGTTTTGATGGTTTTGTGGTCGGAAATTGATTACGAGGGTGTTGGAGTGCTCAGGTTACACAATGGACGGCCGGAGGTGGGTTGGATCGCTTTTCCGGCGAGAGACTGCGGTGGTTAGGGTTTCGGTGAAGGAATCGTAAACGCAGAGTGAGAGAAAGAGGGAATCGTAAAGTGAGGTCGGAAATGAGGGTGAGGGGTTTTGTTAAAAAAAAATTTCATTAAGACCCCTCCAACTTTGTAAACACTTCAAGTACACCCCAAACCTCTTTTAAATGAAAGAACACTTGAAATGTCGTTAATTTTGAGAACTTTAAGAATTGCAAAACTTCCCCTCAGACTCATACCCCGAGTATCCGATCATGATCATAAAAAAAATTAAATATTCACAGACTTATAAGGATAATATAAAATGGACAATAGTTAAGATAACCTAAAATCGAGATAAAAACATACTTACCTTGAGGTTGATGTTTTTTCATGAATCAAACCAGACAAATCTTTGACTGAGGAACCCTTTTCAGCTTCCGTTACTCGACGCTCTAGACGATTGCCCAAAAAATTTTGAAACCACATAAACTCACATCCAGATAAAAATTTTATAGTGCTTAATTATAGTACATAATTACCGTCATGTTTAACTGTCCCCACACCCAATTGTTCATAGCAAAACCTACCTAACCTCAGAGTTTATTGAGGATTCACAAACCCCCAACTTGAGGAACCATGCAACACCGTCATGACAAACACTTATTTTGTTAATTATCAGTTGGTGATCAGGTCGGCCGCATAAGCACGCAGAGAATACCATACACAATAATTATTTTATTGTTTTCCTTTTTCTTTTCATTTTTCATTTTTCTTTTTTATTTTCTTTTCATTCTTTTCTATTTTCTTTTTGAATGAGGTGTTGTCATAACAGCAGAACATGGCGTGTGAGAGAGTGAATACTAGGTGGATACCACTGTCAACCCATTTTTGCTGGGACTCAATTTTTTAAACTATGTAAACTAGGATGGAAACCTAAACATATATAGAAGTTAAGTTTACTGCACTTACTTGGATGATCATAGTTTTTGATTTAGCTTACCGACACATCATCTTTGAGCCGTCTTTCACTTCAGCCTTACACGTGTCAGTCTCCGATTGTCTTGGAAATTTATATCACTTCCTACCAACTCAAGGCAAACAAAAGACTTCATAAAAACCTCAAACATATTTTCAGATTTTCTGAAACATTGACCTTTCTTCCCCTGTTTTTATGAGGCTTTTGAAACAAAAACACATTTTTTTAATATTTTTTAATATATTTCTTTAAATAAACTCAAAGAAAAAGTAAGCAAAAGTAAGCAAAAATAAAAGCAAAACTATATACATGTACCTTCATATATATCAATCACGGATAAAATGTACCTTCATGTCTATATGCTTTGTTTTGGAATGTTGAACAGGGTTTTTGACAATTTGCAGAGCAGCAGCATTATCACAAAAAATTGGAGTGTTAATGAATTCCATACCGTAGTCTGTTAGCTGATTTTGAATCCATACTACCTGCGAGCATCCAGCTGATGCTGCCACATATTCAGCTTCTGCAGTTGACTTAGACACGGTATGCTGCTTCTTACTCTGCCAGGAGATGAGTCTGTCTCCCAAGTACTGACATCCTCCAGTTGTAGATTTCCTGTCAAGGTCACTACCTCCATAATCACTGTCAAGAAATGCAAACAATTGAAAATCAGTATTCTTAGGATACCAAAGTCCAAGCCTAGGCCTGCCCTTCAGATACCTAAGAATACGTTTAACAGCAGCTAAATGAGAAAGTTTAGGATTAGCCTGATAACGTGCGCACACACACACTGCATGCATAATATCTGGCCTGCTGGCTGTTAAATACATGAGTGATCCGATCATTGACCGATACATGAATTCACTCACGGATTCTCCATCTGCATCTGCTGTCAGTAGTGGTCTGGATGCCATGGGAGTGGAGATAGGTTTGGAGTCCTGCATTTTGAACTTTTCCAGAATCTCATTCACATATTTTGCTTGATGAATGAGAATACCAGTTTCATCTTGTTTCACTTGTAATGCCAGGAAAAAGTTCATCTCTCCTTGATCACTCATCTCAAACTTCTTTTTCATGATATTCTCAAACTCCGTGCATAAATCTCCATTTGTAGATCCGTAGATGATGTCATCCACATACACTTGCACCATTATGATATCATCCCCCACCTTCTTTCTGAAAATGTTTGATCAACCACTCCCCGTGTATAACCATTATCTACCAAATGCTTTGACAGGGTCTCATACCATGTGCGGGGAGCTTGATGCAAACCATACAAGGATTTATCCAGGAGATATACATGATCCAGATGCTCTTCATCAACAAACCCTGGCGGCTGAGCTACATAGACTTCTTCATTCATATCAGCATAGAGGAAGGTTGTCTTCACATCCATCTGATGCATTGTGAAATTGAGATACGTTGCCACAACAAGAAAGATCCGAATTGCTTCTAATCTAGCTACTGGAGCATATACCTCATCATAATCAACCCCATGAACTTGTCTATGTCCCTGAACAATCAGCCTTGCCTTGTTCCTTACGATTATACCCGTATCATCTTTCTTGTTCTTGACAGCCATCTTGTGGGTATAACCTTTTTATCTTCTGGCCTTTTCACTAGTCGCCACACTCCCAGTTTTGAGAATTGATTCAGTTCATTGTGCATAGCCTCAATCCAACTTGGATCCTTAAGAGCTACCATCACATTTGGAGGCTCTATCTGGGAGATAAAGCACGAGTACATGCAGTGATTGATGTTACCCGACCGGCTTCTAGTTGTGACTCCTGCTGTCACTGGCCCGACCACATTGCTAAGTGGATGATCTTTGTTGATTCTTGTGGTTTGAACATCTGGTACCGAAACAGAAACAGGCAGGTTAGTATCATTAACATTATTATTCATACCTTGGGTTTCAGGCTCCTTCTGATCATCATGAGTTCCTGACGATCCTGGAACATCCACAACATCATCCTTAGGAGCTGTTTCTGATACACTGTCTCTGACAATTTCCACAGATGGCCTCACTTCAGGAGCTGGAGCAATGATGTCTTCTTCTTCCAGATTGGGAAACATGTTTGAGTAGTCAAACCCTTTAAAGAAAGACCCATAGTCAAAGATCCAGTCCGGTCCAATTCCTGCATCTGTTGGATTATCTTCCAACCAGTCAACATCAAATGCCTTGATTATCAATTTGGTGGTTTTGTTGTAGACCCGATAAGCACTATTTGCAGAATATCCCACAAAATAACATTCATCAGCCTTTGCTTTGAACTTCCCCACATCAGATTGAATTAACACTGTGTAAGGACACCCGAAAGTCTTGAAGTACCCCACCCTTGGCTTTTCTCCATAGATAATCTGATAAGGCGTCATCTCATGTCGCTTGTTCAACAGTACCCGATTCTACACATAACAAGCAGTGTTGACTGCTTCGGCCCAGAAGAAAATTGGTAATCTTGCATCACACAGCATAGTTCTGGCAGCTTCAATAAGAGTTATGTTTCTTCTTTCAGCAACACCATTTTGTTGAGGCGTGTATGGTGCACTGAATTGTCTTTTTATACCTTTTACTCCACAGAATATATTCAATTCAGCATTCTTAAATTTTGTTCCATTGTCTGTTCTAATAGCCTTTACCCTTTGCTCAACTGATTCTCTATAAGAGTGACAAACTGTTTAACAAGCGCTGGAGTTTCATGCTTGTTTGACAGAAAGAAAACCCAAGTAAAACGAGAGAAATCATCCACTATAACCAGACAGTATGAGAACTTGCTGATGCTTTGAACTTGCATTGGGCCGAAGAGATCCATATGAAGTAGTTGCAATACCAATGAAACAGAATTGACGATCTTGGAACGATGCGGTAATCTGTGTTGCTTCCCCTTAGCACATGCAACACACTTCTCAACGGATGTGAAATCTGTGATAGGAAGGTTCCTTACATGCTCTCCCATTGCCAGCTTCGACAGATTCTTCATGTTAGCATGTCCCAGATGACGATGCCACAACAATGCCAGATTTTCAGTTTGCTTTGAGATAAGGTAGGCTTCTTCTGAAGTTGGAGGATTACCCATGTTGAGAAGATAAGAATTTGCTCGTCTTGGTGTACGCATCAGAATACACTCCTCGGGAATCTTCACACCAGGTTTGAGAATAATACACTCCATATACAGAATAGTCTCTATCACAAATCTGTGATACACTCAGCAGACTATGTGACAGCTCCTCCACATAATGTACATCAGCAAATGATAAGTTACCATTCTTCACAACACCTTTCTTGCTGATTCTTCCACCTACTCCACAAATTACCGCTCTTGAAAGAGGTAGAAGATTTCGATGGAGGTGGTGTATCGTTTGTTGACAGTTCTTCTTGGCTGTCCCTACATGGATCAAAGATCAGTTAGATTCAGGTACCCAGGCCATAACAGATCTGGGCACACCTTTGGAATCAGTGTAATTAACTAAATGAAGAGTCATACCTGCTTTTGATTCAGGTACACTCAAGGTTTGAGTGTTGACTTTTGGTTTCCAAATGGGGTGTTTCTGTGGTTTCATTACATTAGTTGAGTTCTTTTCAGATGCAGGTTTCTTTGGTGGTGGTGTGGCCTTTTTACCTGCTGGCTTTTTAACAGGTGTCCACTCAAGTTTCAATTTTGTATAAACAACTTGTTTCGTTTGAGTGACATCTTTTGATTTTGAAACATGTTTCACAACCTTTGTGTTGCCATTAGGTTTATTAACTCTTTTGACTTTACCCACTTGTTTCTCAACAAATTCTGGTTTCATCTTATCATTCCTTTTGTAAACTGCTTTAGGAGTGTAAGTTGAGTTTTGAGTTTTGGCCACATTCCAATTTTCATCAACAGGCTTTGTCACTGGAGCTTTTGTGTTTGAAACCTTAGACTGTCGAGCCTTCATTGGTTCTGAACACTACTTCCCCTGAGACAAAGCTTGTTGCTTTTGCTTTCTATTTTCACTTGTCATCATTTTCTCCAACATACTAATCCGTGGGTTTTGCGGATAGTATGGTTGGTTAGGTCTGTTCACACAGTTTGCAGCAAAGTGTCCTGGTTTTCCACATTCAAAGCAATTCATAAGTCTAGGCCCATTGACATGACGACAAAGGTATGAGCGTATTGGATAAGACGACTTCCATTCAGGCTTGTCATCCCATTTGTGTATTACATGTTTCAGGAATTTTTCTGGTTGTGTAATTAAACAAAATTGTTCTGATTTTGATTTGTTTTTTCTGTTGAAAGTAGACACAACTTGGGGATAGGGAACAAAGTCCTTGGGCTTAGACTCACGGCCAACTCTTGTGTTAGGCACACGAATTTTAAAACCATTAACTTTTTTATTAGAGTCAGAAACATGTTTTGCAGACATAGATACAACTAAGTGTTTTGACTTGGACGCATTAAGTTCAGACACAGATGCTAGAACATCGTCCTTAGGTAAATTAGAACAAGAACTACTAGACACATGACATTCATTGACTTTCAAACATTCAGCATCCTCCTCAGAAACATCTTGAACATCTACTTCATCTGCACATGAAACAAAATTTTCAGAAGAACTAACATTATTGTTTAATGGTTCCTGGGATGGACCTGGTTCACTTGTGGATGTCACAGTTCTATTCTGATTACCCAGCCCATACAACATATGTTTCTCATTTTCTAGTTCCTCTTCAGTCATAGGTTTCACACCAACCAAAACACTATCTAGGGGAGGTTCTGCTTCATGCATTTCAGATGTAGATCTATCTACCTGGTCCTCCTCAAAGATCATTCCTATAATATCTCTAGTCACAGCTTGAGGAACATTATTCTCAATTTTCTCCGTGAAGCTAATTCCTATTCCACCTTTATCCTTACCCATTCTAACATCAGTTATGCATGTGGACAAAGATTTACTAGCTTCTAGCATTCTTTTGCTTCTCATTTGATTCACATCTAACTTTACATGTAACTCATTGTTCTGATGTTTAAGTTCATCTATCTGCTTACTAAGCTCAGCTATTTCTAACTTAGCGTTGTCATACAGAACAGAATTCTGAGTGGCTAGGGCTTGATATTTCTCTATATCTAGTTTCTGTGCTTTGACCTTATCCTCACTCTTTTCCCATCTACCCTTAAACGAACTTCTAGAGCATTGCATGTCAAACAGTTCTATCTCACTATTTTTCCAAAGTTGTCTAAGGCCAGGAATTAAACGAGCACAAGTGGGATTAGTACATACCTTGGTGTTGTCGACCTCGGCAGCAAAAGCTTCTTTGTCTATCAACCAGGTTTTCTTCATCAGTGACCACAAAAGCATGCTCTTCATCAGCACCATTCTCCATTTGAGCAATCATGGCACCCGTCAGACTGAGTTCCCTGACCTGTGAAGCCCACTGGTATTCTCCACAATCTTGGACAATCAAAGCTTTTGTCTCTGTTTTCCCTTTTCCATCCCCATCTTTCTTCTCTTCTGGCTTCTCTCTTTTTGGTTTTGTGCATTCCCTAGCAAAATGTCCGTACTCATCACAATTGAAGCACCTCAGCTTGCTTTTATCAAAACCCATTCTAATCTTGTCCTGATCCTTCCAGACATTTCTTCCAGTTGTTGCCATGAACTTCTTTGCATGAAAAACTGCCATGGCCATCTGCCAGGAGACATCAAGCATCTCAACATCTTCAGAATTTATCTGATTCAGATCACCAGAGAGCATCTCAGCAGGCACCAAAGTTCCAGCCATAAGGGCATGGTAGCTGTTCATGAATCCCATTCCTAGTGCAAAGTTGGGATCATTGGTGGCATTTGCCTCTTCAGAATTGACCATTCCACTCGAACTGGAACTAGCTTGTGATCTTGCCACAAATGCAGTTGACTTTGGGTTGGCACTTGAATCATTTCCGGATGAGCTCCCAGCTTGTTTTGATCCCACATCTTCAGACAAGAGAGACTGACTTAATTTTCCAGCCATACTTAGAGAACTTAGGTGATTCAGCTCCCGTTGCTTATCATCAATCAGCTTCGATTTCAGTTTGTTGATAAGCCCATCAACAGTCAATTCATTCAGCTTGTTGTTATCCTTGATGATTGAGATATTTGTATTCCAATTCTTGGGTAAGCTATTCAAGAGCTTCAAATTCTTATCTTCCTGTTCAGGTTCAACATCATAACTTGACATCTCAGTGATTAGGGACACGAATCTTTGAACTTGTGCCTCAAAAGACTCTCCCTGAACGTGATTGAATAAGTTGAACTTCTGCTTCAGCATCTGTTTTCGGCTAGCCTTGATATCTGGATTACCTTCATAAGCTACCACTAGAGCATCCCATAGCTTCTTCGCAGTTTTGTACTTCTTAAATCCCTGAGCAATCTCTAGTGTCAAAGCCATAGTCATAATCGCATAAGCCCTCTCATCCTTGTTGCGTCTCTCCCAATCGTCATCTGAGTATTCTGCTTCAGTCTTTACAACTCCAACCTTTGTTGCTTTAGTGTGTGTTGGTACGAACGGTGTTAGAGCATTTTGTGTTGTCTAGTTCTAGATCTTGATGTTTTGAGTATGTAATGTATAAGTTTGTGTTTTATGTATCCAGCGGATCAGTGGCGGATCAGGTGATCCGTCGGCGGATCAAATCTGGGTATAAATACCAATCTGATCCGCGAGAGTTCATTACTCGCGGATCAAGTACATTCAACACAGAAAACCCTCGAAACCCCTATTTTCATAATTTTCTTGATATCTCAGTCGTTATCGAAGCTCTGACCGAAATTTTTGATGCTACAGGTAGGTTGTTTGATTGCGCACAGGTTGATGGGTTTAATTTCTGCAATGGTTGTTTAATTAGGGTTAAATTTGTGATTTACAGTCTCGGTTTTTTGAACAAACCCACTTGATGCTCGTTTAACCTGTTTTAACCAATGTTAATGTCTTCAAAGCACATGGTTCGAGTCGTAGTATAGTCTAGATTGAATTCGTGTTCGGTGATTCCAAAACAAACACTTTAGTGTTGAAAAAAATTCACAGTGACTGTTCGATAACTGATCGTCCGCCGGATCAACTTATCCGCCGGACCAGATTTTCAAATTGATATGGAGCTGATCCGGTTGACTAATCTGATCCGCGGTCAACGATTGTGATCCGCCGGATCAAGTGATCCGCCGGATCAAATGATCTGCTGAATAATAAGATCCACAACTGGTCCGCCGGACCAGATGATCCGGATACATAAATTTGATCCGTGGGTTGATCCGCTCAGAAAAATTTTCAAAAGTTCGTCGTTTGAGCGATTTATTTAATATCAGCGATTGTCATTGAGTATTTTGATTATATTAATTGATTTTAATGACAGTTTGTTTTGATGACATGAACAGAAATGGCTGATTTTAAATCAATTGGAGAACAAAACGTTTGTGCCTTTCTTGATGTTGCAGAAAAGTGGAGGCCGCATTTTCTCAATATTTTTGAGTTCGTCAGGCGTTCAAGAATATATTATGCTGCAACTCATGAATGTCCGCCTTATAAAGACTTGTTATTCATGTTCTGGAATTCAGCACAAGTAGACTGTTCGGTGACTCCATCTGTTATTCGTGCAAAGATTCTAGAAACTGATGTGGTGATACCTGAAGCTGATGTGAGAAGAGTTTTAAGATTCAATGATCAAGATACTTATCCGACTGAATTTCCTGAAGAAGATTTGGTGGCGTTATTGAAAAGGATCAAGTATGATGGACAACTATATGTTCCATGGTATCTTAAGGCAAATCTGAGTCCTCCTTATAAGTACTTGATGCATGTGATCATTAAATGTTTTGGAAATCGAACAAGAGGCCAAGAAGAGTTTGACTTGAAGGTGCTGTCTTTCTTTAGTGCTTTGGTATTAAACAGAGAATTCAATTTTTCTGGTTGGGTCTTTAACTACATGAGAGAAAATATCTTGGTGAAACAAGTGCGCAGTATCATGTATCCAAGATTTCTACAGATGATTCTGAATGATTTACATCCAAACCTTCCAAAGAACGCTGCTGCTATCATAGATATGAAGCATATGAATAGAGTAGCTGTTTGCAAGATTCCTGTGTACTACAAGAGAAAGGGAAATGCCATTCCTCCACCAAATAAGAGGTTGATTGGTCAACTTGCTAATCCAGCTTATGTGGCTCCAGATAATGGTGCTGCAAAACATGATGACAGTTCTGATGATGAACTACATTACAATGATCATGGATTTCCAACTGAGGTTGCAGAAGATGATGATGGTGAGCAACCTGTAAATCAAGAGCCTGTAGTACAAGAACCTGTTGTACAAGAACCTGTAGTAAAACAACCTGTAGTTCAAGAACAAAATCCAGAGCCAGTAACTACTGAAGCTGTCAATGAATCTGACCGGGTGAATATTCCAGATGAGGGTGATGATGTTATTGGTAGTTCGTCAGAAACTGAATCAGACTCTGGTGAATATGTTACTATCTTGCACAATACAAGAGAAGTTCCTGTAAGGAGAGGTTCTAAGGCTCATATTGCTTATCTAAAAGCTCACAATCAAGATACCTCTATTTTTGAGAGTAGAACCAAACAGGCTGAAGATACTGATAATGATCCATCTTATACTCCTAGTATGGAGGAGCCTGTGGCTAAGTCAAAGCCGGTAGATAAAGGTAAAGCTCCTGCAGTTGCTTCTGGCAAACGTATGAAAAGTGTGGCTGTAGGATATAAAGGAGTGAAGCCTGGTTCGTTTCTTGCTGATGCCAGAAAATCTGGGCAAAGTCCTCCTAGCAAGAAGCAGAAAGTGACTTCGTCGTCTTCTATTCCAATCCAACCAACCACCAAAACAGCTGATGTTCAAAGTTCACAACAACCTCCAATCAGAAAGTTAACTATCAAAAGACCGTCGACTACTGGTTCTACTTCTACGTCTACAACTACTTCCACAATTTCTTCTGTTGATTTGAAGCTTGCTTTGTTTCAAGCTCGATTTGAGAGAGTAGAACATACAAACAAGGTGCAGGCTGAAGAGATTTCTGGGCTGAAAAATTTGTGTAAAGAATTGGTTGCCAGAGATCAATTTCATACAAAGGAACTTGCTCGATTAAAAGCTCAGGATGAGGCAAAAGATCGGGAAATTGCTCAGTTAAAGATGTTGTCTCTGTCTATGGGTGAGCAGCTTAAGCAAGTGCTTACAGCTTTAGCTACTCAGGGGGAGAAGAGGCCAAATCCTGAAGAAACGTGCAGGGAAGAAGAGGATGTGATGAAGTTTTTAAACGATGATCCTGATAATCCTGATGGTGGTGCTAGTGGTGCTGGTGCTGGTACTGATACAGCAGGAACATCATCGGCTGCTGCTGCTGGTACGACATCTCAGGGGGAGTCTACTGACAAAGAGATATATGACGTGACTCCTATATCAAGGATTGAGATGAAAGAGGGAGAGTTGGTTAATCCTTTTTCTAAAGAGCAGCTGGCTGCAATATTTGCTCTAAATGTGGATGATGTTGAGAATGTGCCAGTTGCTGAGCCGTATCAGGAAGATGATTCAGAAGAAGAGGTGGCATTTGAAGATGAACATGTGGAAGTGGAAGATATGACAGCAGAAAAATATCCTGATGATCCAACAATGTATGGAAATTTTTCTGATAACGACTATTCTGAAGGTTTTAATTTCTTTGGAAAAGACAGTGAGGATAAGGTTGAAACAGAGAAATCATCAGAACAACCTGAAGCATCTGAATCTGTTAATATGTCTGAAGAAGAAGAAAAGAAGCTGTTATTTGAAGCTTGGTTAAAAGATCAAAGGGCTAAGAAACCTCCGTCCAAGTTGAAAAGTCTCAAAACTGTTGATCAGAAAAGATTTTTTGATAGAAAAGGAAGACAAGCTTCTGGAAAGATTATCAGCTGGATGTACGATTCTGAACTCAAATGCTATGCTATCAAGAGGGAGTTCGGGATTGTATATCTGAAGAATGCTACAAGGTTCAATACATTACCTGTTTGTGATGTGAGAGACTTGGCTAGAAGTCCATTTTTGAATCCTGGAGGAAATATGTTGGCTGCTGTGTTTAAGGAGAAGTTAATCGAAGAATGTCAAGGAAGATTCAGGTTTTTGACTCCACAAAGACCAACTTACTCTGAGCATCCAACAGATATCCATCATATCACAGGCAGACCAGTAGTGATTATGAAGTATAAGAAGCCGATTCAGCTCAAGAAAATACCTCTCAAAAGGCTTGAACAAGATTTCATCAAGACTTTGAGGTGGTGGTATTATGATGAGGTGTCTGGTGAAGCTGTTATTGTGATTCAAGAAGACAACAAGGTTGTAAGAATCTATGACCCGATGTCGTTGATAAACTTGTCAAAGAATGATATTGAAAAGCTACATTCTAGCAAGATTCTCTACAAACCTGAATGTCGTGATCAAGCAATGCAGTTTCAGAAGGTGATAAATGTTTGTTTTGGTGGTGGATTCATGCTGGAAATAACAGAAGACGTGATTGGAAGAAGACAGAATCAAAAGCTTCTGAAGACTAGCACAAGACAAGGGGGAGTTTGTTAGAGCATTTTGTGTTGTCTAGTGCTAGATCTTGATGTTTTGAGTATGTAATGTATAAGTTTGTGTTTTATGTATCCAGCGGATCAGTGGCGGATCAGGTGATCCGCCGGACCACCTGATACGCTGGTAAGTTGGTCCGCTGGCTTAGTCTCTATATATAGGTTTCAGTTTGATTCAGAGAGGGTGAGTGAGGTTTGAGCTTTCTTAAGTGTGTGTTTTACAAAGTGTAACCTGAAAACTCTGTGTTCTCTCTGTTTACAAGCTGTGATCAATATAAAGAAGATTATTTACCTTGTGTGTCCGAATCCGAATGTAGTAATGCACTAGCAAGATCGATTACGCGTTTTACAAACGGTCCATTCACAACAGATATCCAAAGTGTCAAATCAACACTCTTCAAATGGTTCTAAAATCTATATTTCCACTCAAGAAAATTATCCGCTGATGTGAGTCTAGGAGGACGAGTGGTTGATCCAATCTCAAAATCCAATTTCTGATACATGCTTGGTTCAACGTCTATCACGAAAGCTTAGGAAAACTTAAACTAAAAGTCCAAAAAGTCCAATAAGTGAGTTTCCGATCGTAAACCCTTGTTTACGATTGAAGTTTCAACGGATCGTAAACTCCAAGTCGTAAACTCATGATTCCGATAAAATTTAGTCGTAAACTTGTTTCCGACACAAGCTGATCGTAAACACGTTTCCGGTACGAATAAATCGTAAACTCGATTCCGGTTGGAAATGTCGTAAACTCCCAAAAATTGCGTCTTAAAGTCGTAAACTCAATTTTTCTGATCGTAAACCTTCAAAAATCCATTCTTGAACTCGTAAACACTGAAATCGCGAAGAACACCAATCGTAAACTCCTAAAACAACCCAGAAACTGATCGTAAACACCCTAGAATAGCAATAGATTGATCGAAAACCCTCTGACCAGCTTCAAACCTTCAAAAACACGAACCTTTTCCAGAAAAATCTTGAATCCAATACCGTGAGAACCCCGAATCAGTGATTCTTGGCTCTGATACCAATTGTTGGTCCGGGATCAACAACCGTTCACGATATTTTGATCTCGAACAAGTGCGGAAACCTTGTACGAGATTGATTCAAGAGAAAGTAGATGAAATAGACTTGATATGAGTGAAACACAACACTAAAATATCAAATCTCGAATGAAGAACAAACTACTTCCTTGGATTGATGATTACGATCGGAATTACAAGAGATAGGCACAAATCGTAAATAACAACTAACTCTAATCATAAACTAAAGGGGTTTATATACTACCCTTTACATAACCCTAAGCCCAATCATAAACTCATAAGAAATCCGGTCTAAGAAAGCCCAAGTCGTAAACATCTTGTAGGCCCAATCATGAATACCTATGCCCATTAACAAGTAAGCCCACATCTAATGTTCATGCCTCAAATGTATAGCCCAACAATGCTTCAAGGTGTATTTTCTACAGAGAGCTGTTGTGTGTGTGTTCTTGGTGTTAGTGTGTGTTCTTTAGCTTTAGGAATCATCAATGGGTGAGCATTGATGCAGATTCACCCAGAATCGACCATCACACATGATTTTCGCACTTGTGTGATGAATCATATGAGAATAACGTGCTCAAATATGGTCCTGACAAATGGTATCAGAGCAGTTACCGATCAGATTCATCTCACCGTGAATCTGGTCACTCGAATCTGATTTTGAGCTCGAATGGGTGAAGATGATGAAAACCCATTTTGAAGACTTTTTCTTCTATTTTTCTCATTTCTGGATGGATTCTGATGATATGGATGATTGATTCGTGTTATGGTGTTCATCTGGATGTTAGTTGATCTCTTACATCTTCAAATCAGTGAGAAATTTGGAGATCAGAGCTGATTTTTTGTAACTGTTGAGTTTTTCCCGTTTTTGGGGTTTTTGAAGATTTTCGGGGCTTGATTCTTGATTTTCTGGGCGATTCTTCATGTTTTCGGATGAAGTGAGGTATGATTCTTAGTGGAAATCGCATTCCGGATCCAATGGAAGCATCCGTTTTGTCTGAATCTCAACCGTTTGGGCGGATCTGGAAAAACACACACTAGTGTGTGTTTCATGGTGTTCTTCGTGTTCTTGAAGATTTCCAGAATTTGAGAACTGTTTTGATCCGATTTGTGACTGTTTATGTGTTGTTGGTGGCCACAATAGTCTCATGGATGGTTTAGCTTCACACATCGTGCATCATAACGGGTTTTCCAATCATTTCTGGGCAGATTCGAGTTCACCAAGTAAGTGATCTTCATGTTCATCATTTTCCAGATTTATTCAAGTGTTTGAAGTTATGAAGATTGCCTTAGCGGACTTGTATCAGTTCTTAGCGAACTTGACTGTTCTTAGCGGACGTGTTGAGGTTGTTAGCGGACTTGAGGTTTGCTTTAGCGGACTTAAGGTTTGCTTTAGCAGACTTGTTTAAAGTTTAGCGGACTTGATGTCTTCTTAGTGAACTTGTTCCTTAGCGAACTTCAGGAGTGTCCTAGCGAACTTCTCAGACCTTTAGCGGACTTGTTCGAGTCTTAGCGGACTTGTTTTTTGTTAGCGAACTTGTCAACTAGGTCTTCGTTTGAGGCTTTTCACACAATTCTGTTCGTCTAGGATGATAGAGGATGATCTCACGAGTCAAGGGATATAAATTTCATCAAATTCCGTCGAGTATTATGGGAGATATGAGGAGAATACGATTTTCCAGCGGTGGTTCGTTTTTCCGGTGGTCTGATCCGGAAAATCAGGGTTTTGCAGGTTTGAGAATGAAGACAGGGACGTGTCATCACTTGACTGGTTGTCGGAGAATTCTTTATCTCTCCTACTTTTCAGTCAACCCGACATTCCCCTTGTGTTGTCGAGTTTTTATTGGTTGCTGGATAGCGCGTGGCCCCCACCTGCTCAAAAGGAGCCGTTGAAGGCAGCTCTTGCTATTGGCCTCTGATTGGCCGGACCTTCCTCACGCGGATCAGGATCTCACAGCCATAGATCTCCACCAAATCCAGCCGTTGGATGGGTTTATTTCCTCAAATCTGATTGGTCCATATATTTTCACAAGGATTGTGTTTCTTTGGGAGATTTTTACAACTAATTAAATTTTCAGCATTATTTCGTCAAATGCGGGTATTTTCGTATTTTCTTATCAGTTTCTCAACGAGACTTACGAGATAACGCCCGAACGGAATTGCGAAATATTTTATTAGTCATGGATTTATTCCATTTTATTGGGGTTCTCGTTTATTGACGTCACGCGCAACGTTGGCTATCGATCACTGACGGGTTAGCTTTATTATCCAGTTAATTACTCAGCTTTCTCGTTATATCTCACGGTTTTGTTTGTAGCTGATGCAGTGTTGATGTCAGCGAACCGGATTAACTGGAATCTCAGTTAATTGTGGAATTTATGCCGTTAAATCTCTCGTATAGCCGTTACTTGATGAAAATTGACGAAATTTTTCAGATCGCGCCGTTTTCGCCCGTTTAACTCAGAAATCTTCATGGAATATTTCCGAGCTCGTTTTACGAAGACTCCGGTTATCATTATTTTTGCTCGAGATCTCAAATTTTCACAAATTTCACAATTATTTTTATTTTCGCATCCAACCTCAGTCAGCGGATTATTCACAACTGTCAGCATCCGGCTTCCGGTTTTCCACGAGATTGTCTGATTTCAATATTTTTTATCTGGTTTCTCTAGGCAACCGATCGCGACGGTTCGACTCTCCGCATCTGATTTTACGCTTCCGACTCAATGTTTTTGGAGAGATTTTGAGAAATAGGAGGAATTATTATGGATTTGGATATCGGGTCGATTATTCGGAGTTGGAGCATGTTTGATGTTTGATTAGTTTATCTGCTTTAGTTTGTTACGGTTTTGGCTCCAATGTTTAACATTTTCTTAGTATTGTACCCGACCGTGTGAACCGAGTGAGCGGAACACTTGGATCTCGACTGGAGCAACAAGAACATAAGAAGCTTTTTCAGAGGGGGAATCTCTACAACAGATTGTCTCCGGTTTATCAGTTTCTCATTGAAGATGTACGACAGAGCGATTCTTCAGCAGTTGAACAGATTTGAAAGCATCAGTCAAGGGGGAATTGTTGGAACCAAAATCTATGTGACTGACGCTATCAAATCTGTTTACCGAAGCATTCGACTAAAGAATCCATGTGGATTGATTCAGAGACACGGGTTGTGATGCTCGAGGCTTGCAATTTGGACCGAAGACCGTTTTCTGGAAAAGTCAACCGTTCGGGTCAACGGTCAACGTAAAAGTCAATGGAAGATCGGTTCGAGCGAGTCAAGCTTCGTATTAATTAAATCAACTTTGATTTAATTAATATTTATATTTATTTCATTTACTTGTAATTCTGTTATGTTGTTATGTTTTTCTGTTGTTAGTCACCCTCACTATATATATAGTGAGGGTGCCCCTTTCAGAAGAGAGTCTTAGAGAGAGAGTCTCCAAATGTAGAGATGATGATTTCTTGCAGAGTGTGAGATTTCCATTCTAGAGAGAGTGAGTGTTGTCATGATTTCTTTATTGTAATCATTCGATTAATGAAATCGTTCGACATGATCATCATATTTCTTGTTTATGATTATCCAAGATTCTTCTCATAATCATCATCTTCTTTAGGGGTTTTCGAATCCGAACCTCGTTCTTGCTCAATATCGAGATACTTGATGTGAAAATCGGTCCTGACAATCATAATTGATCCATCATAGCTCCTTTATAGCTATCGGTGTATCAAGTGAGCTTCAATTGGATGTATTAGATCGATCAGAAGGACCTACAGAACTATCTACAGTCAGTACCCTACCCATCTACATGAAACACCGGTATCATAAAGATGGAAGTCCAATTACGGCTCACTTTGGCAGCACAAGCACCTCCTTCGGCTGCTTACGCATGGGCGTCATGTTCGCCGCCAATAACCTCTTCAATTTAGGGTCGTACTACTACTTCGTCACATCAAAGGGATTTAAATTCTCATTCGGCTCCCTCCTGTACATCTTAAATCCAAGGAACCACGTTATTTATCCAAAAAAACTTATCTTTCCAGAACTTCAGTTCGGTTGGAACGGACGAAAGCCGCCGGGGCGCACCAGGATAGTGAGAGGCCACTACTAAATACCAATCACCTTTGTGATTGAGATGAAAGAACTGTCTAAAAGGCCAAGGGTGGGCTTAAAGCCAAATGCTCGGCAAGAAATTTCAAATCGCATAATCCACACTACCACAAGCGTTTCCTCAAATCCACTCTAAGGACCCTAAGGATGGTGCCAAAAAATGGTACATGGAATGCACATATGGGCATAAGAAAAGTGATGAAGATAAACCCTTATCTTCCCATTCGGACAGTCAGTTATGCAAGCATCCCTGGTACTTAAGGATGAAGAAGATTTGAAATATCGAACCTGGTTACCTCTTCGGCTAGTTTCTTCAGAGTAAGGACACTATATTGCAGGTGCATATCTTGTTTATAATTTTTCAGCCATAATGAAAAGAAAGGTAATACTAAGCAAGGAACGACGTATCGAAGTGCGTTGGTTCCGAAAGATACGAAAAGAAGATTGGAAGAAGATGATTACAAGTGTAAAACCTCCGAACGGAGGGGACCACACACACACACACGCACACACACACACACACACACATATATATATATCTATATATATACTAGTAACGTACCCGCGCGTTGCGGCGGCGGCAGTCCATAAGCATTATTCGTCACTTGTTCGCTCGTTATGGCGGCACAACAGTTTTTGTAGTGTGGAACCCGTGCGTTGCGGCGGGCGACCGTTTATAGCACGTTATTTGTCTTATGTTCACGCGTCCGGTAGCGACGGTAATTAAAATGTGATATTCATTTCTGTTAGCGCGATGCGACGCGACAACAGTTTATAACACGGTACATGCGCGTTGGTGACGGTGGCGACGATCAACAACACGATACTTGTTTTATGTTGGTTTATCAATTATCTCGTGATATATTGTATTTTAAGACTCTTAACTTTCTCACTTGTAACGTTGGTATAGTCTATCTAAATCACAGATACAAATAACTATATAACATGGATATCAAATGAAGTATCGTGTTGTTCTAACTATATAACATGGATTTACGATTCTTGTCAGAACCTTTTTATTTTAAAAGCTTGATGCTTCTGAATGTTCTCTTCAATATAAATCATTAGAGGATCAATACTAACTCATTCATGATACCTATTATCAAATAAAATTAAAGCTTGGTGACCTTTTTGATATAAACTTGTCCCATTTGAAAGTAATTTTATATATTACGATTTCTTAGGGGTAATATTTGAATGTGGTCACATTCTAATAAAATCAATAATAATATAAAGTAATAGTCATGCATGATGTTTTAGAAATCAGTTAATATTTGTCAAATATAACCACAAACCACCAAACGAAAGGTTACATGTATAAGTAATTAGAGTGACTGTTTTGCTATTCAAATCCCTAAAAAAAGAACTCGTTAAAACATACAACTTGTATGATTCCAAAAAAAATATAGTAAAACACAACCACATCTATTTTGATTTCCACATATCAATGCATAATGTGTGAACTGACAAATTTATGAAACTCACCAATTACATTTACCTGATTAAAGTATTGCTAGTACCAATTCAAAATATTTTTTCTCCTAATTCAACTATTCAAGTATCTTCATCTGGGGGTACAAATTATCCAAGCAGAAGGGTGTCTAGAAAAACCAGAAAGGATCAAATTATAAGCAAAAGCAAAATTAAACAGGATCAATAAGCCTACTTTAGCTTCCCTCAAAAGGCACAAACAAAACAAACGATAGGAGTTTGCTCCTTTGGTCTGGGAGTACAGATAAGAAATTTCTTGATAAGAAAGTATTATTTCCAGCATGGACATTCACCCCTGTCTAGTTGGCACATGGCTCAGATTTCCTAGGCGAGTACTTGGATCTTTTTCCCAATGAAGCTCGAAGATCAAATAACACAGCACATTCTACCAAGGAACTCAATGGCACAAGCTCCACCCGAGTCACCACCAAGTTAAGCAGCCCCAAGTATAGCGGGTTGGGTTAATAACCCCAACTTTGTGAATAGCACAAATATCAACGTTTGTATTGAGTGTAGCAGTCAATGATCCTCCCATCACCGCCTCTGTATAGTGGGTTGGGTCAATCACCTAACATCGCCAATTTAATTCATAGGAATCCAAATGCTTGTTGGTTGCTCTATTACTTGCTGCAATCAAAGCAAATTGTGAGGACATAGGACAGTAACAGTTCTAACAATTAAATTGTGAGGACATAGGACAGTAACACATGTTCCAAGTAGAATGCACTACAATTATAGGACAGTAACACCTTATGTAGTGGCTTACATTTAAATATTATCCCACGTTGTGTCTGTAGAGACAATGTCTCACCACCAAGCTAGGTTGTGGCTTAATTTTTAAACTCCACATTTACGTATATAGAGCAAAAACAAAAAAAAATAAAACAAAAAGATGAAATCAAACCTGGTCAATTGTCCAACCGATTCGATCATGGGTCTTCACGTATCTGCGAAGATGTTGAAGTTTGCATAGAATATGGATGTATAACTGGGCACGATGTAAGCTGCTGAAGACAGTAATATAGAGCTGCTCCTGATTCATTTATAAGTTGATAAAAGGAGATTTTAGGAAATAATAACTTCTTGATGATTAATTTGACTGAAAGTTTGGTAACTCTAGTTAGACACTCGTCAGTGGGGCATTGTTAGATAATGCAACTTAAACTCACCAAAGTTTTGATTATATATTTATATTCAACAAGCCATGACAACTTGAAGATCGGTGACCAGTGACCAGTAGTATCAACTCTGCATCAGAGAGGTTCTTAGTTAGATCAAATTAATGTCAATACAGTCATCGTTCCAACAAATATTTATTTACCTTTGAGCTTTAAAATCTTTCATCACATCAAGAAACATTTCATACTTCTCTAGCTGGTCTCGGAGCATGTCTTGGAGCATGTCTTGGGCCTCCTTTAAATAAGTCAAAGCTTCATTGGTTGTCAGCTTATGTGCACTGTTGCTGCCACTACCTCCAACTCCTACACTGCCCTTGCCCCTTCTGCTACTTCATCAAAATTTTTATAGACAGTGTTTTGTATACACCTGCCCCTGCCCATGCTGCTGCTTCACCTTACCTTCCCCTCCTGCTGCCCCTGCCCCCTTAAAAGAATATATAAATCAGAATCATTCGTTCTTTTTATACCATGGCATTTGAAAGTAACATGAACCGAAACAGTAGCACCATAATCAGTTTCAGACATATAAGTAGAGAAATTAGGCTGGCTGGCTGGCTGTGGTGGCCGATTTTGTTGGGGAAATAAACAAATTATGAGGAAGTGTGTGCTCTAAGCTAATTTATGAGCGATAAACAAACAATTATAACACACCACAAAAAGAAAAACTTGGATAATTATAATATTTCAAAACCGAACCTTTCATTCTTGGTGGTTTCCACATTTATATTAAATTCGTCACCAGGAAAATTCATACCATCTTGGGTGCTAATGTTTGCTACATCACATTTTAAAATCGTTTGTTGTTAACAAAAAGAATCAGATTAAAAGATAAATATAAAGTATACCATAACATGTATTTAAGCAATTAAACCAAGATGGGCCCTGTTTTGTAGGCACTCTATTTGGGTGTTGTGGGTTAAGTCAACCAGGAGGGGTTCATTCTCACTTTGGAACCTGCAATATTAAAACAAACCATTGACTTTGCCAGAATACCAGTGTTGTTATGGCATCAAAAACGTAAAAAACATCAAAAACGTGTTTTGAATTATATTTATTATTACCTCTATTTCTTGTAAAACATAAAAAATGTGTTCTGAGTTAACTTTATTATTACCTCTATTGCCTGTTGAAGCACATGGATGCAGTTTATATATAGGTAATAAAAGATTAAGTAAGACTGCTGCATCTGAAACCCTTTGTATCACATAACTGAGACTGAAGTGTGTAAATTAGATATTACCATGGAGGGAGCCTGATCTGGAATTGCAAAACATGCTTTCAACAGCTTAAAGCCAGCATCAAAACAGCTTAGTCAAAAGATTCCTAGAATCTGCAAACACAGAACAACATCAGAAGTGAGGAAACAAGCCAGTTTATAAATAATTATACACTTTAAGAGGCCATGGAAAACAACTCAGAATTGCTTGTTCTTTTCCATAAGTTGTTCTTAATACAATTTTAGCTGATTTGATTACCAACCTGAACAGAATCTAGAACACCTCCTGAACAGAATCTAGAAACTGTCCAAACACCCCCTCAAATGTGAAATATGTTCATCAGATGGATCCATGACCATGGCTGCTAGAGAAGACTTACAAACAAAGATATTCAACTTTCTTTTAAAATACAAAATTGTAAATGAAGACATATAAACAAAGAACTACCTGGCCATCAATGGATTATGCATAATCACCTTAAGCTTCATATCCATGCTTTCCTTCCTATGCTTTCACTACATTCTGTCCATTTTAAACTTGAATGAAAACCAAATCCTAAGTAAAACTTCAAATTATAGTTAAAATTTAAACCTATTAACATCAAATGTATCTAAAACCTGCAATAAAGTCAAAATCTCACTGCATCAATTAAGACACCAACCATAACACATTTATTTACTTTAAATCTTAGGTTAATCAAACACGCTTCAACAACTCAAAGTTTATACATGAGAAACTACCAAGTTTGAATGTAAAAAATCAAACCTGAGAATACAGTCGACGATTAGAGCAGAATCATAGCAGAAAAAGGAAGGCAAAGAAGAAGCGATTTCAGACGAAATCTAAAACCTAAAAGACAAATTAGATTTGGGGAAGTTTAAGCTTATACCGATTGCTTTTGGTGCTTTTGGTCTAACATTCACAAAGAATTCAGCAATTAATGATTTTCCATGCTTATGCTTGCTCTTGACCAGAACTGGAACACAAAAAGGAGTGGATACGAATCATGTATAAGAAAGTTAAAGGTAATATGAAGAGATATAGACTGATTTAACAAATAAGAAAAAACCCCAGGATGAGAAGAAGAAAATTAAATAAGAAAATACTATTAAAAAAAATAAAGAGCAAGTAGAAGCAGCAAAGTAGAAGCAGGAGTAAACATCAAACTACAAATCACATAGATGGAGAGATATGGACATCTTAATTCATTCCCTATAACAGAGTTAAGGATGATAAGCATGTTCAAAACACAACGTGTAGCAAACACTGACACAATGCTCAAAACACATTACCTATGTCCATTAAAAGTAGTCTGGTAACTGAAAAGGAACAATTAACCAAGCATGCTCGTCAAACCCATTAAGGCCCAAAAAATAGTCTACAATGCTAAGTAAAAGAGCCAATAACAACCACCTATATACTATCACAATTACCGAATCAGCAAATGCCAAAGGAAATAACAGTCATAAATGTTGACCCATTCAAAATAAACATAAACCGGATCAACTGATTCATAACTCATAAGTGTAGTGGATTTTTGCTTTTACCTTGATTTGCCAAACGGTTTACCCTTCTTACCTGAACCATTTCCAACATCTAAAACAGGGGTTCACAGTTGTATTCTTGAGGTGTAGTGGTGCAAATTGAGGTCTTACAATACCGACTCTTCTTTGTCCAAGAAGCAACCGAGAAGATGGAATTAGGAACCAATCATCCAACCTCAAAGGAAACAACCTTAAGAAACTAAATGAGGAACTGAATGTATAAAAACATCACTAAATGAGGATAAAGATAGAACATTCTTACCTCTTGGTTCTACCTTGTAAGAAATTTCAATACCTATATTCGAAATTTTGTTAGAAAACATACAATAGATTATACAAAGAATGAAGAAACAGACTTGCGACCAAAGAACACACAGTAGAAATCCATTACCTACATAAAACATTTGGAAATCCATTACCTACATAAAACATTGTATCGACCAAAGAATACGATTACAAAAACCCTAACCAGAAAAATCGATATGTCAATGCGTATAAAATTGAAGGTTTTCTTTAGGTGTCTGATTAACACGCAATCATCGATACCTGCGTACAAAAACAAACGAACGGAATGATTAGCAAACTACGGTCAATTGGTTCGTACTTTCCGTCAATCTAAAGCAAATCATAAAACGTGATTATGACGTTCTTGCGTACGAATGAAAAAGAAAAACCTACCAGATTATATGAACAAAAATCTCTTGTAGATAAGAGGAGAAACGGATGCGAGATTAGGTAGTCGGAACTCTGAAAGTCATCACTGTCGAAGAGAGTGGTTTGAAGCTAAGTCCTCAACTCGACCGTCGCCACCATGACTGTAGGTGGATGGCTATGGATAGATGGAGGTTTAACGGCGAGAGGATGGATCGATGGAGGTTCACCGACCATCAGAAGATCAGAGGAGGCGGAATGAGATTTAGGGTTTGAGAGACGGAAGAATCGAAATTCAAATGAGCGTTAGAGACCGAGAAAAAAAGAGTTTATATACCTAGGGTTTCAAGACTATTTGTGCAGTAAAGACTTGTACATCTTGCTTATTGACTTGTATGCGTCTTAAAATTAAGACACCCACTTTCTCTCTCCAATATGCATTATATATAGTAATATATATATATATATATATATTGGTAGAGAACTCGTGATGGTTGGAAATCTTGAACCGTCCCATTAATAAACCGTAGGGCGCCATGTAACTGGGCTACATGTGCACGGCCAGCCAATGACCCAACATGATAAAAGTCCAAACCATCATGTCCAGACCACAACGCTTCGGACTCAGGACTAATGACGTATGTCCAGATTGGATAGCCACCAGCACATGCCGAACAATCCAAACACACATCTAAGCAAACAACCACTTGCTCACATACCGGACTAGCCTCATAACGTGCAGTCCGGACAACTTAGGGTTAACATGACCGAACCAGACACATGCTTCCATAAAAATCATGGTTCCAGACCAGAGACATTCAATGCTAATCATTAGCCGACATTGCCCAAAACAGGCATCAACGTCGTCCGGCTATGATGCCTAGGGATATCCAAATTGGGTAATGCCATAATGACACTTCAAGACAAGGCTATGTATTATAAATACTCCCTAGCCACCTAATTAGGGATTCATAAATCATGTCCAGCACACTTACTCTAGCTACGTACTCACACGTTCGGATCATGGACTCTCTTGACCTTTCCTTTCACACATGCCTGATGGAAAACCTGGGATGGCCGATGTGTGCGAGATGTATATCGTTTTACATACAAAAAATACCTTTAAATATATAACCTAAATTATCTTTTTACGCATGTATATAGGAAAGTGAACCTATCGTACAACGGTAAATAGAGAACTCAGGGTCGACTTAAGGAGCAATGGTGTAATCATAACTAACCTAATAGAATTCACTAAGATTTTGTCATCATTCTTAATAAACATAAACAACTGGATATTTTTAGTTGAGAACAATAATAAAAAACAGATATTATATAAGAAAAATGACTAGCACGGCTTAAATTGTTCTTATTTGTCACACCCCGTTCGGGAAGTCCTGTTTGGAGTCAAAACCGATTGGTACACGTGGTACCAATAATATGAGGTACGAGCGTGCGAACAAATTATCAAAAAAATACTTTAATTAAAATTTAAAAGTTTTTCACCCTGTGTGGTGATGATATCCTTGGCCATAATCGCCACTTTAATTGTTTCATCGGGGTACATTTCCCCAGAATACCAGAAGGAAAAGAAAGAAAAAAAATTAAGACAAATTAGAAGCAGAAGAATGCAATCGGTGACGGGATATGACTCTTCCATGCCCATGACACCGACCTTGCTCCATAAGTCCTATGCACCTGAAATATACGCTAAAAAGGTTCAACTATTAAGTTGGTGAGATCACGGGTTAACACACACACAAAAGGTTTTAAATGTAAGGAAAAGAATAATAAGTGCTCGGAATGTAATTTAGTGTGTGTAAAGAATAGTTCCACAACCAACCATCACTTATTCACCATGGTCCTAAACCCGATTGCTTTGAGCATGACCATACGACCATAGGTCATCCCGTTTAAATATATAGTTTAGTGGACCCAACCATGGGATCTCAATGTGCCAAAAGTACTATGTGGTCGAGGTGAGGGAGTCCCATTCTTGGACACGTGGACTGTCACACCCCCCTCTCCGTCGCCCCCTGCCAGGTGCGGGGGAGGGTGTGGGACCGGCTGTCCGTATCAGTTTCCAAGGCACCAACTAAATAACAACACACAAGCATACATAACGGACATCCTGTCCTCACAGTGAAACCATAGGCCTACTCTGAATGAGGATGCACTGGGCATCTCTTAACCGACCTGATAGAATCGATAGCCACCGGATTGACCAGGACTGGACAAACAAGAGATACATGTATCAAGGAAAACATAGTCATAACAGGTATTCAGAAACAAACACCAGTTGTTTATTTTCCAGAGCCCTATTCATAGTGACAACAACCATCGGAATCATCCAAGATCAGATTAGATCCACACCTACACTTGTTTACCTGCAACATAAGTCAATCACAGAGTCAACAACATACGTTTTTGGTGAGTCGTAACTACCATTATCATATTAATAGTGTCCAACATATACAGATTATGAATTTATCATGCCGCACCCAAGGTCAAAACTCATATACTCTACGGGCACGTTGCGCGTAGCCGTACGCCCTCTACGAGTAGTTTTTAAGTTCAACATATAAGTACATATTCCCCCTGATAAATTAATACTAGAGGATCCAGGTGAATATGGATCGTTCAACTATAACGGCCACTATAATCCCTTATATGTCTAGTGGTTTCAACCTTATTGACCAGAAAGTCTCTAATGACCCACATAGGGTATTTCGACTCACAGTGTTCGACAAGATAATCATAACAGATTTAACAGATACATCAGAACAGAAATGTGATCTCAAACAGTTACAAATCAAGAGGGAAGTCAGAGGACTCGCAACAATGAAGTCAGAAACAGGGTTTAATACAAACTGCAATCCAAGATTCACTAGAATATCCTATCTTCGGTTTCTAGCAACCTATCAGAGTTATCGTATATAACTTTGTCATATACAATGCTAACATGTCCAATAATGATATCAGATATAAAGTATCATGGAATATAGTCACTAGATCAATCAAGCTAAGTTTTTTGGTTAACTTAGAATCAGAACAATTATTCAGTCATTTTTCCCAGAGGCGTACCGCATAGAATAGAACATTTTTGGGCGGTACGCGTCAAATGGTAGTCTAAGTTCCGGATTCACTGGTTTAGGTATATCGCTCAGAATAATGCATATTTGGGCGGTACGCGTCATTTGACATATTGAGTTCCTAGTTTTTGATTTAGGCGTATCGCTTCGTACGATAGGTAATTGGGCGGTACGCTACAATCCGTTGGTCCGGTTTCTGTTCTAAATTTCTAGGCGTACTGCTTTGCATGTACAGATTTTGGGCGGTATGCCTAAATCTGGACCGACTATTTTGTTCTTTAGTGCCATTTTTACATTTTGACGTTTTTCGGGCCAGAATGTTTGCTAGATCAGTAAAATCCATAATGAGTTTGATCAGTGGTTTATTTATAGTTTATATCCTGTACATAAGTCATAACCCTAGTTCCCGAGCTTTCAATTTATGGTAAATTTCATTGTTTAGACCCTCGTTACACACGAATATCATTAGTACCATTAAATTCTAGTGGGGTAAAGTTTACCAGACCGACAATAAAGATGTAAAAACATTAGTACCATTAAATTAGGCATCCCGGTTTTAGATTGTGTATATTCCACCCCAAAAATATTAAAAGTAATGTGAGAAAAAATACGTGAACTCACATTTGGTTGCGTTAGTGATCTCGAGTTTATGATGTGGACCTAAATTATGGCATAAAAAATTAACAACATGTCCAAAGAGCTAAATGGCTCGTGGTCCGTGTTTCTAAGTATCGATTGAGTGTCCTATGATTTTTATTATGTTACTATGTTCTAGTTTCCTAGTGTCACACAATGTTACAAACATTTTATATAAGTAACCTAAGTTGAAATAATAATTATTTTAACGTCAAATAATTAATAGGATTATTATAATTATAATAAAAATAATGTTTGAGGATGGTAAGCGCTACTTAAACTTATCTTTGAGCCTAACGCTTACTGCAACGTAATCCAAAAATGAGATGTAAAGCGAGGATCTCTATCAGATATTATTCCTTTAGGAACTCTGTGTAAAGCTACTATTTTATTTAAATATACTTGTGTTAATTTCTCCATCTTATATTCCTCTCTTATAGCTATAAAGTGTGTCGATATAGTTAATCGATCGACGATTATCCAAATGGCATTATGCCGTTGTCGCGTAAAAGGTAACATCGTTACAAAGTCCATGGCAATGAGCTCCCATTTCCATATGGGTATATCGGGTTGTGTAAGTAATCCCGATGGTCTATGTTGTGCTTTGACCATCGCAAAGTTACCACATTCCTTCACGTACTTGGCAATATTGGTGTTCATTCCCGGCCACCAATAATGCTTCTTCATTGTGGCGTACATCTTATCACTCCCAGGATGAACTGGATATTTGGCTATATGAGCCTTATCTAATATTATCTTCCTAAGACCTCCTTCTTTAGGTTCCCATATACGATATTTGAATCTTAACAATCCATCGTCTCTCGGGCTCAATTTTTCTTCTAATACTTTCATCGTTTCGTATCCTATCTTATCGGGCTTAGCTTCTATCCTCATAAAGACTAAAGTTTCTTTCTTACGTTTTTCCTTGCGACTTAGAGCATCTGCTACTACGTTGCTTTCATGGACGATACTTAATCTCAAATTCATAATCACTTAATAACTCTATCCGTGTACGTTGCCTCATATTTAGTAGTTTTTGGTCAAATACATGCTTTAAACTCTTATGATCCATATATACGGTAAACCTAGTTCCATATAAGTAATGCCTCAAAATCTGTAATGCAAATACTACGACTCCTAACTCTAAATCATGTGTCATATGATTTTCCTCATGTGGCTTAAGTTGCCTAGACGCATATGCTATAACCTTTGCATGTTGCATGAGCACTCCTCCCATGCCACTCAATGATGCGTCACAATATACCTCAAATCCTTCCATTCCATATGGTAAGGCTAATATTGGTGCACTACACATAGTCGTCTACTTAAGCTCATCAAACGACTTTTGTTGCTTGTCCTTCCGTTTCGAAAATATCCTATCCTTCTTAGTTAACTTAGTGAGGGGCATTGCTAAAGAGGAAAAATTCTTAATAAATCTCCTATAATATCCGGCAAGTCCTAAAAATTGCCTAATTTCCGTTGGTCTCTAGATGGTTTTCAATTTTCCACTACTTCGACCTTTGTCGGATCTACTCTCCCGTAATCTATATTAGGGTTTTCGCGTAAAATTATGTTAATTTGAATCAACCGAACAGATGATAATTACCTTCTAACCCAAAGACCAGTCATCAAATGTCTGGTGGAGTATATTTTTTCAAATGTGTGTCAGACAGGTTGATGATAGAAATATGCTGCTGTTGCTCAAATTTAAAGAACCAGCCGGACAAGACTTCCATCTGAAAAGCAACTGTTCAGGAGAAGTTGTTGGTGTCTTTATAAGTTTCCAAAAGCTTCAAAAGAGCTTCAAAGAAGATGTTCACGTGCTTAGGGGAAGCTGAAGATTTTCAAGTCAATCTTTGAAAAAGAAAATGATATAGAGAGCAGTCAGAGTTCATGAAGTTTGAAGTTCTACAATCAAGTTCTTCACAGTTAGAGGTGTTTCAAAATTTAACCTCAAATTGTTTTGGAGATTTAAGACAGTTACCGAAGATTCAGCAAGAACCAGTTCTTTCAAGAGAAGCAAGTCAATGAGAATCCTCCAATTCATTGCTTGTTCATTTCAAGATGTTCAAGTTGATGCTGATCAAAAGGAAGTCCCAAGTGCCCGTCATGAAACCCATTGAAGATTTCTACGGAAAGAATCTTCATCAGCATCTATGCCAGCCAGTCAAGAAGAAGAAGTTCAAAGATCGAAGACATTTAATATCACAAGCCTAGGGGAAGATTGTAGAGGCTAGATTATGAGGCTTGTAATATTAAATAAGTTGGGCTGGGCTTAGAGAGTTTAATTAGGATCATTGGCTAGTTTGATTATTACATTTAGGCTAGTTTATGATTGGGCTTGGGTTTACTATTGGGTTTATGATCCACAAGGGGCCCAATAGTAAACCCAATGGGGTGACTATATAAACCCCACTAGACCTCCTCATTGGGGGTTGCTTGTTTACGATTTTGAGCAGCCATTTGGTGATTACGATTGTGATCATAAACCCGCGAGAGAGAGAGAGAAGTTGTTTACGATTGAAAAGATTTGTACCCGACAAGTTTTCTTGTGTGCAAAGTTCAAGTTTTTATTGTTTAATCATCGTATTCTTGTGTTCGCTTCTACTTTCTTCTTGAATCAATCACTTACGAGGATTCCGCACTCGTTTGTGATTAAAATATCGTGATTAGTTGTTGTTTCGGACCTACAACAACCCTAACAGCAGTTATACAAATAGATCTTCAAATGTTCCATGATAACAAAAGAAATGTTGACTATGACGCCATTCAAAATGCAGGCCCATTGATGAGAGCTATTCACGTTATGCAACAAGTTATTGACCTAAAAATTCATGAACTAAAAAGAGTTAAAATAACGTTGATGAGTTCACATGTTTAATGACACAATGCAAAATGTTGAATAGTTTAAAAGATAAGTTTGACATCAACCAAGATAAAGTGGTTGTAAAGATTTCCATGAAGCTTGAATTCAGAACGCTATGGGCTAGCAGTATACATCGTTGATGGCCTATGTGGCACATCTTCATGGCGTGAAACCATCCCCGTATGTGTGATGTGTGGTGTGATATGACGTGAAAATCTTCACGGGAAGAATGGTGTGTGAAGAGAAGAGAAAGTGAGGCTTGCTCCAATAAAAAGATGACACACATTTTTTTAATTTCTTTTTTTTTTGTTTAAACTACATAAAAAATAACTCAACTTCACACAACACCATCACACCACCATACCCTTTGGGTGTGATAAAATGGTGTGATCCAGTCAGCATCCATGTGGCGCTCATCATACCATGTATATGTAACATCTGTCTATTTTACATATTCGATACCCGACCCGTTTTGAAATTTTTGTGTAATCTCGATTTTATTCGAACAACGATTGATGTAGATTTGTTTTATAATCATTTTGTTCTTGTTTCATTATACATATATATTATTATCCATGCTAAGGCCATGACCGCTCTAGATATATTTCAATGCTATTAATATATTTTATTGATTTAAAATATATTTACGTTACGTTTCTATATTTAACTTGAACGTTTTACGCTTTACTATTATTAATATTAAATGAGTCTAAACATACATAACAATCGTCAATGAACCATTGAACGTCAAATATTATTTATTACGGGTGTTTGGCGCCCACCATTCCTAAAATACACGATTTTCACCAAAATAATAATATTAGACACAACTATTCCAAACTCTTGCACTTCAACTATCTATTCATCTCCAAAATAAATCAATTTTCCCTCCTAAGTTTCAAACCATGACCGAAATATTTGAACAAAGAAGGAAGGTTCAGTCCTAACTTTCTCTAAAAACTTACTTTTGACTCACCAAAAATAGCTCTTTGCTTACACACCATCGGACTAGGGTCAAATGAAGAATTTTCATATTACTTTGTGATAAAGGTGTGCAAATCTTCAACCCATAGCAAGATGCTATCCTTATTTAGCCACCACCACAACCACAATTCTTATTAAAAGTTTGGTTAACCTCTCATCCTTTCTAATCCTCGACCAATATCACAGTTGCAAAAAACTCATCTTCACCACCTTGATCATGGATCCCAATTACCACCACCCACACCACTCCATTTCAAACCCACAAAACCCACATTTTTTTAAGTCCCACTTACGGCTTACTCAAAGCATCCTTCATCCTTCTTTTTTTTTCTTCACAAGATCACAACAAAGAACCATCATATTGTTCCAATTTACTATTTCTTTTAGCAGCCTAAAGCCCTCAATATTTCACAAACAAAAACTCACCAAAACCTTACCTTTGCTCACGGATTTAAAGCAGCAAACGAAGATCCACATTTCCAACATAAAATCATAACCAAAAGTCAACCATTTTCGCATTGTTTTTGGCTCCAGCCGCAACAGTATCTAGCAGACTGTTTCGGTCCAGATCTCAGCCCTCTAGCACTCTTAATTACAGGTATATAACTCACCTCTCAACCCCCTTCTTTTCGGTTACATAACAGCCCCGAAGACACCCCCGTTTGGACCCGTTTCGACACTGAGAACTCACATTTCCTTGTTTGTTCTTCACTGTTTTGGACAGCAGCATATCGGAACGTTTTCGGGTATCTACGAACCATATTCAAGCATATATTCAAGTGTTTCAGGTGCCCCTCAAGTCCCGTTGGTTCCTCCTACCTTCCCGTCGCTCGTTTCGTAAGAAAACTCTTCCTCATTTCATATTTTTAATCACTTGTTTAACTAAGGTTCTAAGGGCATTTGGTATACATGGTGTTGAAAGTTGGTGTTATCATGTCACATAGGCGATGACTGGATAACACCATCTTTCAACACCATGTGTGGTATACATGGTGTGATGGTGTGGTGTTGAAAGATTATTAATTTTTTTTACTTTTTTTAAATTTAAATAATACTTAAACATTTTAATTAATAAAAATAAAACATTACAAATACTAGAAATTACAAACGCTTAAAAAATAGACTACTGCGAAGATAATGTTTTCCTAATCTTCTCCTTCTCCTCCTCGAAAAATTGTCGATCCTCCTCGCTCATCTTTGACGTGTCCAAGCTCAACATACGCATTTGTTCAATGCGTAGTTTTTCTTTCTTCCAATCCGTTTTTTCCTTTTGAATTCGAATCTTATCCTCCCTCAACTTTGTACGTTTCATTTACTCTTGGTTGAACAAATGAAGTTGCTCCAAGAAAGCGTCGTCTTCCTTTTTTTCTTTTTCTTGCCGTTTTGCTTTTTTCTTCCCCACCGGCCTTGCCAACATCTCGGGTTCCTCCTCCTCCTCCTCCAAGTTGACCGTGTCGTTAAGGTCAACATTACACCGTCCCGTTGAAGCCGATCCCATAGGACTATCCATATCGGTGGATGACCGTTTCTTGCCGCTCGAAGTCATAAGATCCAAAATCTCATTAAATTTTGGAGATTTGCTCAAAATTTCATAATGCTTGATGAGAGGTGCCGAGTTATGATCGTCACGATAACGATCGATGGCTAAGTTTAAAAAGTTGACATCGCTTGACCCACTTGGACGATGTTGTCACACCCCCAAATAACCACTAACGGAGTTTATACCGTTAAGGGGTGCGAGCAAACCAGGACCACAACCATTAGTTACAAATACTAAACGAATCAGAGTTAGTCCAAGTATATGTCATAAATAAAGTTTTGAAATACGCAGCGGAAAAATATTATCTTAGCACTAACCACGTGCTTTACAAATTCATTGTTTTAAAATTCCCAGCTAAATTTAAATAAAAGAAAAATATCTTCATGTGCCATGCCAACCCGCTCCGGATACTCCTCAGCGATCTGCAAAAGTTTAATGGCGCAAGTGTCAACCTAATGGTACAATTAAGTTGAGGACTTTTTCAGTTATAAGGCAATCCTTAGAAATCATGTGATATCATGT
>JBCNJP010000025.1:16113320-16181557 GCA_039602395.1 Deinandra increscens subsp. villosa | reverse complement strand
ACTAGTACTAATGAGAAGGGCAATTTTAAAGAATATGCCACTGTTTAAACTTCCAAGGTCCACATTTCTCAATGAAATTAATGTGTTATCACAGAGACTTGTTTACTTCTTAGTATGTTGAGCCTACCAACACATCAAATGATAGAGTTACCGGTCGATTGGATCATATCCTTTGGTTAGATCACAAGACCATAATCATATCATGTTCCTCATATATTGTCCGACCACAGACCAAAAGGTTTTAACATTTTCAATTGTTTTTTTGGTATTTTTCTGCTATTTTCTCTGCACATGTGTATTAAACACTTACTGAAAATTACTGAATTGACACTATTTTTGGTTTTATCTTCCACAGGTGCAGGCATGGCAGACAGACTCAAAAACATACTAGTGAATGAAAAGAAATTCCTTTGGTCATAACACATTTTGACTCGAGACGCAAACATACTGAAATATTTTTCTCAGCCAAAACAGGTCAAACAACACAGGAACAGACTCAAGTGAGTCAAATTAGCAATCTAAAGCAATAATCGTAAGATAAGATAAGCAAGACATTAGGGATAAGATAAACAGCAAAACAAGCAAGAAGTGAAAAATCTTTTTGGTGATTTTTGTGAGAGGAAAGCAAGAGTTAGGATATACACACAAATAACACATAAGAGAAAGCAACCTAGAGAGCAAGACACTAATGTATCAGGGAGCAAGAAGTTCTAGTCCTAGTCAAAGTTGATCATTCCTATAGAGGTAACCAGAAAATTGAACCTAGACATATCAAATGACTTAGTGAATAGGTCAGCTAACTGATTCTCTGAATCAATCTGAACTAAGGTGACTAATTCTTCTCAGCACAGTCCCTAATGAAATGGTGTCTAATCTCTATATGCTTAGTCTTAGAATGCTGAACAGGATTTTTAACTATAAAAATTGCAGCAGTATTATCAATATGTATAGGGGTACTGATGAAATTCAAACCGTAGTCCAGCAATTGATTCTGGATCCAGAAAACTTGAGAGCAGCATGATGTAGCAGCGATGTACTCCGCCTCAGCAGTTGAAGTGGACACCGTAGTCTGCTTCTTGCATTGCCATGACACGAGTCGGTTTCCCAAAAACTGAGCTCCACCCGTTGTAGACTTCCGATCGAGTTGACAACCAGCATAGTCAGTAACCGAGTAGGCTCTAAGATCGAAGGCCAAATCTTTTGGATACCATAGCCCTCGGTTGGGATTCGACTTCAAGTATCGAAAAATTCTCTTAACCGCAGTCAAATGTGATTCCTTTGGTTTGCTCTGAAATCTTGAACAGAGGCAGACTCCAAACATGATATCGGGACGACTTGCCGTCAAGTACATCAACGACCCGATCATCGAACGGTATAAGTGCTCATCCACTGAGACTCCTTGAGCATCTGTATTCAGTCTGTGACGAGTTTCCACTGGTGTAGAAAATCCCTTAGAGTCATGAAAGCCGAACTTCTTCAGAATTTCTTTAACGTATTTCCCTTGGCTGATCAGTATACCATCTGGTGACTGTTTTACTTGAATTCCCAGGAAAAATGTTAATTCACCCATGGCACTCATCTCTAACTTTTTCTTCATCAAGTCCTCGAATGCATGACGCAAATTCACATTCGTTGACCCGAAAATGATATCGTCAACGTATACTTGAACCAAAAGCATATCCTTCCCGACGTGTCGAATGAAGAGAGTCTGATCAATAACACCCCCTTTATACCCATTTTCCAGCAGATATGTAGACAACGTCTCGTACCACTTCCTAGGGGCTTGGTGCAGACCATAAAGGGCCCTGTCAAGTTTGTAACATTTGTTTGGAAATGACTTGTTCACAAACCCGGGAGGTTGTTGTACGTACACGTCCTCATCCAGCTCGCCATAAAGAAATGCAGTCTTAACATCAAGTTGGTAAACCGTGATTTCCATAGACGCAACAAAAGCTAAGAAAGTCCGAATGGCTTCTAGACGAGCGACAGGTGCATAAACTTCGTCATAATCAATGCCGTCTTCTTGCATGTACCCTTACACTACTAATCGAGCTTTGTTTCTAATGATTATTCCACGGTCCTCTCGTTTGTTCTTGAAAATCCACTTGACCGGTATGGGCTCAACACCCTTTGGAGCTTCAACAAGATGCCAACCATTGAGCAATTTGAATTGAAGTAACTCTGCTTGCATGGCTTCAATCCAATTGTCATCTTTAAGAGCAGCAGCAACTGAAGTTGGTTCTTCTTGAGATATGAAGCATGAAAAGGGACACGAGTTAACATGTTCTATTTGACTTCGTGTGATCCTTTTGTCTACGGGGCCTATAATCTGGCTTGTTGGATGAATTTTATGAACCCTTGACTCTTCAACAACGGTGTCTTCGATGGTAGATTCCAGGTTCCCAATTTGCAGATCATTTCCCGGGACCTCACCGGTGTCAATTTCAGCTTCAACTTCTGATTCAGAATCATGATCTTCAGGAGCAGTTTCCGTGTTGGTTTCCCCCTGAACTGCTGCAGGTGCTGGTTCTGTTTCTACAATAACTGGATCTGGCACTGGAATTACTGTTTCATCAGGAGTTGCTGATGAAGTTGATTCTCCGGATCGATTCACTGACTCACTTGTCTGATTTCCCCATGTTAGATCAAGAGGGTCTGTTGAGTAAATAGTTCCCAAAATCGATGAAGAAACCGGAGCAAATGTGTCAAAGGTCGGAAAATCTCCCTAATGTGCATCATCATCTGAGATGGTATTTCCTGAAACACCAAAATCAACAATATTAAAAGTAGAAGAAAGAGTGTCAAGGTCATACATGCTATCTGAATCAGGTTCTCGAGTGATCCGAGTATGCTCGTTAAAATTAACATTGCACGACTCCATGATCACTTGAGTTCTTTTGTTGTATACTTGATACGCCGCTGAGGACATAGAATATCCAACAAAATAACCTTCATCTGCTCGAGGGGCAAACTTGGCTAACTGATCAGACTGTATAAACAGAGTGCAAGGACATCAGAACGGTTTAAGTTTTGATAAAATAGGTTTTTGTTTAGAAAACAGTTCGAACGGTGTCTTGTTAGCATGCTTGACCAAGAGCGTTCTGTTCTGAACGTAGCACGCAGTATTCACTGCTTCTGCCCATAAAGAGAGTTTAAGGTTAGAATCCGCAAGCATGGTTCTGGCAGACTCAATGATGGTTCTATTCTTCCGCTCCGCTACACCATTTTGTTATGGTGTGTACGGTGAACTGAACTGTCGTGTGATGCCCTTCAAGTTGCAAAATGCGTCAAAAGTTTGATTCTTGAACTCCATTCCATTATCTGATCTGATTATTCTGACCCGCTCTTTGCTGGCGTTTTTAATGCGAGTAACGAAATTCTTTAGTATCTCAGCTGTCTCTGATTTTTCTCTCAGGAAGAACACCTATGAGTGTCTGGAGTAGTCGTCAGTGATAACGAGGCAATAAGACTTTCCCCCTAAGCTCGTGATGTTCACTGAACCGAAAAGATCAAGATGGATTTGCTGAAGAATTGTCGTTGTTCTACCAGGTGGCTTCGGCTTGTGAGACGTCTTGTGCTGTTTGCCTTTGGAACACGCAACACAGTTATCGACATGGACAAATTCTTTCTCCGGTAGCCCAATAACGTGTTTTCCTCTTACGAGTCGATTCATGTTCCTAAAGTTGATGTGACCCATTCGCCGGTGCCATATGGTTGAGTCTTTTTCCGATGCCTTTACTAGAAAACAAGCGATTGAATTTGCTGGCTTTGCTTCTGCCATATCCAAAGCATACAAGTTTCCTCTTCGATGTGCTCGAAACAAGACCTGATCTTCAGGTATCTTGAGACCAGGTTTCAGAATTAGACACTCGCGATCATTGAACACCATTGGCATTTGGTTATCGCAGAATTGCGACACACTGAGTAGGTTGAACTTCAGATTCGATACCAGGTTAACCTTGTCAAATGAAATTTCTCCGTTTGTTAAGAGACCGTTTCCTATTATTCTTCCACCATATACATCTCCCCCAAAGGCAACAGAACTGCCGTTAGATATTGTTTTGACATCATACAGCAAGTCCTTGTTCCCTGTCATGTGCCTGGAGCACCAGTTGTCCCTATACCATGTGTTTACAGCTTTCCGGGTACGTCCCTTATCAGGGATTGGTTTCACGTTGAAGTTTTATGAGCCTCTTACTTGCCTCAGATTCAACTTCGGATGAGCTCACCTCAGTAACAGTTCCAGTATCTTGAGCTTTGTCTTCAGTCAGATCATCAATTCCAGCCATTAATCAGAAGTTAGTTGGAAAGAGAGGGTCAATTGTGTTAGACACGTCTATCTCTCCATCATTTGCCTTCACTACAAGAGCATAGTTGGACTGGCTAGAAGACGGATTCTGAGACGAGGAGGTCTAGTTGTAGTTTGAGTCTTCAAGTGATACCAAAACTTTATTGCTATCATCCGATCTTTGTGGTTGTTGAGAAGATGACGATACTCGTTGAGAGACATTTGAGCTGGTGCCTTGTGGCTTCTGGTATGACGAGCTGCCTTGTTTTTGATAAGATTGGGTACCACCACCACCCTCCTTTTGATGAGCCTGGTTACTTCCACCAGAATTGGAATGCCCGTTCCATGTCCTCGGCTTAGGACATTCACGTGCAAAGTGCCCCATTTCTTGACAGTTGTAACATTGTACTTTTGGCTTGTCAAAGCCGATGTTGGTGTTTGAGGGAGCTTGTAAAAGCTTTCTTCCAGCTTTCTTGAAGAACTTTCGAGTTCGGGCAGCTATCATACCCATTTGCCATTTGATATCGACCTCTTCGAGATCATCAGCAGAAACTTGGTCAAGGTCTTCTTGACAGACGGTCATGGACTCAAGACTTCCGGACATCTGAGAATTCATGCAAGCTAGAAAAGCAATGCATAAGTTGGAATCCATGCTTGTGTTCGGTTGGGATGCAAGAGATGATTGCTGAACAAAGTAACCAGTTGGATATTGTTGCACAAAAGTCACATTTGAAGTCTAACCGGTGACGGGAGCAATGACAGTTTCAGTTGGAGGAGTAGCTGGAATAGAAGTAGTGGCAGGTGGGCTTTGACTTGCAGGAACAGAGAATTGGAACTCATCATCTAGGTCGGGAGCAATGAACGCAGCATTGAGAGCAGTTGAAGAACTCCTAACAGTCACAACACCCATGAGAGACTTTCCGTTGCGCTCAACGGCTCAAACTTCATACTCAGGAACCTTGTCGATCAAATCCATGTAGTCGGCAGTAGAAAGATCATTACTGTCGAGCAAGTAAGTCACATATGAAGCGAACTCTTGAGGAAAGGAGTGAAGGACTTTCTAGATGATGGCACTATTTTCAGGCCGGACGTTCTTTGTCGTCATCTCAGTGATAATATGGCAGAATCGATTGACATGAGTTTCAAACGATTCGCCATGCTTGTGAGAGAGGGTATTGAACGCTAACTTGATCTTTTCCAATCTTCTTTCCTTAGTAGCCGGGTTGCCTTCATATTTTCTTTTCCAAACCTTCCCAGATTTCATGAGCCGATGTGGCAGCACGAAATTGGTATTGCAACTCATCATTGATAGCCATCTTTATGCACCCAAGTGCACACATGTCAGTTTTCAATTGAACCTTTTAGCAGCATCCAACTTGTTTCTTGGTTTGGGATTCATCTTCTTAGGTGGGGGATCAGCACCAGTAGCGACTGCAGAAGTTCCAGCAATGGTGGCCTCTTCCACTTCAAACACAGCAGGACCTTTGACTACAGAAGTCAACATGTCAAAGTCAACGAATTCCAAGTAAGATAGGAATTTTGCCTTCCAATCATCGAAGTCACTTTCCCCCATGAGTTTGGGAGGCCTATTGTTGCCTTGTGTGGTAGGAGTGAAGTGATCCGACATGTTGAAATGATCAACACTAGTCAATTTCGAGACAAAAGGAGGCTAACAGGTCACTCGGGTTGAAAATTGGTTCACTTGCTTGAAAAGTTGTAGAATGCTTGAAATCACCCAAATCCTACAAAATAATCAATAAGGAACACAATTAGTCACATACAACTGATAATTAGTCACAAAATTGAAAAAGTCAATTTTCAACACTTAGTCAAAAATTTCATCAGGATGTTCTTGGGGGTTCAAGATCAAGAATAAATCAAAGTTTGTAAAAATCAAAATTGCTTGTGCAACTAGTTTAGAAATGAGTAGAGAAACCAAAAAACATAACTGGATAAAGCTCCAAAAATCATACTAAGTAGCTCAAATCAAAGAATTTTCGTGAATATGACAAAATCACACTAAGTAGCTCAAATCAAAGAATTTTTGAGTGAAATCAGTTGCAATAGCTTTAGTTTTACTAGTCTAACACAAATTTAGAATCAATTTGATGAAAGGAACACCCCAAAAACAACTTTGATTTTCAAAGAATACAACAGTGGTTACGTAAAGCGTAACCCTGTTTTGACTAATATCATAAATTTGACACTAAAATGGAGTTATTTCAGAGATTCAAGCATGGCAATGGAATCATTGAGTGATTTCTACCAAGAATCAACTCAAAGTTCTAGCAAAACAACCAAGATTGATAACTCAAATGATGGATTTCTTCATTTTGAGTCAAGAACTCAAACTTGAAGATTTGGCTCTGATACCAATTGTCAGGACCGATTTCTTAGCCACAGATGATCACTTGATTCATCACACGAGTGCGGAAATCACGTGTTGATGATCATTCTTGGTTGGATCAGCAACATTGCCTCTCCATCGCCTCTGAAACTCAAGAAAAACACCAAGAACACACACACAAACACAGTGCTCCTCAGGAGGTTCTCTCAAGGTTTGTTTAGGGTTTCCTATAAATTCCTATTTATACCTAATGAGGAGCACAAGTGTCTATGCAAAGAATACAAGGAGAATCACACATCACATCAAGGAATCATTAAATTCGTCTAAGTCAGAATGTCAGATCGTTAACTTGCCCAGGTCAGATCGTTAGCCACATGTGAGCACACAGCCAGATCGTTAAGAACAAAGTCAGATCGTTAGCCAACTTAGCCAGATCGTTAACCTCATAGTCAGATCGTTAGCCAACTTAGCCAGATCGTTAACCACATATCAGATCGTTAAGGCTCCTGCAGACTAGCCGGGTCGTTAAGGTTAAACGACCAGGTCAAGTCGTTAAGACATATGAGGCAGATCTTTAAAGAGACAAGAGGAGGCATGTCGTTTAAATAGAATACTGTCAGATCGTTAAGTATATTTCACATGCAAGTCGTTAAGGCTAATGTACTCAAGTCGTTAAGACCTTTGTCAGGCAGATCGTTAAGCACGACAAGGGTCAGATCGTTAAGAGTATTTCGGCCTGATCGTTAAGTGCAACTTAAGCATGAAAATATTCTAAGTGTTGAAAAACCAAACAAACAAACAATCACAAGATCAACACAAAAGTAAATCAAGCTGAACCAACATATGATAACAAGTAAACATACAAAGTAAGGATTCAAAGTTCAACATTAATTAAGTTATTACAAACCAAAATGTTCAAATACAAAAGTAGCAAGATACATGTTGGTTCTGGAGCTTTACCTGTGATCTTGTTCTTAGGTTCGTGTGTTCGTGTTATCACCAACCTCCACGTTCCAACAAGGTGATTTAGTATTTGGTGTTGATGATGAAGCATTTTCTTTGACAGGCACATCTTTCAGATTATTTATAGTATCTATCAGTGAGTTCAACAGATACTGCAACTTCTTTTCATTTGTCTTTAAATATTCAATAATTTCTTCTTGAGCTGTGATTTGCTTCTTAATCTCAACAACTTACAGCTTCGAACTACTAACTTCATTTTTGTTTTGGTAAAAAATCACTGAAATGATTAAAGGATCCAAACTTTGTAAGTGAGGTAGTGTGCTTATTGATGAAGATGACAATATATCAAAGTAGTATTGACATATGGATGTAACGAGGAAAATCCAGAATCCTTCGAGTTTTCTCTAGGAATCCTGGTAGAGAACCTCGGGAGCCGGCCTGAAGAGCCTGCTGCCTAACACTTTTATTGATACGAAACCGAAAATTACAAGTGTTTTGGAGGTAAGATCGATCAAGCTAAGTGTTACAACGATTGGATACTATCAGAGCTATAGTGTGAGTGGATCGTGTGTTCCTAAGTCGATCATCACCTCTGTTATATAATGAATACATGAATAACAAACTGCCCAGGATTCCTGGGATCCTAGTCTCCAACTATCTTGGCCATTGAGCTCCATTTCGTTCACTTGTTCCATGACCTTCAACGGTTACACCGGGTCTTTAGGAGTTAGTTGAGAGTCCAACGTCACCTGCAAATAATTAAGCATGAGGCAAAATAGGGATTAGCGAATAACAATAAATCAGGATACGTGAGCTGGTAGGATTCCCAAGCTATTTTAGGATTCCTAAACTGTCTGAGCTTCCTGGTGAGCATCCTGAAAATCAACCTCTAACAATTGCACCTGAATTTTGATAGGTGCCGATAAGATCAACAGCTGTTGAAATTCGAACTTCCCGTTCTCACGACGTCACAACGGTAAAATCTGTTAGAGAAGGGATGTTTTTGGCGGCTTCCCATGTGATGTGACAGTCATCATTGGTCATTTTAAATACAAGCATATTAACCCTATTTACCTTTACCTTCTTACGGAAACCCTTAGAGATTTTTCTGCAAATCAGGTCAGTTTCCCTTTCCTCCTCTGTTTTCTTTTCTGTTTTCGACCATGGCGAAGAAAACTACTCGGTCGACCTCGTTTTCCACCACACCTGATATCGAAGTTTTCATTGATCGGGGGATTCTGGCAAATTCTGAGGAGGAAACTTGCTCCTTCACTGACCAGGATATTCACTTTTTGAGAGATTCCGGTAGTCAAGAGAGCCATCTCCATTGAAGCAGCAGCTAGTGAACAGAGCTTTTCAATCGACCACCACACCCCTGAGATGTCTGGTAAGTCTTTCTGGATTCCAAACTTCTAACCTTGTTGAGAATCCCAAATGTTGATAACCTATTATTGTTGTTGCAGCTCCCAAATCCGGCTCTTCGTTCTCCCTCAAAGACCTGGACTCCATGCTCACAGTGAAGAAAGAGAAGCCAGAACGTCAATCCACCTTGAAGCTGCCTCCTAGCCGGGTGAAATCCACTACCTCCAAGAAGAGGGAAAGTACCAAGGCTGTTGTGTACATGGACTCCTTCGACGGGCTAGCTTCTTCGAAAGTCAGCTACAAGCCGCTCTCTATGCAAACCATGATAAACCTGGTAAAAAGCTCAAAATTTTTGTAAGTTTCATACCTGTTGTTTTGGTCAAAAAGTCACTTAGGAATCCTGTATTCCAAACTTAGATTGTGAGGTAGAGTGCTTAGCGTTCAAACAAGTAAATGATTCAAGCTATGATGAGAACACAAGGATTTTAGCGAGGAAAACTCCAGAATCCTTTGAGTTGCCACTCGGAATCCTGGATAAAAACCTCGGGTGCCGGCTGGAAAACCGCCACCAAGTCAATATTATTGATGAACAAGTAATACATTACAGCGGGTTGGAGGATTGATCGATCAAGACTAAGTGTTACAGGGTTTTTCTATCAGCTAGTGTGAGTATGAGAGCTTGTGTGTGTTCTTTTTGATCGAGTCCTCAATTATATAACAAATAACTATCAACTAACTATCCGAGATTCTCGGGATCCTCTTTCCCCACTCCTCTTGACCGTTTAGGAAGATACGACCCACTTCTCCTCGTGCCAGTTAGTTGTAGACCGAGTCTTCAGGAATTGGTTAAGTCCCTTAACGTCCCTGAAAACGAATAAAACACATGGCAAAAATAAGGGTTAGTCGATAATTGAATTTCAGGATACCTGATTAGACGGGATTCCCAAACTGTAATGAGATTCATAGGATCACGCAGCTTCTCTGTAAGCATCCTGAAATTGACCCCTAACACCTGTCGTTGCTGCTACTTAGGACTCACACTTTTTTGTGTAGGGCAATGAGATGCTCAACACCTACGCCATGGAAATGGAGTAGCAGCTGGCCGAGGCCGAGGACACGATCAAGAGCCAAGCTGAAATTGCCAAAGGCAAAACCCGCTAATATGAGCAGAATCTCAATGAGCAGCATCTAGCCTTTAATGTTGAGAAGGTCACTGATTTTGAAGTCGCCAGGCTTTTAGCCACCTGAAATGTCTTGGAGAACAGGATAAAAATGGCGGGGGAAGCTGAAAAGGCTAGCGTCAAGGTTCCTAGCTGGGATGCCGATGCTTGGAGGGCAATTCTAGAGTCATCAGGAGGAGGTGAGGAGAAAGAGGACAAGACTGGGAAGGATGGGAATGAAGGTTGCTGCTCCAAAGTGGCTCCGGAAGCTCCAGGGGCGATGATAGGATTACTCGTGATGACGGTCGGCGAGGGTGAGAAGTTTGCTGAGGAGGTGAATGTGACGGGCGATGAGGATAAAGCAACGGTATGAGCCCAGTTTTTTTGTTTGAAGGGTATTGATGTAAAAACAATTTTATTTTTTGGTTTCCTGTTCCGAACAATGTTAAGATAACAAACAACAGACAATGGTAGGGATCTTGTGGTTTACAAGACGAAGCCCGGATTCCTAAAATGTACAATGACCTCTGAGCTTCCCAAGCGGAGGGATCCTGAGGTTTTCAGGATGAAACTTGGAGAGCTCAACCTTACCCCCTTTTGATAATTATATTATGGTATGGCTTACGGTGTATTTTGATTTCTGATTCCGTTTATGAAAATTATTCCAAGTACTTTAACTTGTAGAAACCTTATAAGTGTAACTGTAACTTGCAAAACGATTTACAATATTTAGAAGTTGTGAAAAAATAAAACGGAAAAAGTATAAGGTCACAAGTCATAGACCAATAATGTATAAATTAAAAATACTAAGTACATGACCAATAGGTTTTACCTTAGGCAAATTTCAAGTTAATTCACTACCTTTTCTTGATATTCTTGTCGGCATCCCAATTGGGATCCTTATGAGAATCTCTTCTGGTATCCTGGCAGGTAGCCTAGGCATATTAGCTATTGGATTCCTGAACTTAAAATAAGTTAGGAAGCATAGTTAAACTTGGGATAAACCGATACTTGGGACTAAGCCAATTCTGGGGACTAGCCCTTTTAACTTGGGACAAAGCCAATTCTGGAAAGAAGCCCTAAAAACTTGGAACAAAGCTAACTTGAGTGACATGTAAATGCCAAATCCCTTTTTAACACGTAAGTGTTAAAAACCTTGAGAATCCGCCCAGCAGCCTACATTGATAAGATTGTCAGCCACCACTTAGGATGGATAGGTCCCACCACCTTGAACATACTAGTGGGCAACGTGCGCTCCTTGAGGGGATTGTGCGCTACTGGAAATTACCCAAACGTAGGAGAGGATACAACCTCTTAAACCTTTGAAGGTATGCAGGATACCTTAAGCGAATGAGAGGTGGCCAACCTCTAACTGGGGATATACCCAAAGAACTTAATCAGGATTCTCAGAATCTACAAAACACTCATCACTTGGTGAGGGGTGGGTGTTAGCTTAGCTAACACCACTCCAGTGCTTAAGTCAGTCTCACATTGTAGAAATAATAAAAATGAATTGAAATTGGAACAGTAGACATACCTGCTTATGTTAAGGTAATGAGGATCCTTAGGAATCTCAGCAGGATTCTCACATAAAATAATCCTTAACATGAATAGCATTCCAGGCCCTTGGTAAAGGTTCTCCTTCCATGTTCAGCAAACGATATGCCCCTTTTCCTTCTTTAAAATTTATTAAGTATGGGCCTTCCCACTTGGGTGCCAACTTCCCATCGACAGAGTTTGTTGTGTTTTGGAATGCCTTTCTGAGCACCATATCTCCCACTTGGAATCTTCTGAGCCTGGTATTCTTGTTGTAAGATGTGGCCACTCTTTGCTGATAGGATGCTATCTGGATTCTGACCAAGTTGCTGAGCTCGTCAATTGTTTCGAGATCCTAAAGCAGATTCTGATTGTTAGTTTCAGGATAATGGCAACTTATTCTTGTTGTAGGTATCACCATCTCTGTAGGGATCAAGGCCTCAGTTCCGAATACTAAGGAGAATGGAGGTTGACCTGTTGCATTCTTGGGTGTTGTTTTATATGCCCAGAGTGAAAATAGCAACTCCTCAGCCCACTTGCCTTTCTTGGAACCCAACTTCTTCTTGAGGTTGTTGATTATGATCTTGGTGTTGGATTCCGCTTGATCATTGGCCTAAGGGTGAACAGGTGTTGAAGTGATCATCTTGATTCCCAAACTTACACAAAAGTTTGTAGTTCTCTTGCCAATAAACTGGGAGCCATTGTCACATGTAATTTTTGTTGGAATCCAAAATCTGGTAAAGATGTTCCTCTTGATAAAGGATATCACCTCCTTCTCCCTTACTTGAACATAGGCTTCTGCTTCAATCCACTTGGAGAAATAGTATGTCATTGCGAGCATAAACACCTTCCCTCTGGGAGCCTTGGGCAGCTTTCCCACAGTATCCATTCCTCGCTTCATAAATGGCCAAGGTGACACTCTAGAATGCAAATGCTCAGCTGGTTGATGCAAAATATTACCATGCCTTTGGCAGGCATCACATTTCTGGGAGAAGCTCATGGAATCCTTCTTCATTGTAGGCTAATAGTAACCAAATCTGAGAATCTTGGAGAAGAGTGCTCTGCCCCCAGTGTGGTTTCCACAATCTCCTCCATGAATGTCTTCGAGCAACTCGAAATCTTCTGACTTTTCCAAGCATATCAAGTAGACACTTGCACGAGATTTTCTCTATAGTATGTTATTTAAAATAAGACAGGGTACTACCTTGGCGTGAAAACACCTGGGATTTTCACCCTTAGGAATCTCCCCATCTTGTAGATATCTTCTGATCGGGTGCGTCCAGGATTCCTGAATATCTTTGGGATCCTCAACATCCATGTCACCGTTGCTGTCAACAGCGTGAGCTTCCTGTTCGGCTATTGTAGGGGTCAGGATGTGTGTTATTGTGATCCTGATATTATCCGGTATCTTGAGTGATGAAGCCAAATTTGCAAAGGCATCAGCTTTTGAGTTGTTTTCTCTTGGGACCTGTGTTATGTTGAAACCTTCAAAACACGATGCTGATTGTTTAACAATATCCAAATATTTAATTAAATTTTCCCCTCTTACTGCATAAGAGCCATTAAATTGGTTAGTCAATATAAGAGAGTTAATAAATACTTGAATGCACCGGATTCCCATATCCCTGGCTAGTTGTAATCCAGCAATCAAAGCCTCATATTTAGCTTCATTGTTGGTAGCCTGAAACTGACAAGATATGGATAGTGGTATTATGTCCCCTTGTGGCGATTTTAGTAGGATGCCCAACCATGTACCTCTAACATTTGAGGATCAATCTGTATAGAGAATCCAATTGTCATCGAGTTTCTCAAGCTTCTGGACTTTTTTATCGGCTTCCGGCTCAATGTCACTGCTGAAATCAGCCAAAAAGTCAGCCAAGGCCTGAAATTTGATTGTTGTCCTTGGCTCATATCTGATATCGTAGGCACTTAATTTGACTGCCCACTTAGCCATCCTACCTGACATTTACGACTTCTTGAGAACTGCCTTAATAGGATAGTTATATTTCACAATAATAACATGAGTTTCAAAATAATGTCTTAGCTTTGTGGAAGCCATGATAAGAGCTAAAACTAGTTTCTCAAGATAGGAATACCTGGATTCTGCATCAAGCATAGTTTTACTTACATAATATATCGAATTCGGCTGATCTTCAAGATCTTCGACTAGGACAATGCTAACTATGCTTCCGGATACTACGAGGTACAGAGATACGGCTCCCCATCCTCTGGTTTCATGAGAAGTGGAGCTGTTGACAAGTAAGCTTTCAAAGATTTTAGAGCCTATTCATGCTTCTCATTCCATTTGAATCTCTTGCTTTTCCTTAGAATATCGTAGAAGTCTTTTCTTTTTTCTAAGGATCTTGAAATGAACCTGTTGAGTGCCGCTATTCTTCATGTCAACCTTTGTACTTCCTTAACATTTGATGGAGATTTCAGGTTGAAGATTTCCTTGATCTGCTCCGGGCTTGCTTCTATCCCTTTTTCAGTAACCATATATCCCAAGAACTTTCTTGCTCACACCCAAAAGTGGCACTTGGAGGGGTTCAACTTCATGTTATACTAATCAAGAATATTAAAAGAAGCTTGGAGATCCCAGACATGATCCTTAGATTTTTTTGGATTTTACTACCATGTCATCGATATAGACCTCCATTGTGTCCCCCAGCTGCTCCTTAAAAATTGGCACCTACATTTCTTAGACCAAAAGGCATAGAAGTATAACAATATATACTTGTTGGGGTTATAAATGTCGTGTGCTCTTGGTCAGAGTGTTCCATTTGGATTTGCTGGAATCCAGATGAGGCGTCTATGAAGGTGAGTATCTCATGGCCAACCATGGCATCATCCGTTACATCGATGTGTGGAAGTGGAAAGGGATCCTTGGGACAAGCCTTGTTCAAGTCTGTGTAATATACACAAACTCTCCACTTTCCATTCTTCTTCCGAACCACAACTACATTGGCTAACCATTTGGGATACTTGATGTGACAACCCGTAAGTTTCCATGGACCCAAACTGATAATATATACCTATGTGTTAACTATGTTGCGTAACTGTTTACTTGCAACGTGTCAAATATTTTTACCATATTTTCCTTTACATGTGACTTAGTCATAGTCTTGACGTAGTCTAACTCATTTTTACAAATGATCTTTGAACATGATGACTTCTTTGCATGGAATGGTTACTGGAACTTTGATAATAATAAAGCGACTAACCGAATTCGTTTATTAAATTTACTAAACTTTGTAGTAAATACCATGCATGATCCCATCATCTTGGGTTATCATCACGTCCACCTATTTTATAAGCCTTGAGCATCATTACCCCGTTTCATTATTTGCATATTATAAGAATAATTATCATAAACGATTTCATACTTATTTATTAATAGATCATAATAGTAGAACAATCAAATTTATAAACATGTTTAGACTTTGACAACGTAATCAAGACTTGTTACCCAATCTCTACGTAAATAACAATCCATTTTACGTCCAATTCTATTCTAAACAACCTCGTTATTATTCGCGACGAAAAATCGTTTTCATGCATGACGTATCTAACGTCCATGCAACCCGTCACCTTTGTGTTTTAAACCCATGCAAACGATAAACCATTTTAGACAAACCTGATTGTTATTTTTATATTTTAACTCGTTTCATTTCCTTTACGTTTTACGAACTAAACCGATTCATTTTAATTAATTCTCGACGTGTTAACTTACCAATCCAAACCCGGTTTTCTCCTATCCTTTCCCTTCCTTTTTCTCAACCCGATCCCGTTCCCTTTTTCTTTTCTTTTTATCTTGATCGAGCTGGCCTCCCCCATGGTTCAAACCCACAACCTTTTTCTCCTCTTCCCCCTTTTCTTCTTGTCGACTGGTTCCACACAGGACTCAAACCCGGTCCCTTTCCTTGTCGGTTTCCATGCAACATCCAACCCCACCACCCTTCTTCTTTTATTTCTTGAAATATTTAACATATTCCCAAGTATTTTGGTTGCTTATGTTGACTTTCCCTTGATGCCATTCACATCAAACACCAACATCTTACACAACCTATGGATTCATAGGTTGATGTTGTCTCACAAAGCAACAAGGCTATTACCCTTTGGATCATACTTTCCCTCTCTTGTGTGTTGACCAATTTCCCCATCCCCTCTCCCTTTCTTTCTTTTTTTCGGTTAAACAAACAACATACACACACACACACACATCACACTCAAACCTCTACATAACTCAAGCATTAGTGACTTTTGAATCCAAAACACCCTCCTACTCTCTTCTCTTTTCACGGTTTATACAAACCGACCCACACACCCATTCGCATCCAAACACTCCCATTGTTACTTAACATCCCCTTTTCATTTAACATTTCATATATAAACACTTTTATAAACCCTAGCCCCCATTTGATCTTAACACTCTCAAGAACACTCCCTCTCTTTTCTCTCTCCCTTCCAAAATCGTAAGTCCCTCTCTCTCTCTATACTCTCTCTCTAAAACTCTTGAGTAATCACTCATTATCTAGATGTTCCATGGTGTTAGGAAGCAAGAGGAAGCAAGAACCACCATCATCATCTTCATTTTCGGCCCCCATCTTCACTAGGTGAGTTTTAACCTCCACTTCTCTTAATGAAATCATGTTCTAGTTATAGTTTCTTGTTCCTTTTCATGAGCCTAACACTCCATTAGCAAGTCTTGACCAACATTGTTGTCTAAACATAATTATGAGCCATAAAACCTACCAGTTTGTAATTATTTCTATGTTTCACCATGAATCTTGCTACTACAAACTTATGATAGTATTTACTTGCAATATTATGTTCAAAACTTAGTTTGGTTGAGCTTTTTTACAAGCATTTGTTTAGAAAACTTGTTTAGTCACCCACCTTGAACATAGTGTATGTTTTATGTTGTCATTGTGATTTCGGACCCCATGATGCCTATGATATGTTTTTTACTACCCAACATAGTCAAAATATGTTACCTTGAACTCTAGAAAGTTTATTTGGCTTTAAAACCATCATAAGAACTTTATGACACCAAAAGTACATCTTAAAACACTAGAAAAACGTATTTGATAACAAATCCGTTTTGACCAGAAAGTTAAGGCTTTAAAACAGTAAGGTGTGATGGGTAAAATGATTCTAAAACATAGCCAAAATATCTCTTAACAAATTACTTGAATTTGGGCACAAACCGGGACTAAAACCGACACCCGACGGACCTGAAAACATCATCTTTGTGATAAAATACAAATCTAGTCAAAATAAACTTATAGAGGTGTTTTAATGATAAAAACATGTTTACAAATATATATGGTTAGGAACCTAGCGGTGTCATTAAACGGGCAAACGGGACAAAAACGGCAAAACGGCAAAACCGACACAAAACCGACAAAACCGGCTAACTATCAAAAACTGACACTTGAAATAATTATCTATACATTTTTGACAGATAATAATCATTTTTTATCATTCTAAATTAAATTCCTAACCAAAACGGATAATTATCGCGTATCAGACGGTTACCGCGAAATCGCCCGATTTTCAACTAATAAGTCAAATTAACCAATTTGTCACATTGAAAATCATCATTCTGACTCAATATTTATTTCTATAAATATTTATCATCTTTAAATATTATTTGGGAAATTTTGTATATTTTATTTAATTAAAATATATATTTTACTTAATTTCTAAATAAACGTACAATTGGACATTTCCACTTGGCTTATCAATCATTTAACCCTAAGGCTACCATGACGTCAAGAATTGACTTATCTAATTGGAGTGACATTAATGTCAACCCAATTACTTATTGTATGTCTTATTATTATTTAGGACTACACCTTTCCATTGATCGTGTTACCGATGCCAATCACTAAAACATGTGAGTTTTTCACGGACCCTTTTATCTTTAACTGTACGTTTTTATCTTTGGGGGAGAATTCATAGATAATTTTCCATGTTAGACAATTAGACCTTGTTATCTTATCTGTTACATATGTTTTTCAATTGTCCAACCTTGTTATCCCATGTTCATTCATGTTATAACCAAACCCCACTATTAACTGAATCTGATTAATCATTATTTGAAACGGTAACGTTTGAATAGATCTATTGGGTTAACGCCCCTGCTCTGATTGGTAGCTCCAGTCGTGGCTCCATTTTAATAGTCAAAAGGGTACAAATTGTTATGTCTTATCTATGCGGTATCAACTGGAAAAAAGATACCAAGAGTGGGTAATCAGTCAGTTTCGGAATTTAGGGTACATGGTAACATTTCTACATGTCTCATTTGATATTGTCAACTATTAACATGAACTATTTTCAATTACTGTTTTCAAACAATCTTTATCTGCTAGCGACTATAAACATGTGAAACTCACCGATAATTTATTTGTTGACCGTTTTCTCGTATGAATTCTCAGATACTTGATCTTAATTGTTGTTCATGCTTAGACCTGCTTGCTTTTCCTATCATTAGCATTTAGGACTTCTCAATATCTGGAGTATGGTCATGCCGTTGGAGATTTTCCTGGCATAACACCTGACGATGTCATGTCTTAAAAATCTTTTGAAAACTAATGTTTTGTAAACTTAAACTATTTGTGTTACTCATTACAATTATTCTGTTGCGTAATGATATGGAAAAACTCCTATTTACTCCAACCAATTTAACAATTCCAAACGACTCTCGTTGTTGAACCATCCAGAGTTCGTTCTTGACCTTGACTGTGATAACGCTGTTTCGCATCCCGCCACAATTCTTACAGGGTGTGACACTTGACCTCTCCGATCATTTTTGTTTTGAGACGCTTGTTAATTTCCTCCTGGATAATTACGTTTGTTTTGGGAGTGAACTTCCTTCTCTTCTGATGGATAATTTTGAAAGAGTATCTAAACCAAGTTTGCGAGTAATGATGTGTTTGGGGATACTTGTCATGTCCTAATGCTTCCAAGCAAAAGTTGAGGTTCTGGCTTTTAGGAGCCGAATCAGTTCCTGCTCGGTAACCTTAGGGATGCTAGATCCTATGAGCAACTTGATTTCAGGATTCTAAGTAATTGACGTCGAGCTCTCTGTCCTCCTGATCTTCATGTGCTCGCTTATGTAATTACTATGCTTTTGTCAATTTCGTTGTATTCTTCATTGATGTTAAGTAGCAATTCTTGGCTTCCTGTTGGTCGCTCTCTATCCTTACAACTCCCCATGTTGTAGGATGCTTGATACATTGATGATAAGTTGAGGGGACTGCTTTCATTTCATGTATCCAAGGCCTACCAAGAATAATGTTGCAACACGAGAGAGAATCTATAACACAAAAATTTTACATCCAATTTACCCCCTCTATATATACCGGTAACCTGATATCCCCTGCAGTGCTCTCGGTTTCACAACTAAAGCCAACTAACATTGAGGATCTTGCAACAATTTTACTTAATTTCTGGGATGCCCATTTTCTCGAGCACGTCAAGTCGGATAATGTTGACCGAGCTCCTGTTATCTATCAAGATCCTGTGAACAAAATGGTTAGCAACATATCAAGTTACCACAAGACTGTCGTGATGGGGATCCTAGACGTTGCTGTGGTCATTTTTATCGAACGATATCACTTTATCTTGAGTTAAAGTGGAAGTCCGGACAGGTCTGTCACCCTGTTCAGACTTGGATTCCTTGGCGTGCTTCTTAGCTGATGAATAGGAGGTGCCACAAATATCTGAGCCTCCTAAAATAAAGTTGATAATCCTGCTATCCGAAGGTGGGGAAGCTGCTCTTAGAGGAAGCTTGTCGGCTTACTAGGTCTTGCTCTTTTTCGTGCCCAACAATTCTTTACGGTGCCGCTTGCTGAGCAAGTAACTGATTTCTTTGCCAAGTGCTATGCACTCATCAGTTAGGTGGCCGAAATCCTCATGGTAGGCACACCACTTGGTCTTGTCTTTCCAGGATCCATGTTTGTCATTTCGCCTGGGGCATCTTGTCTTCTCTCCGAGATCATGCATTGCACACATCAAGCCACCAATATCAACAGAAGAGCTATATTTAGATACCTTAGGATACTCCTCCTCGTCATCATATTGGTCCACAGCATTGATCATTTGGTTGTCTGGTTTGGAATATGATCGGCATCTGTATTGATTCCCAGGGGATTCTGACTTCTTCCCACTAGGATCATATTTAGGAATATCGACCCTTTGGTTATTCTTCTTATCATCTTCCAAACGGATAAACCTCAGAGCTCTGCTGCGCACTTCTTCAAGATTCCTGCAAGGAGTGATTACTAAGTCATCAATAAAACGAGAATCCTTACGGAGCCCCATTTTAAAGGCTTCAACAACTGCTGCCATATCTAGATGAGGAATCTCCAGGGATTCTCGTCTAAATCTGGCAACATATTCCCTGAGCGGCTCATCTGGCTTCTGAACCACTCGATACAAGTCACCTATAAGCTTCTCAAAGGTTCTGCTGTAACAAAACTGATTATTAAATAGATTAACCAGATGAGAAAACGACGTAATTGTGTTAGGAGGGATACTCAGTAGCCATTTCATGGCTAGGCCTGTTAAAGTGGAGTCGAAGCCTTTGCATAGACAGGCTTCCTTTATGTCTTTTGGAATAGGATTAATTTCCATGCGCTCCCTGTAATGTGCCACGTGTTCTTCAGGTTCTATAGTTCCATCGTCTAGCTTCATACTTGGGGTCTAGAAGCGTTTGGGGATCTGCACAACAGAAATTGGCCAAGTAAATCTTGAGATCTTGTGACTTTCCAGGGGAACCTCAGGGATAGGATTTATGATCCTTGAAACACTTGATATCATTTCTTTCAGCTTCTGGAGATCCCTGGCGATACTTGGGTAAATACCTGCATTATAATAAGCACCCTGGTTAAAAGCTAAAGGAATTGAATTAGACACATTACCTGGGTTGGGATTCTGGGCCGGGATCCTAGAACCATATCCATAGTCATTGGAATGCTCGGCTCTATAGTTGCAGCTATCTATATTGGAATAAAGTCTCCATCATGTACTTCTTAAGAGCTAGTTCTGAATATTCCTGCAGAGACAGAGGGGTTAGAGTGTTGGTCTCCTTGGGAATCCTGGCCCGAGGATTTCGCATAGAAAGGATATCCCTGGGATGACACGGCTAATAATCCCAGTGATAGTGGAGTCCAAGGATCTTTAGGGCGCGACTGCGAGAACTCTGGTGGAGCGGCTCCTGAGAATCCAGCGGCAAACTTCGCATGTCTAGCATCCTGAGAACTAGTTGCGGGGGCTGTAGCAAAGCTTGTGTTATTGCAGTTGAGGATCTCGTCTGATAGTGAAGTGGGTCTGAGGATCCCGTGATATCAAAATCAAGATGTCTGGGAAACGAGAAGCTCTGCTCTTCCACAGGTTCTTGGATTTCTTGAGCTCTACGATTTCCTTCATCACCGTCTGATTAGTCTTGTTTTGATCATCCATCTAGCTTTTCACCTGCTTGAACAAATCAAATATGTCACCATTAGTAATGAAATTGCGTGAGCATTGGATCCTTTGCTAATCTAGTGATTATGAGATGTAACGAGATCAAAATGTAAATATAAATGAAAATTTGTATTGATAAGCTTGAGAGAAAACCCACATAAAAAAACACACACAAAAGGAGTAGAATATGACCAAGAAGTTCTAATCTCTATACAAGACAACCTATTTATAGTTTAACATTTCTAAGCGAATCCACAATCATCCGAACTGCTAGTTCAGACAAGTTCGTGTGCATCCGACCTGGCAGTTCGCCTTCAGTGCGGACCAGCACATTCTTGTAAAACTTTGTCTTGTATTTGATACTTCCCATGATGACCAAGAACCATGCCTCAATAAACTCCCCCTCGACAAGTGCAGTATCAACTTCCACATAAATTTGTATCTTCAATCAAACTCTCCCTTAACTTGACGATGAGTCTTATCTCTAATACTTGACATTGCAGCGTGTGTAAACTTATTATCAATAGCTTCAGAAGACTTGAAGTTGTGATATTCTCTTTCCACTTAAAAACCTACCAACATAAATAATCTTGGCGCAAAACGTCTATTTGAGACTCCAAGATAACATGATTTTGAAAATTGAAATCGTATTCCGTATTGATCAATCGAAAAGAAATAAGAAGTAAAATCTTTTTGATTTTCTAAAAAAATTTATATCAAAACACACCTAAAATCTTTTTAGAATTTTCAGATATAGAAAATTAAATGCAATACAGAATTAGAAACTATTTTTGCCTTTTGTGAGAAAGATCACGACTTGGGATCATATTGGACATAACATGTTGAACTACACTTCAATTTCGATTATATTAGCACATAAGCCATGTTGATTGCAAATATAATTTGTCTAATTTTAAACTCAGGCAGAATCATACTCATAACATCTGGATATGTTAAGGTATTGATTAAATCTGCATTGATCAGTGTACCCCACACTATCAAACATACTCGTATATCTTTTTGTTTATCACACTTTGTGATTTCACTTGTGATCTAACACATAGTGATTGCAAAAAGAAATAGGAATGTTAAATCGTCTACATTAAGGTCGATCTTTCGATACGCAGATAAGGCATCGGATTTAACAAAATAAGAAAATAAAACAAGTTAAAATTGTATAACTCAACAACAACCAGGTCGGTCTTGTGGACACGCAGAGAAAGTCTGATGAGTAATTAAAACACCAAGAAAAATAAAGCAGAACCTTACATGAAAAACTATCAGGTCAGTCTTGTGGTCACGCAAAGATAGTCCACTCATTTAAGAAAATAAAGAAAATCAAACAGATTTAAATCTTTGCAAAATGAACACATGTATACACAGAGACTTCTCATTTTCTTTGTCACATATTTTTTCTTGATATATCTTGAGATACGCATCAAGATGTTGTCCACTAGGTCAAGCATCAAATTTAGTGTATATCACATTTGTATACTTTCCGATTTACCGAGCCTACCTAGCACATCGATCAATGGTCTTATCGCTTTTTCATCTAGCTTATCCATGATCTAGACAATGTAAGCCAATGTACCATCATTTCCGAATCATGTCAGATACACTTTCTCATTTTCAATGCTTTTGTCTTTTCAAATTTTTTCCCCCTAAAAATGACGAACTCTATTTCTAGATTTTCATTTTTACTCTTTGAAAAACAACACACTATTTATGTATTTTTTCAAAAACAAACTCCCCCTCAAAATGAGATGGAGTGATAAACAAACAGAAATTAATCAACCAACACGAATACTTGCGTTTTAACATTTTGAAAACACATATTAATTTGGAAATTCAATTTAAGTTATCACAGATATTTCACCAACAGCAAACTTTCAATTACCAATAGGTCTTCCTAAAATACCTGCTGACACCAAGTACAATATTAGATGCTTTGGGATCAACCCGATTTAACAGTGTCGGGTCGCCCAGTGTCTTCCACATAGTCTGTGTTGGGCTTGGAAACAACTTTCGGTTTCCATTTCATTGAAGATTTAAGTTTTTTATCAGAACCTGAAAATGATTTAACCGGCGTCTTTGACGAAGACGACTTACTAGTTGTTTTAAATTTTGGAAACCATGGTTCATAAATTTTTTTACCATTGTTATCCATATATTTTGCATTTTTGTGAATGTATGTAGTCGTTGGACAATCTACAGCAAAATGTCCAGGTCGACGACATGTATAGAAAATTCTTTCACGAAGCTTTGGTGAGAATTTGAAAAAAATTCTTTGGTTTCCAACTATGATTCGTAGAAAGAGAATCGTAGTAACCAAAAGAATGATCAGAAGCAAATGAATCAAAGAAATTACCAGAAGAATCATACCTAGGAGATGATCTTTGGGGTAAGTAGTAAGAACCACTCGAGGAACCTCTAGAATGATAACAACCATTTCTTGCTGTAGAAACATTTGGCTTCTTTTAATGAGCTTGCTTTTGCTGAGTCTGAACAGGTTGAACAGATTGTTTCTTCGGATGTTGTTGAACAACAATTAGCTTATGTTTCTGTGTTCTCTGTTGCACTGAAACAACCTTGACTTCATAACCCAAACCTTTGTGCGTGACCCCTGGAATATTTGATGGCTCAACTTTAGCGTCAGAGACATTCCTTTCTTTAGCCCTTATTGTAAATTTAGCTTTAATATCCTTTAGCTAGTTTTCATAAATCAGAGATTTATCAAGTTCAACTTCAGTTGAAACACTAACAGACTTCTTACTTTTATCAAATATCTTCTCATCTTCAAAAAATGATGAACCAGCATCGAACATTGGAGCTTGTCCATTGATAACTTTCTTCTTCTCGGACTTTGACTTTTTTCTTTTTCTTTGCTAAAACTGTTGTTGCAAACTTTGAATAATCATGCATTTCGTCATTTAGATCAATAGAAGCAGATGGAATACTTGATACATCAACCGTTGACGGAACTTTATGTAAATCATCCTTAACGCTTTCTTCATTCTTCTCCAGTTTGTAAATGTAATTCAGAAATGTCGGTGACAAATTGCAATTCTTCACTTGTCTTTGCAAATCAAGAATCTCAATTTTCATTTCTGAAATCTTCACTTGAGCATCCAACAGATCTTTCGGAGAAACAATGAACTGTTCCGACAACCCATTATGTTCATACATATGTCTATTCCTCAAGTCACATTCTTCCAAAACTTCTTCGGTAATCTTATCACATTTATTCTTGAAATAATCAATATCTGTTATTAATATTTCGTTCTTTTCTTTGAAAAGAACATTTTTATCTCGAAGTTTTGAAAGTTCTTCTTGAAGACCAATTACTTTCTTAGTAGCTTCAATAGCAATATGATTAGCTTTCTCATATTTCTGTTGAACATGATAAGCCTTTTCGAATAAAGCTTCAAAATCCTGAGCAACTTCTTTAGCCTCAGCTTTAGCTTTTTCACATTCTCTACTCAAAACTTTCTTTTCTTTCAACAAACAATAAAAAATCATAGCAAGTTTAACACACTTAGGACATACTGAAAAAAATTCATTCCGAACTTCTTCTATGTCACCATCATCCCCTTTACCATATATCACACAAGAACTTGTTTCAGAATCAGAAGCAGTTACACAACCATCAATTTGTTCATTCTTTAAAACAATTAAAAGAGCGTGAGTGTTGGATCGTTTGCTAATCTAGTGATTATGAGATGTATACGAGATCAAAATGTAAATACAAATGAAATTTTTATTATTAAGCCTGTGAGAAAAACCATATAGAAACACACACAAAAGGTGTAGAAATGACCAAGAAGATCTCATCTTATATAAGACCAAACTATTTATAGGTGAACTTTAAAGTGCAAACACACGATCATCCGAACTGCCAGTTCGGACAAGTTCGTGTGCGTCCGAACTGGCAGTTCGTCTTCAGTTCGGATGGCATAATCTTGTAGCTCTTTGTATTTTATTTGATACTTCACATGACGACCTAGAATTATGTATCAACAAACTCCCCCTCGACATGTTCAGTATCAGCTTCCACATAAGCTTGTATCTTCAATCAAACTCTTCCTCAACTTGACGATGAGTCTGATCTTGAATACTTGACATTTCAGCATGTGTAAACGCTTTATCAAAAGCTTCAAAAAACTTAAAGTTGTGATGTACTTCTCCCACATAGAAACCTTCCAACATAAATAATCTTGGTGCAAAACGTCTTTTCGAGACTCCAAGATATTTTTATTTTGAAACTTGATTTCATATCCAGTGTTGATCAATCGAAAAAAAATAAGATATAAAATCTTTTTGATTTTTCTAAAGTTTATATCAAAACACACCTAAAATATTTTTGGTATTTTCGAATATGAAATGTAAATGCATTACAGAATCAGACACTAATTTTGTCTTTTGTGAGAAAGATCACGACTTAGAATCATATTGGACATAACATGTTGAACTACACTTCAAGTTCAATTATTTACCTTAATAAACAATTTACAAGTTTTTTGCTATTAAATCTTATTATTATATTATCTGAAACACTGTGTCCTTCTCCCCCGATCATCACCGCCCTCCACCACAACCCTCACCGCATAATCCATCCATCTCTCCTTTCCACGATTAACCCACATGTACCCAAGTCAAATTCATTTCTTCTTCAACTCACATTCTTCGCCCTTATACGCACCATCACCCTACGCGTCGGAATTTAATTAACTCTTTCCCAAGCGGCGTTCGGTCGTTCGTAACCATCCATCACGAATACCGTCGGCTCCCTTCTAAAAGACGCTTCCCTTCACCATCGGCCCCTTATCTTAAAAACGTTCCGTGAGATCGTTTCTTTGTTTGAAACCTATCACACCATCTTCTTCCTTCAAATTCGTCGCCACAACCGCCAATCGAAACCACCACACCAATAGGCAAACCTCGGTTGTGAGTTGTGACAATATGACGTTTATCTTTCCTCATTCTCTCCTCAATTTCCAAATCCATTTTTCAAAAATCCGGTTGTGATAAGATGAAGTCATGAACCGTCATCGACACTTTCACCGTCTCTATCCTCTTTTAAGTATCAATTTATGATCCAGTTTAAGTCGGCGGTCCTATATTTCTGTAAATTTAATCCCATCAGGCTACGAAAGAGGTATGTTTTCGACAGAAAACCCTGGCAATTATAAACATTCTAACTGCAACTCATTTACTTTATGTATTAATCAAACTTTCGGTTGGTAACAAGTATCTATGTATGTTGAAATGACGTTAGAATTGAAAGTTTGTCTTCGATTTCATGTTTCTCTAGGTTTATATTCTTACCGCTTCCGTTGAATTGTTGATTTTTTTGTTTTCTCGTAATTATTTAGTTCTTCACTTTAGATTTTGATTATGGAATTGCAGGTATGTTTCCATTCTTCTCATTTATCTTTTCTGTGACGTAATTTAATTAAATGACGTTATCGTCGCGCCTACGCGAAAATCACAATCCATCAAATTTCATTGTTTAGATGACGTTTCCTTCTTTGTTCATACTCTTTTGAAAACATAGCAACTAATTTTCAACCTATCAAATTTAAGTTTTGTGATGTTTATTTGGATGGATTTCTTATTTCAATATTTTTTTTGTAACATATGTGAATTTCATATGTTTTCAATTTCAGGTTTGGGTCAGAGACAATAGCTTAAGAGAAGATTCTCACAAATTCAGTTTCGGTGGTAGAAGGATCATATTGTATCCGAAGAATCGTCACTCTTAAGATTCCTTTCACGTTTTCTCCCGTCTTTCATCATTCGTTATCATTATGTTTTTTTTTTGGTGATGTTTATGCTTCAATGTTTCGTTTTATGTCTAATTAGATGATATTTCGTCCTGTTATACTTGAAATAAGAAGTTTTCTTTTCAAATTTCAGGTTTAGGGTTGGCTATTAAGCAAGCCATCAAAGGCTTTTCAATTGTTCGGTGAAGTATCTTCTTTGGATAAATTTATCGTTTGTTCTTCAACTTCTAAGGTACCTTATTTTGTATCCTCGTGATTTTTCTGAAATTTTATAATTTTGTATTTGTTCATGCAAATCATTCTAACTATTGAATCCTGTAATGATTAAGGTGTGTTTTGGTGCATTATTCTTTTATGACCTCTGCATGCTTATTGCTTCATGATATAGTTTGTTTGTTTTAAATTTTCCTGTTGCTTCTTCACACTCTGTTTACATATAAATTATGAATTTCGGTTTCATATTGCTTCTTCACACTCTATTTAAATATAAATTATGGATTTTGGTTTTTTAAACTATTATTTTCAATCATATATTTTCCTATCAAAAAATAATCATGGACATGGTTCTCCATCCTTTTCATTTTTTAATGTAATAGCTGAAATTATCCACCTATTAATTTATTTTAATAATTTTTGTGAAATTTCGATAGGAAATCGTGGGCAAAAAAGAACAGAAACAGTCATAGATTTTCCAACAAATAAAAGAACCTATAGCTCATTGGAGTTCAGACCAGGTTTATCAGCGTCACCAATTGAAGCCACCACGACTACCTCCTAAAACCAAACCCATGATCACGATATGGAAATATCTTCATCTGCTTCTGGGTCTGGCTCGGGCCGGACAGATTAAGAAAAAGATTCAACATATGGGTCATGTAATTCAAATGACATGGGTGATATCGAACATCGAAAATACAGACACGCACTACTTGATAACCAAAGGCACAAGTTATCTGGTGATCAGACGAATTCAAGAGGGTGTTATCAACTTTAAATGGGGAAACTGAGGAATCTACTCAACACGATGCTCTTAGAGTGCTTTATGAAATACTATCTTTCTGTACGAATAGTTCTTTGTCAAGTTTAATGGCGATTTCATTATCCCCCATTCTTATAAAGCTGACTAGCCATGAAAATAACCCTGATATTATGCTTTTATCTATTAGGGCTTTAACCTATTTACATTTAGTTGTAATGGCGTTCCAGCACTCTGTTAAAGATTGTTGTCCATTGAGTATGAGGATGTAGCAGGCAAACGTAAAGTTTTGGGAATAAGAATGACATGATTTATAAAATCATTAAATAATATACAATTTTGGGAACAAGAATGACATTAGATTTATAAAATCATTAAATAATATACAATTTTGGGAATAAGAATGACATTAGATTTATAAAATCATTAAATCATTTGCACAAAATAGAGGATTTGAAAGGGGTTGGGTTTAATTTTGATTTTGATTCCCGTTTGATACTAAACTTGAAGATGAAACTGATAAATGAAGTATCTAAAGTTTAGCATTCGATACTAAACCTGACGAGAAACACCCACCATTAATAGTCGATAAAAAGTCAACAATGAAAGACCCGTCGCGAAGCGAGGGGATTCCATCTTGTAGTCTACTATAATTTAATCATATGCCAATACACGCAGCAACGCGCGGGCTTGAAATCTAGTGTAACACATAAGCCATGTCGATTGCAGATATAATTTTTCCAACTTTAAACTCAAGCATAATCATACTCATAACATCTAGATATGTTAAGGTATTGATTAGATTTTCTTTGATCAGTGTACCCCACACTATCAGACATACTTAGATATGCTTTGCTTATAACACTTTGTGATTTCACTTGTGATTTAACAAATAGTGAATGAATTCATGATATTGTCAACTGTGTTCCATGCAAAAAGAAATAAGAACGTTAAATCGTCTACCTTAAGGTCGATCTTTCGATACGCAGATAAGGCCTCAGATTTAACAAAATAAGAAAATAAAACAATTTGAAATTGTATAACTCAACAACAATCAGGTCGGTACTCCCGTACACGCAATGAAATTCCGATGATTTATACGAAACACTAAAAAATATAAAACAGAACCTCAAACGAACAACAATCGGGTCGATCTTTCGATACGTAAAGAAATTCCGATCGTTTGAGATAATAAAGAAAATAAAACAAGTTTAAATCTTTGCAAAATGAACACACGTATACACACTGACTTCTCATTCTTCTTTTTACATATCTTTTTCTTGATATATCATGAGATATGCATCAAGATTTTGTCCACTAGGACAAGCATTAGATTTAATGTATATCACATTTGTATACTTTCAGATTTGCCGAGCCTACCTAGCACATCAAACAATGATCTTATGGCTTTTTCTTTTACTTTATCCATGAGTCAGACATTGTCAGGCAATGTACCATCATTTCCCAATCATGTCGGATACAATTTCTCATTTTTCAATGTTTTTGACGTTTTGCATTTTTCAAAGTTTTTTGGATTTTCAAATTTTCTCCCCCTAAAAATGACAAACTCTATTTTTTAGATTTTCATTTTTACAATTTGAAAAGAAACACACTATTTTTGTATTTTCAAAAAACAAACCCCCTCCTCAAAAAGAGACGGAGTGAAAAACAAATGAGAAATTGATCAACCAACACATATACTAACAGTTTAGTATTTCGAAACCAAATTTGGAAATCCAAGTTAAGTTATCACTGATATTTCACCACCAGCAACCTTTCAATTACCGATAGGTCTTCCTGAAATACATGCTGACACCAAATAGATGCTCCTAATAGAAATTTGTTCATTCTTGAAAACAGTTAAAAGAGCGTGAGCGTTGGATCGTTTGCTAATCTAGTGATTATGAGATGTAAACGAGATCAAAATGTAAATACAAATAAAATATGTATTATTAAGCTTGAGAGAAAAACCACATAGAAACACACAAAAGGTGTAGAAATTACCAAGAAGATCTCATCCTATATAAAACCAAACTATTTATAGTTGAACTTTAAAGTGCAAACACACGGTCATCCGAACTATCAGTTTGGACAAGTTCGTATGCATCCGAACTGGTAGTTCGTCTTCAGTTAGGATGGCACAATCTTGTAGCTCTTTGTCTTGTATTGTATACTTCACATGACGACCTAGAATTATGCATCAACAACAGTATCACAATCCATTTTTTCTAATACCTCATTACTTTCTGATTCTAAACCGCTAGATGCTGAATCATATGATTTTGAATCAGTAGTGTCTGAGCCAATCTTCATGGTCTGAATGTGTGCACATTTCTCACCTTTTTCTTTCAATGCCTTCCATTCATCTTTCGCCGTCCAATATACCGTGATTTCAAGAAATAACTCTCTTGAAAGAGCTATTTTGATAATGTCTTTGGCTTTGTCTTCATTATCTATATAATCCTTTTCTTCTAGAGAATGATGTCGATGTATTTTTACATCTCCTCTTCCATCAGTAGGCCATTTGAATTGCTTATCGATTATCTTCCTAAAATCTTTGAAATGTTTGTTGATGTAAATCTCAAAATTAACTTTCCATTCATGATAATCTTCCCATTTCATCAGTGTAGGTATCATAATACTACCTTGTGATGCACTCATTTTTGAACAATTTATAAAAAAATCAGCTCAAAGTGCTTGAATCACTCTTTACCAAAACCGAAAACTAACACTCCAAAAACTTCAAACTCAAAAACGAAGGTCTTAAAAGTGGATTTTGGTGATCAAAACGGAGGGTACTTTCCGTTAGGCCAGTAAAAGTGTAGATCTCTCCGAGATGGTCGTTTTGGCTGGTATTAGTTCTCGTAACTCTTAACGGTTCTCAAGTTACGTCAGTTTTAGTGAAACAACCCAAAAATTCCAAATTTGTCCGAACTGAATCTTCACGAACTGAACCGAACCGGATCCGAACTCAATCCGAACTGTGACTTCGGGTACACGAACTAAATCTGAATTAAGAATGTATCCGAACTGAATCCGAATAGAACCAACCTAAACGAACTCAATCGAACTGGAAACGAACTCTTAACTGAACACACCTGAACCAACACTTCGTTTGAGAAGAGTATCCGAACTGGATCCAAACTGTGAGTTCGAAGCAGTTATTTACCCGAACTGGAAGTTCTTGAGCCGACCTGAAAAATCATGACGCGAAATCAGACGAACAAAACCGTATTTTCTGTAAAATTTGCGATTTTTGGTGTTTTTTGAATGAGATTTTCAGCAGTAGACAATGAAAATACAATTGGAACGTTCTGAAATCAATTTTAACACAAAAAACTCTCGAATTTGAGGAAACTTGATGAAATTTAGCAAAAACCCACTTTCTCTCTTTAGAATAACTCAAAAATCACTACAATTTGATTAGCAAATGGAACCAGAAAGCTCTAATACCAATTGAAATTGCATGAGCGTTTGATCATTTGCTAATCTAGTGATTATGAGATGTAACGAGATCAAAATGTAAATACAAATGAAAATTTGTATTGATAAGCTTGAGAGAAAACCCACAAAGAAACATACACAAAAGGTGTAGAATATGACCAAGAAGTTCTAATCTCTATACAAGACAACCTATTTTTAGTTGAACATTTCTATGCGAATCTACGATCATCCGAACTGCCAGTTCGGACAAGTTCGTGTGCGTCCGAACTGGTAGTTCGCCTTCATTTCGAACCAGCACATTCTTGTAACACTTTGTCTTATATTTGATACTTCACATAACGACCCAAGAACCATGCATCAAAAAGTAATAACGGGATCAATAGATTGAAACTAGGATCCCGTGAATATCGGGCAATATGTTTTCTTCGGTTGCGCATCCGCTTTCTTCTGACCACTTGCCCCACGGTGGGCGCCATACTGTTTTGCTCAAAAATCACCGAAATGGTTCAGTGATCCAAACTTTGTAAGTGAGGTAGTGTGCTTATTGATGAAGATGAAAATATATCAAAGTATGAATACCAGCACAAGGATGTAATGAGGGAAAATCCAGAATCCTTCGAGTTTCATCTAGGAATCTGGCAAAAAACTTCGGGAGCCGACCTGAAGAGCCTGCTGCCTAATACTTACATTAATATGAAACCGAAAATTACAAGTGTTTTGGAGGTATGATCGATCAAGCTAAGTGTTATAGCGATTGGATACTATCACAGCTAAAGTGTGAGTGGATCGTGTGTTTCCTAAGTCCATCATCACCTCTGTTATACAACGAATACATGAATAACAAACTGTCCGGGATTCTCGGGATCCTAGTCTCCAACTATCTTGACCGTTGAGCTCCATTTTGTCCACTTGTTCCACGACTTTCAACGGTTACACCGAGTCTTTAGGAGTTAGCTGAGAGTCTAACGTCACCTGCAAATAATTAAGCACGAGGCAAAATAGGGATGCGCAAATAACAATAAATCAGGATACCTGAGCTGGTAGGATTCCCAAGTTATTTCTGGATTCCTAAACTGTTTGAGTTTCCAGGTGAGCATCCTGAAAATCAAACCCTAACAATTTTTAGACTCATTCAAAAGAAAATATAAGTGTTCATTTGATACTTCAGATCTGTCTAAAGGCTTTTCTAGAATATTTAAAGTATCCCCTCTTCCTTTTGACGAAGACAACTTCGGACTGAACGCATTTTTCTTTTTATATGTGCTTCTTGAGTATGATTGATCATGTCGAGAAAGAGTTCCACAAATCTATTGATGTGTGTGGTTTTGGATATTAAAAAGTGGTGAATTTCGGGTTGAAATGGTGAAAATAATGTTCAAAATGTTAAATTGAAAGTGTTTGTAATGAATATCATGAGTTACAGGTGAAAGCGGGCTTGGCATGAAAAACGAGACGAGAAAAAGAATAAAATGAGGAAAAGTCAAAAAAAAAAGTCAAAGTTCGGGTCAAAAAGTCAAACGTGGAAGTTGTAAGGATCGATTTAACCCCGCACACGATATCAAGCCCTATAATCACTGTGCGGAATCCGGTGATTAAAGGTGATTCAAGAAACGAAATCAATAAATAAGAATAATGATTAAAACAAGTAATAAACACCAATCAAACTTGAAGAAAGCTCTTGAATATTAACCAGTTGCACTACACAAAATCGAAATTCTCAATGGAGAATTTCGTAAACACCTTTACCTCCCTTTAGCATCCACTATGAAAAACCAACCCTTCCCTAGACATAAAGGGGTTCTATTTATAGGAGATGATTAGCTTGGAAAACAAGCTAATCTCCTAAACCCTAAATAACACAAATTCCCGTATTTAACATTTCAGGCCCATTAAACTCCCATTAAACTCTTTCTAAACGAGACCAAACATGTCCAAATTGGCCCAATGACCCAATATACCCATAACCCAACTAATTTTCACCTATTCTATCACATAGGCATTCAAAATAGTCCGCCAATGAGCTATTTAATACACAAGCCACAAATTATTCCCTTACAATCTTCCCCTTGGCTTGTGTTATTAAATGTCTTCTACTTTCAATCTTTAGACTTGCGGTCTTCTCCTTGGCTTGAGCATGGGTTGGTGAAGATTCTTTATCTTGGAGAATCTTCAATGGGCAGCAACGAAAGACTTTCGGGAGCGTTCTCTCAATCAACATCAGCTTGAACTTCACATGATGAACAAGTAATGAGAGGAGAATTCTCATGCACTTGCTTCTTCTTTAATGATCTTGGGTCCTTGCTGAATCATTGGTAACTGTCTTGACATTTCTTTGTCTTCAGAGGCTAAAATTTTAAAAAACCTCTATCTTGATTGTAGTTCTTGATTTGTTCGCTCTGCAACTCTTTCTGCAACTGACAAATGCAGTGATGTTTTCAACTTCACTTGAACCAACAAACTTCCCCTAAGCATCACATTCTTCAGTAGGGTAAGTCCTTTTCCTGTTGGTTCTTCAACAAGAACAGTAGCAACAGTTCTTGTTTTGGTCAATTGTGTCCTTGACTTTCTTTCCCATGAGTTGTCTTTTTCACTTAACCTGTCAAGCACAACATGGAACAGACACTAACCAGACATATGATGACTGGTTATCAGGTTAGCATTATTTAACCAAAAACCCTAACATAGGTTACGGGTTTCCTATAAATACTTTCCCTGAACCCGAGGACTCTTCACATTATCTTCCCCTGAGGTTCTGGAGGGGTGATACATTCTTGCACAAAAACCCATAAAATTTTACTTAAACTTCTCAAATCAACCTGGCCAATTCATACACTCAACAAAGAAACTTCAACACTCACACCCGAAAAACTAAAAATAAACAAATATCAATCAATTCAAACATGAGAAGGTTTCTATGGGATCAAACCGTATGAATCTAACCAAGGAACCCTTTTCAACTTCTGTTACTCGAACACGTCCATGTGATTGCCAATATACTGATCCACTTTAAACTCAAACCCTTTACTTAATCAGGCTATTTGTCACTTTATTATCTTTTTAAGGTGTATTAATTATGAACAGCAAGTGGGTTTCAACAAATCCTAGGTACATTTCATCGCCCACTATCAAGCATATAAATTCTCTACCACATATTTTCACAACTTGAACCAGAAGTTTGAAACTGAGCTCGAGACTTGGTTGAGAAGAGAAATAATAGATCACATAGATGTTTTGGGTATAATATACAAAGTCAACAGAATTTTTGAAACACTTTTTAATAATGCTCTCATCAATGACAAAGGTTGAGGGTTTTGGACACTAGAGGGGGTCTCTTTTCTTATGCTCTTTGGCATCTTTTGGGTGTATACATACAATTTTTTTTTTAATTTTTTTAATTGTATATATTATTTAAGGTGATCTATAAGCATGTATGTATGGACAACTCCAGGTGATTGCTCACGCAAAGCAGAGGAGAGCCTTACATACATTCGAAGAATCCCCATGTCTTTGCTTAGCAAAATAGAGGGGATACCGACATTTTGAGCTCAATTTCACACTCTTGGAGACAAGAGTGTGTATCAGGACTTGAACATGCAGTCAAATAGAAATGCAATTAACCTAAGTGCTGTTACCCAAACAAACTGCCATACGTTATCTTTAAGTGTGTAACACGTACCTTTTCAGATTTAAGAGCCGAGCCTACCAACATATCACCATGGATCATGTCTTTCACATCTTCCTTACGCGTGTTAGCCATCTCCAAAACGGAAATTTATTTCACTTCCCACCTTCTGAAACACACAAACAAAATATTAAAAATTAAAAAGCACAATTTTCTTTTTTTGTTTATTTTTTATTTTTTATTATTATTATTACTTTTTTTAACTTTTTATCTTATGAACACACTGACACAGGGCCAAGCTAACCTTCAAAGATTATCGTTTGAAAATTTTCCAGAACTGGGTTTTTGTTGCAAGCAAAGACATATCATATGTGGCTAATCAAGAAGCAAACAATTTAAACAGTACCTTGCTGATTTTTTTTTCAGTTTTACCTCTCACAAGGAAACACACCCTCCATTGAAATCTTCATGTCATGTAGTAGAGAGATGCCTCCTATCCTGTGCCTCGAACAATCACTATCACAAACAAATAAGGTTAATGAAAGTCCTCCTTGACTGTTCCTGCACAAGGTGAAAGATCAGTTAGCCATAAGTACTCAGGCCATTGTGGTTCTGGGTATACCTGAAGTATCGGTGAAAGCAATTTCTTTTAAGAACATCCCCTTTGTGATATCAGAAATTGGAGTTGTGGCTGCCATTGATTTAGGTTTCCAAATTTGAGGTGATTTATGAGTTGTTTCAGTCACTTTTGAAGTAGAGACTTTAGGTTTTTCAACCTTTTTCATTTCAGGTTTCCTTTTCAAAATAGTTTTAGTTACCTTTGGAGGGGTAACTTTAGGTTTTTCAACATTGTGTTGTTTTGAAATCGGTTTCTTCACCTTTTTACGAAAATGTTTATAATTTGGAAAAACATATTTTTGATTTAAGAGCTTTTTGTGCTCTTTGGCAGCTCCCCAATTTCCCTCAGAAGGTTTAACCTTAGGATTAACAATCTTCATTGCCTTTGGTGGTTGCACCTTCATCGGCTTAGACTGAGAGGAAACCTCATGACTCAGTGGGTAATAGGGTTCAAAGGGACGATGCAAGTAGTTTCTAGCAATGTGACCAGGAACTCCACAGTTATAATAGGTTTGCTTCTTCTGGTAAAAATCAGATGTGAGGCCATTTGAGTTGTATGGCTTTGATGGAGAGGCATTGAGATTTGGTCGCATGTTCGAAAAGTCTCCAGGTCTCCAGTTGTCAGATCTTTCTGACCTTGATAAATTTCCGTTGAATCTTTTCTAGTTTGTGGAAAACTAAGCAGAACTAGACATTTGAACTTTTGGACCCTCTAGCTTCTTAGAGAAAGTTGTGTTGCCACTGCATGAGCCCACTGATGAGTTACACACTTGATTGTAGTTTTGGGCCTTTCAATCTTGATAGGAACAGAAGTTGGAGACTTGATGGTGATTTTAAGCCTTATACTCTTAATGTCAAATGATAGACCACCATTATGACCCAAGCCTTTGAACTTAGTGGTGAATGAGGGTCTTTCTTCTCCTTCAATCGGAATGAACATAGACCCTGTTGTCATTAATATCTTAACATTGGGCCTTGTAGTCATCACCACTCGTTCCCGCTTTACCTCATCCATAAACTTGGAATAAGGAGTTTCGATATTTGGATAAGGAACCAACTTTTCTTCACCACCTCTCTTCACTTCATTGGAGCTTGAACCTGCACACTCAGTAGTGGCATTAGTGTTATTCACACAATTTGACTGAGTTGCTTCTGTGGCTGTCTTTTCATCTTTATGCACAGGTTGAGGCCCATATACCATGGTTGCTTCATTCTGGGACTCTTTCAACAATTCATCTGCAGTGTGGGGAACTTTGATGTACTCATGTTGTAATGGGGGAGGACAATTTCCATCTCCAAGGACAGATGTTTCTTTTACCTGCTCGAGTCGCTCTTCTGATTTGAATAAAGCATGATAAGAGTCCATCATTTTCTTTTGAATAACTTGAATAACTTTAGAATTAGCAATTCTAAGACATGCAGTTTTATCACTCAATTGAGATTTAAGATTTTTAATCTCTAGCTTTGTAGCTTCCAGTTTCTCCCTGAATATTCCGGCCTTGTTTTTATACTCCCTAAGATCTCTAGCGGTTGATTCATGATTTAGGGTTTTATTGGTGAACTTACGTTCCCAGTCTTTACATTTTGTCAAAATAGCCTAACACTTAGGGTTTAAGCATACCTCATCATCGTTGGTAGATGCAGTGGTACCTGGTAGAATGGGTGCCTTGATCTTCTTTGATTGAACGACTATGGGAAAATTGGACTGCAATGACTTGATCGGATTGAAAAGGGTGGATCAAAAAATATCTCAACTGGATCGGAAAGTCAGCTTTTCGATCGGGCAGAGTTTCGGCTCGATCGAATAGTGTAAGCTGATCAAAAAGTCACGAAGGGACTTTCCGATCGAAAGGCGAAGCTGATCGTGTTGGAACCTGGAGGTTGGTGATAACGCGATCACACGAACACGAGGACAAGATCAAAGGTAAATCTAGAGAACCAATATGTATTTTTCTATTTATGTATTTGAACATTTCGGTTTGTAATAACTTAGTTAATGTTGAACTTTGAATATTTACTTTGAATGTTTGTTTATTATCTTATGTTGGTTCAGCTTGATTTACATTTGTGTTGATCTTGTGATTGTTATGTCTGTTTGGTTGTTCAACACTTAGAATATTTTCATGCTTAAGTTGTACTTAACGATCAGGCCAAACTACTCTTAACGATCTGACCCTAGTTGTGCTTAACGATCTGCCTGACAAAGGTCTTAACGACTTGGGTACATTGTCCTTAACGACTTGCATGTGAAATATGTTTAACGATCTGACATTGTTCATCTTAACGACCTGCCTCCTCATGACTAGTAACGATCTGCCTCTCTAACGACCTGCCTCACATGTCTTAACGACTTGCCCTGGTCATTTAGCCTTAACGACCTGAAGAACCAATCTATCGATCTGGTGAAACCGTAACGACTTGCCTATGATATGCTTAACGACCTGGCTAGTCTGAAGGAGCCTTAACGATCAGATACAATTATTCTTAACGACCTGGCTATGTGATCACAATGTGGCTAACGATCTGACCTGTGTATCTTAACGATCAGATACAATTGTTCTTAATGACCTGGCTATGTGATCACAATGTGGCTAACGATCTGACCTATGTATCTTAACGATCAGCCCCTTGTGGTTAACGATCTGACAATAAGTGTTAGACGAATTTAATGATTCCTTGATGTGATGTGTGATTCTCCTTGTATTCTATGCATAGACACTTGTGCTCCTCATAGGGTATATATAGGAATTCTTAGGAAACCCTAAACAAGCCTTGAGAGAACCTCCTGAGGAGCACTGTGTGTTTGTGTGTGTGTTCTTGGTGTTCTTGAGTTTCAGAGATTTCTTCAACAATGGCAAGGCAATGTTGCTGATCCAACCTTGATTGTTTTGCTAGAACTTTGAGTTGATTCTTGGTAGAAATCACTCAAGGATTCCATTGCCATGCTTGAATCTCTGTAAAAACTCCATTTAATGGGTCAAATTTCTGATTTTAGTCAAAACAGGGTTACGTTCTACGTAACCACTGTTATATACTTTGAAACTCAAATTTGTTTTGGGGTGTTTCTTTCATCAAATTGATTCTAAAATTGTGCTAGACTAGTGAAACTAAAGCTGTTGCAACTGATTTTACTAAAAAAACATCATGTTTTGAGGATTTTAGAGGCAAATTTCTAAGTTTTTAGTGTTCTTGTCTTATACACACAAATCCTTGGATTTGAGCTACTTAGAGTGATTTTTGGAGCTTGATCCAATTATGTTTTTGGTTTCTCTACTGATTTCTAAACTTGTTGCACAAGCAATTTTGATTTTTACAAACTTTGATTTTTCTTGATCTTGAACCCCCCGGGAACATCCTGATGAAATTTTTGGCTAAGTGTTGAAAATTGACTTTTTCAATTTTGTGACTAATTATCAGTTGTATGAGGCTAATTGTGTTCCTTATTGATTGTTTTTGTAGGATTTGGGTGATTTCAAGCATTCTACAACTTTTCAAGCAAGTGAACCAATTTTCAACCCGTTTGACCCGTTAGCCTCTTTTGTCTCGAAATTGACTTGTGTTGATTATTTCAACATGTCGGATCACTTCACTCCTGCCACACAAGGCAACAATAGGCCTCCCAAACTCATGGGGGCAAGTGACTTCGATGATTGGAAGGCGAAATTCTTATCTTACTTGGAATTCGTTGACTTTGACCTGTTGACTTCTGTAGTCGAAGGTCCTGCTGTGTTTGAAGTGGAAGAGGCCACCATTCCAGGAACTACTACTGTCACTATTGGTGCTGATCCTCCACCTAAGAAAAAGATTACCAAACCACAAAACAAGTTGGATGCTGCTGAAAAGGTCCAATTGAAAACTGACATGCGTGCACTTAGGTGCATTAAGATGGCTATCAATGATGAGTTGCAATACCAATTTTGTGCTGCCACATCGGCTCATGAAATATGGGAAGGATCGGAAAAGAAATATGAAGGAAACCCGGCTACTAAGGAAAGAAGATTGGAAAAGATCAAGCTGGCGTTCAACACTTTCTCTCACAAGCAGGGCGAATCGTTTGAAACTCATGTCAATCGATTCTGCCGCATTATCACTGAAATGACGACAAAGAACATCCGACCTGAAAATAGTTCCATCATCAAGAAGGTCCTTCACTCCTTTCCTCAAGAGTTAGCTCCATATGTGACTTACTTGATCGACAGTAATGATCTTTCTACTGCCGACTACATGGATTTGATCGACAAGGTTCGTGAGTATCAAGTCCGAGCCGTTGAGCGCAACGAAAAGTCTCTCATGGGTAATGTGACTATTAGGATTTCTTCAACTGCTCCCACTGCTGCGTTCATTGCTCCCGACCTAGATGATGAGTTCCAATTCTCTGTTCCTGCAAGTCAAAGCCCACCTGCTACTGCTTCTATTCCAGCTCCTCCTCCAACTGAAGCTGTCATTGCACCTGTCACCGGTCAGACTTCAAATGTGACTTTTGTGCAACAATCTCCAACTGGTTTGTAAGGAAAAATAGAGCTTGGAAGATTTCCGGCTGAAATGCCAATTTTACTAGTTCCGGCTGAAGTTGAAGTTGAAGCGGAATTCACACTTCAAGCGGAACAGGCAGTTCAAGCGGAAAGAAGCAGTTTTGTTACTTAGTGAATATTCCGGGTGAACTCGTTTATCCACCAGATAAAGAGTTCAACCTGACTTTTCCTGAGAAGTCTTTTCAGAAGTCCAATCCTGCAAAAGCTTCTCGTATGCTTCTAAATCTGATTCAAGCCGCTCTCCTAAAGTAGATTGTTGCTGCCAACACGCAAGTCATTCCGATTGTCGATGTTTATTCTTTTGGTAGTTTGTATTTGACTTTTATGTTTACGGTCTAGATTAGATCGCATGAGATCAATGGCTGTCATTGATCTCATCAGCACTATATATAGCATGTTATCTCTTAGTTTACACATCACGGTCATCACTTGTAATAGTGTAGCTTTGAGTTAATGCAAATAGTGCCGAATATTCGATATTTCGTTGTCTTTACTTTACTGCAAATCAAGCATTTACATTATACAAGAGCTTAATATCGCTTAAGTAAAGTGAAATATAACTTTAATTCCGCAGGGTTATATTTGCAAGTAAAGGGCTTAGTTTTAGTTTATTCATAACTAATAACGATCCTACAAGTGGTATCAGAGCTTTGGCTCTCACTTTGAAGACTTTCTGTGCTTCAAAGTCGATACTTTACTTGCTTACTTTACAAGCTTCGTTGTTTTATCTTTCTAAAGGTTTTTCAAAATGAGTGATTTCAGTTTAAGTTGCCCAAATGGCTCCTCCAACAAACCACCAATGTTCACTCCTGATGACTTTGGTACCTGGAAACTCAGGATGGAAGGTTTTGTTAGGATTTTGGACCGTCGTATTTGGAAATCTTTCACTGAAGGACCCTACTCACCAATGGTTTCATCTGCTGATGATGCAGAAGTCAAAATACCTAAGCCATTAGATAAATATGTTGAATCTGACTACACTGCTCTTGAATTTGACCATAAGGCATATTGGACTCTACAGGCTGCACTTCCTAATTCCATTTTAAGTGGGTTTAAAGGATATAAAACTGCATTTGACCTGTGGAATGCTTATGTGAAATGTATGAAGGAACCAGTGAAGTAAAAGAAAACAAGAAAGATGTTTTAAAACAAAAGTATGAAAACTTTACTTTTAAATCTGGTGAAACAATGACAAACCAGTACTTGAGATTTGTCTCATTGCTTGATGAACTCCAAAAAGTGGATGTTAAACTAGAACAAGTAGATGTGAACAGAAAATTCCTACGTTCCCTGCCTTCTGTGTGGACAGTTTACACAGTAAGCATCAGGGAATGCAAGAATTTGAAAAAGATGAGACTCAGTGAACTTCATGGCATACTAAGTGCTTATGAAATGGAACTAGATCTTAAACAAAGCTCATCTTCTGAATCAACTCAGCTGTTCTCATCTGCACTAGTAACCACTGATTTTAACAGTCAAAGGTCATCTAACTCATCATCATATTCCTCACCTATAGTCAGTTTCCCTGAGACACCAAGATGTCAAGAGAACTTTTCAAACTCCTTTGAAAGTTCTCACAATGCTCATGTAGCAGCTGACTCTTATCAAGGTTTCATACCTGAAGATCTTGAATGCATAGGTGCTGATGATTTAGAAGAAATGGATATAATGACCAAACTTGCCATGGTTTCTGTAAGAGCTCAAAGGTTTTACAAAAGAACAGGTAGAACCTACAAGGGAGCAAAAGGTGCTCACATAGGCCTTGATAAAAGCAAAGTCAAATGCTACAACTGTCACCAACTTGGTCACTTTGCAAGAGAATGCTCTCAACCAAGAAGAGAAGGACAGAATCAGAACCATGCTCAAGGGAAAACTCATGGAGGAAGCAACTCAAACAACAACAATTCTGGAAACAACTCAGGTGCACACCCCACCCCACCAAAGCCAACCGGAAGTCAAAACCACCAGAACGTGGTAGCTGCTGTTGCAAATCAAACATCATGTGTTGAATGGGAAGATTTCGTTGCTGAGTTTGAACCCATTAACTATGCTTTAATGGCCAAACAGGACTCCATCTCAGATCAGGTAAATTCTATCCCCGAGAAAGTCTTAGAGAACCTATGTAGTCCTGCCTGCATAGAACAAGTGGCAAAATATCGAAATCACAACACTGATTTGATTGATGAAGTTTCAAATTTAAATGAGTTAACGGAATGTTTTAAGAAAACTGAATCATCATGCATTTCAAAAATTGAAAACTTAACCAAAGAGTATGAACAGTTAAAACAAACCAACTCAGTGCTTGAAACACAGCTTGATGACTTGCTGTCAAAACTTGAAAAATCAAGAAATGAAACCAAAGACGCTAAGGCTGAGGTTGATGTTCTTAAAATCAAGCTGAAAGATGCTTTGTTTACTTGTGATAAATTTCAAACAGCAAACAAAAAGGCTGAAAAACTGTGGATGGGAGGGATGTATGGTAAAGCAGGTGTTGGCTATAACTCTGTTGAGCCACCAATTGAATACTCACCTGCGATCAAACCAATTGAAGCATTAAAATCAGAATGTAAAGTTAGTCTCACAGTTGATGACATTTCATCACAATCCAGTTCTGAAAACACTGATGAGTCTAAGAAAGTTGATGTCACTGCTGCTAGCACATCTGCTTCAGCTGACCAATTAAACATTTTGAAACCATCAATTGTTGTTCCCCCACCAACTGTTTATGAACCTAAGGATTCAAAAGTTGGAGGAAAGCAACCTGAGAAACCAAAGGGAAGTCAAACTCAAAGGTTTGGTCAACTGAACTTTAAACAAGTAACCAAAACTGAGTCTCCCAGGAAATTTGAAACCAAAATTGTTGAGTGCATGTGCTGTGGTGAACAAGGTCACCTAGCTGCTGTCTGTCAGTTTAACCCAATGAGTAAAGTTAAACCATTTCAAAAACCAAAACCTGTTTTGAAACCAAAGGCTGATTTTCGAAAGAAGCTCACAGGAAGAATCTCACCTGTGAAAAACCACACTTTGAAGCATTTTGGATCTGAATCCAACAGAGTTTTAGTTGGTAATGATAGAAATGGTAGTTTCACTGTTTTAAAACAAAATCGTTTTCCGGCTGAAGTTCAAGCGGAACATTTTTCCGCTCGAACTCAGGTTCAACCGGAAAATAAATTTCAACCCAGATCAGCTACTGCTCCAAAGCAGAAACCTCAAGTTCATTTTGCTGATGGGTTTGAACATTTTGAAGCTCAAGGAAGAAGAAACCCCTCCAGAGGAAAAGTCACCTCTAGAGAAAACTTTTCAAGAAACAGCAAACCCAATCAATTTGAAACTGTATTTGCTAATGGTTCAAGTGGAAATCATTATGTTCCACTTCAGGGGGGAGTTTAAATCAAAACAAACATTTTCCTCAAAGATTTTCAAAATCACCTGAAAAGACTAAATTGGTTAATCAAGAAAGTGAAAAACTCAAGAAACTAACCAACAAGCAAAGAAAGTTTAAGGAATATAGAGATAGGAAAATTGCTGCAAAAAGGAACACCAAAGATGAAAGGTCTAGTCAAACAAGTGCTCAGTATGAGAACTTCAGTTTGGACAATGATGATCTGCTAAATGAAGCTCCAGTAGTAAATACTCTAGTACTCAAAGAGTACAAGTATAATGATGCTTATGGCAGACCCAAGACCACTCAGGCTTGGGTCCCCTATAGAAATTAATCAATTCTGATATGTGCAGGTGCAAAATAAAGGCCAGAATAGCCTATGGGTAGTTGACAGTGGTTGCACTTGCCACATGACAGGGAATAAGCACATTCTGGAAAATACAAAAAGAATCAATGGAGGACCAGTTGCCTTTGGAAGCACAAAAGGCCATATCACAGCACAAGGTGATGTGACAAATGGACTGGTAAAATTTGACAGAGTCAATTTTGTTGATACATTGAATTTTAATTTGCTTAGTGTCTCACAAATGTGTGACAAGAACTTGAATTTAATGTTTAATGAGAGAGAGGCAATAGTTCTCAAACCTGGTGTTAAAATTCCTGATGAATTGATAATGCTTAAGGCACCTAGGAGAGATGGACTATACATTTTGGATATGTCAGTGGCTACACCTTCATGTGGCACTGCTTGCTTTGTATCCAAAGCCTCAGTTGACGAATCTGATCTTTGGCATAGGAGATTAGGTCATGTGAACTACAAGAACATGAACAGAATTGTAAATTTAGGCTTGGTTAAGGGTCTTCCTAACAAGCACTTTATTTGTTCTGAAAACTGTGTGCCATGTCTCAAGGGCAAGCAACACAGAACCTCTTTTAAGCCAAAATATTGAATCTTCAATCTCAAAACCTCTAGAGCTTTTGCACATGGACTTATTTGGTCCAACTAGAGTAATGAGTCTAGGAAAAAGGTCATACTGCTTTGTTATAATTGATGATTTTTCTAGATATACTTGGGTTTTCTTTCTCAAAACAAAAGATGAAACTGCTGAATTGTTGAAAACTCTTGTCATTAATTTAGAAAATCAATCCAATCTTAAAGTCAAAACAATCAAATGTGACAATGGCACAGAATTCAAAAATCATGTTCTGAATTCATTTTGTGAGGAAAAGGGAATTTTGAGGCAATTTAGTGCTCCTAGAACTCTACAGCAAAACGGTGTTGCTGGAAGGAGAAATAGGACATTGATTGAAGCTGCCAGGTCAATGTTGGCAGACTCTAAGCTCCCTGTGATATTTTGGGCTGAAGCAGTGAACACTGCCTGCTATGTCCAAAACAGGATCTTAATTGTCAAGGGAAAGAATAAAACACCTTATGAGCTTTGGAGAAAAAGGAAGCCAAACATTTATTTCTTTAAGCCATTTGGTTGTTCTGTCACTATTTTAATAACCAATGAGTCTCTGCCTAAGTTTGCTGAAAAGGCAGATGAAGGTTATTTTGTTGGCTACTCTGGTGTGTCAAAGGCATTTAGAGTATACAACAAGAGAACTAAAATTGTTGAGGAAACCATAAACGTATCTTTCAATGAGAAATCTGCCAACAATTTTAAGTCTCAGCCAAGCTGGTTATTTGATATTGATGCACTAACCACTGCTTTCAACATAACTGTTGATAAGCCTGTGAGCTCTCTAGTGCAGGAACAAAACTTTAACAGGTCTGCTGATGAGCATTGGAAGAAAAATCAAACTGTTAATGAGAAGTCAATCTTCTTCTCTTCAATGAGTTCTCAACCTGTTTTCCCAAGAAATGACAAGAAACTGACTGAAATAATTCAAATTGAAGAAGAAATTGTTCCGCTTGAAGTTCAAGCTGAACATATTTCTCCGGTTCAGGTTCAACCGGAAAATCAAATTTCAGAAACTGAAGAGAATACTGAATCAGAGTCAAATGAAGCTGGAAACTCACATGATAACACATCAAATGAGCTCAATTTAGATCATCTGATCTACAATTCAGATACCAATTCTCTTGAATCAGTTGGAGTTTCAGATCCTATGTCACAATTTGAAAGTGTCGAGCTTGATCACAGACTTCCTCAGCTCAACATTCCCTCAAACGGAAGAAGCCATGAATTTCCTATGTTCATTGATAGAAGAATCAACAGAGATCATCCAGCGGGAAATATTATTGGAGAAGCTTCAGCTCCAGTGCTGACCAGAAGTAGATCTGCAAATGCAAATATCTGTTTGCATGCTGCATTTTTGTCTCAAGAAGTACCCAAGAAGGTAGCAGATGCCTTAGAAGACAACAGCTGGGTAGAGGCAATGCAAGAAGAACTATTTCAGATAAACAAGCAAAAGGTTTGGGAATTGGTGGATCTGCCTGATGGAGCATAACCAATTGGAACAAAATGGGTGTTCAGAAACAAGAAAGATGACAGGGGAATTGTTATCAAGAATAAAGCAAGACTGGTTGTGCAAGGCTATGTACAGGAAGAAGGCATTGATTACGATGAAGTTTTTGCACCAGTAGCCAGGTTGGAAGCAATCAGAATCTTCCTAGCCTATGCTGCATTTAAAGACTTCTAAGTGTATCAAATGGATGTGAAAAGTGCTTTCCTGTATGGCCTCCTGGAACAAGAAGTTTATGTCAATCAACCTCCTGGTTTTGAAGACCCTCACCATCCAAACAAGGTATGCAAGCTGATCAAAGCTTTGTATGGTCTCAAACAAGCACCTAGAACCTGGTATGAAACTCTTTCTAATTACCTTCTAGTGAATGGCTACAAGAGAGGAGCAATTGACAAAAATCTTTTTGTTAAAACTGTTGGTAATGACATGCTAATGGTACAAATTTATGTTGATGATATTATTTTTGGTTCATCTAACACTGTGTTGTGCAAGGAGTTTGAAACTTTGATGCAGTCAAAATTTGAAATGAGCTCCATGGGAGAACTAACCTTCTTCCTAGGGCTTCAAGTAAAGCAAACTGTAGATGGAATCTTTCTGAATCAATCAAAGTACATCCAAGACATGCTGAAGAGATTCGACATGTTATCATGCTCAAGTGCCAAGACTCCAATCTCCACTTCCCACAAGTTAACTAATGACTTAAGTGGAAAGCCAGTGGATGTGCACATGTATAGAGCAATGATAGGCTCTCTGATGTATCTCACAGCTAGTAGACCTGACATCATGTTCAGTGTTTGCTTATGTGCCAGATATCAATCTTCTCCAAAAGAGTCACACATGCTCGCTGTTAAGAGAATTTTCAAGTACCTAAAGGGGCAACCCAAACTGGGTTTGTGGTATCCCAAGAACTCTGACTTCTCTTTCAAAGCATACACAGACAGTGATTATGGAGGATGTGATATAGATAAGAAATCAACATCAGGAGGATGTCAATTTCTAGGAGAAAGGCTTGTCTCTTGGCAATGCAAGAAGCAAACATGTGTTTCTACTTCAACTGCAGAGGCTGAGTACATTGCTGCCTCAAGTTGTTGCAGCCAAGTCCTTTGGATCCAAAATCAGATGCTTGATTATGGGATCACATTCATGGAGACTCCTATTCTTGCAGATAACAACAGTGCCATTTCCATCATCAATAATCCAGTGAAGCACTCCAAGACCAAACACATTGACATAAGGTATCACTTTATTAGAGATTGTGCTGAAAAGAATTTAATCAAATTATTTAAAGTTCACACTGATCATAAACTGGCAGATTTGTTTACAAAAGCTTTCGATGAGGCAAGATTTTTCTACCTCATCACAGCCATTGGGATGATGAACTTTGAATAAAAATTTTCACAACTTTAATAAAAGAAAGAGATGTGCTCAAAGAGTCCGTCTCTTGATACAAAAAGAAAAAGAAAAAGAAAATCTCTTGTGTTAATTGAAGAATATTTCAGTTCATAGTCAATAACTGTTGTTAAAACTATGAAAAATCGACACAAATTTTCAAAATTTATGTGTTTTGGATTTTCCGGTTCAAGTTCAGGTTCAACCTGAAAGAACAACTTTTGAAATTCACCGGGTGAACTTCAACCGGAAAAATACTTTAAATTTGACGTGGAAACTTATTTTTGAAAACAATTCTTCCAAGCGGAAAACTTGTCCGCTTGAAGTTCAAACGGAAGAAATTTGGTTTTTAAAAATAAAGGAGAAAATGGGTTCCGCTTGAACTTCTGGGTCAACAAAGTCAAGGAATCATTTAATTACCCGGAATGCACAATTTTCTAAGCGGATATTCATTTATTTTACCCATTGAATTTTTAACTGTTCAATTCCGAGGTTTCAGTAAATTAATTTTTGGATAAGGGCATGCTTTAACCAGTTGTACTGTATAACCCCTAAAGCACCTGTCCCATCCGTCAATGAACCGTCGATTTACAACCTCTCTCCTCCACGTCATCTCCGAAAAGGTAAAAAGCCCTAAATTACCGTCATTTTCCCCATTTCTCGCAACACAACTTAGAAATTACTCCCAAAACCCTCTCAAACCATCTCCGATTAACTCCCACAAAACCGTCGACATTCTCGAATTCCGTCAACAATGGCTCCGAAGGGAAAGGCCAGTGGCAAGAAGCCAGTTGGTGACTTAAAATTTCCGGTAGAACACAACCTGATGGCATATCTTGAACCACCATCCAAGACTGATATCTACAATGGAATGATCGAGTTCATCAAAAGTTCTCACCTCCATCATGCGCTTACTGTCGAAGCCGAAATCTTTGAAGAGGTGATGGAAGACTTTTGGGTTCACGCTAGGGTTACCGACGAGGCTAGCGGAAGTGGTAAAATTGTGTCAACTGTCCAAGGGAAGGAAGTTGAAATTGATGAAGCAAAGGTTCGAAGGCTGTTGAAACTGAGGGATGAAGATGGTTACGGAGAGATAGATCAGAAAAGATATCTCCGCCTATTCAGAAACATTGGTTATGGTGGCTCCCTGCACAGCAAAACTATCAAGAAGGGGCAGTTACCATACAAGTGGAGATTTCTTGCACACACACTTCTGGTGTGTCTATCTCCAAAGAAGGGAGGTTTTGATGAGCTCTCCGGTGAGCAAGCCTCTGCCTTCTTCGCTGTAGTCAAGGATTTTTGTCCTATATTCTCAAAGAAGAGTACCCCCATATAGTATGGCTTGGTACAATTTTGCACCAAAAACTTCTGAATGAGAAAACATTTTCAAACCTTGCTTTAAACAAATCTCCATTTCTTGGAAGGGATACTGACCACCCCTTACCAATTCCAAGGCAATTTCCTGATGAACCTGCTACAGTAGAGGTTCAACCGGAAATTGTAGGAGTGACTGAGCTCCCTGCTCAAGATGACAGAGCTGTAGACCTAACAGTCTCTGATCCCACATCTGTCCCAGCTTCCTCTCCACTAATAGTTTTTCAAACCAAAAAGAGGAAAGCTTCCACAAACACTTCCACTGCCACCTCCTCATCAAACTCACCTCCTGTCATTTTCAAGAGACAGAGAAAAGTGGTTACTAGGTCTCCTCCACCTAGCACCACCAACCAACCTGAAGCTTCAAACCCCGTTCAAGGCAAAAAGCCTAAACGAAAACTGGTAAATTTGGGATTCTCTCTTAGGGACGAACCTTCTGTTGAGGGGGAGTCATTAGAAGCAGATGTAGCTTCCCCATCTGAAAATTTTTCACCCCTGCAACCCCTGTCACCCAAGAGTGACAGTGCTCTCATTCTTGGCTTAAATGAAGGTGTTATTAACTCACCTGCCACATTACATGAGAACATCCTGATAAGCCAGGACACTGTAGCACTGCAACCCCACTCCTCACCGGAGGTGAATCTCAGGAGTTCTGAAGAGATTCATGCAGAAAGGGCTGCTGCTGCCCAAGTATCCCAACTGGAGCTTGGTGTCAGCAGTAACATCAATAAGACCCAATCTGCGGCAATCTTCTCTGAATCAGCACCCGGAAGTCCTTCATTGGAACCAAGGGTTGTTGAAACAGCAGAAGAGAATCCCAGGTGCCAAGAAGCCATGGGTACCAATGCTGATCAATCTAGGATTGATAGTTTGGTTATTTCCAAGGATACTGGCAAAAAGCCAGTTGAGGATAGTCTTACACTACCAGAATTGACGAAACTGTACCTTTCTCCGCAAGCACAGGTTGAAGCTCTTAACTCAACTGTTGCCAAATTGGTTCAAGCTGATCCTACTCCAACTGAAGCAGGTCCTTCAAACCCTACCAGAGATGCTGAAGAAGTTATTGCAACTGATTAAGCTGATACTGTCAAATTGGGGGAGAAGTTACTGTCAAAACCTGTTATCAATGAAATCGAAGAAGAAGAAAGGATACCGGCTGAAGTAAGAGCCACAGCTTGCCAAAAGATTGGTATAGAGCCTTTTTCTGTTGAAGAGAGTTGGGTGAATATGAAGTGCAGTCAACTGATTGCTATTTCTCCTTTTGAGGACCCCAACCTCACCGAGCTTGTTCAGTCGTCCATGCTGATTGCTGGTGCTCTCCCTGAGCACATCAACATGATCACAACACTTCTGACAGATGTTATTTTTCCGGCTGAAAGAGCCAGTGATCATGTTGTAGGTAACATTGCCTCCACCAGCAAGGCAGCAGCTGATATGGAAGAAAGTACTGCAACTGCAGCAGTTGGTACTATGACTGAAGGAGAAGGAGAGAGTTTGATTGGTGAAGATGAAGGAACTGAGGTACTGGAGATAACTGATAAAGAACCTGAAGTCACCCAACCTCAGGTGGTGACTGATGGTCAATTACTGGTTCAAGCGGATGTTCAAGCGGAACTTCAACCGGAAGTTCAACCGGTAGTTCCAGGTGAAGGAGATCTGAATGTTCAACCGGAACAACAAATTCCAACCCAGGTGGATGTTCAAGGTCCCAGCTCCTCAATATTTGGGACTGATGAAACACCTGTGGTTCAACCGGAAGAACAAAGAAAAGAAGCTGAGGATGTGGCTAGATCACTAATAGCCTTAAGGAGTTCAGAGACAGTTCTAACTGAGGAACCTGTTCAAGCTGATACAGCCAGAACCCTTCAACAGGTAACTCAAACTCCTGAAGCTGAGGCTATAGTGAAAATGGTTGAAGATGCCAGAAGGGTTGCTGAGGATGAGAGAATAGCCAGAGAGCTCCAAGAAGAATTTGATCTATACATGCAAGACAATGTGTTTGAAAACCTTCTTGAAGAAGCAAAGACCAGGTTTTTCAACTGGAGGTTAAAGGATTATGATTTGGATACAATGTCTGAAGCTAATAGGCAGAGGTTAATTGCTATTGCCTCTCAATTGCCTACCAAGCTGGTAAAGAATGATGAAAATTACCATCTGTTGAAAAAGATTAAGAGGGCTCTTGTGATTAGAAATTTGAAGAAAGAGGAAGAGCTAGCTCAGATGCAGGTTAGAGGACTTTGCAGCTTGATTGACAAAGTATTTTATGAGCTAAAAGGAGAAATTGCTGCTGTCAATCCTCACCTGGTGATGCCTTCACCATCAGAGCTGGTCTCAGGTACAATAACTGCTATTGTTAAACCTGAAATTGATGATATTGCAGATATACCACCTCCACCTTCATTTATCTACAATCCAAACCCAATGCCCACAACAGCTTCATCCATTCTACAGTCACTTCCCATCATACCTTACAAACCTCCACATATCCCCAAGAAGCTTGCTGCTAAACTTGCCAATCCTAAGTTTAGATCAGACAACTTCACACCCATCACTCCCTTCAAGAAGAAGCCTCCACCAACTATGGACTTCTCTGACATCTTTCCACCTACTCCACCATCAAGCCCAACTCCTGAAACCAATGAACCACCTCCAAAAACCACCCTACCTCCACTCACCATAAGAGAACCTTCTTCCACCACCACCACCAAACCTACTGAAACTCACCCAGGTCCCTCTTCATCTTCTGCCAAAGGCAAAAGGCCTATTGTGCAAGAATCTGCTGGTAATACTGATGAAGAGAGGGAAATTAAGAAGAGAAAGTTGATGCATGCCAGAAATAAAAGAAATCAAAAACAAATGAGAAGAGGCCCTCCCAGCAAAAGAAGAATTGCTAGTTGGACAGTGGATGAAGCCACACTTGATTTCACTTTCACCATGGTCAGCGGCATAACTCAGGTGGTAAATGCTCGCAAGGCAACTTCCCAACTCACCCTGCAGCAAATGACTGACATCATTCTAAAGCTCAGAGAAATTATGAACCCTTCAAGAGCGGAGCACATGCTAAGGCTTTTAATTGAGCCTTCTGTGCTGGAATGTGGAATGCTCTATCGAAGCAATTTAGATGATGAATCAGCAGGAGAAGAAGAAGAGCCTACCAGTGAGATCAAATTTATCATTTGGAAAGAAGAGGAGAAGCTCTTCTATGTTCATAGAGCTGATGGCACCTTTACAATCCATAAGTCCATTTCTGTTTAAGAAGAATGGAACGAAACGGACTGGGATTCAATTAAACATGTAAAGGTGACCAAAACAAACACCAAAGAGCTTTCTCAAAATCTTGATGCCAGCATCGGATCTTCTGCCAAGTAGGTTGTGGAGAAGAAAATTTTTGGGTACAAGTCAGTTTTGAAGATAAACATTGAAGACAATGAATAATTTGACAGCATCAGCTTAGGGGGAGATTGTAAGGAAAAATAGAGCTTGGAAGATTTCCGGCTGAAATGCCAATTTTACTAGTTCCGGCTGAAGTTGAAGTTGAAGCGGAATTCACACTTCAAGCGGAACAGGCAGTTCAAGCGGAAAGAAGCAGTTTTGTTACTTAGTGAATATTCCGGGTGAACTCGTTTATCCACCAGATAAAGAGTTCAACCTGACTTTTCCTGAGAAGTCTTTTCAGAAGTCCAATCCTGCAAAAGCTTCTCGTATGCTTCTAAATCTGATTCAAGCCGCTCTCCTAAAGTAGATTGTTGCTGCCAACACGCAAGTCATTCCGATTGTCGATGTTTATTCTTTTGGTAGTTTGTATTTGACTTTTATGTTTACGGTCTAGATTAGATCGCATGAGATCAATGGCTGTCATTGATCTCATCAGCACTATATATAGCATGTTATCTCTTAGTTTACACATCACGGTCATCACTTGTAATAGTGTAGCTTTGAGTTAATGCAAATAGTGCCGAATATTCGATATTTCGTTGTCTTTACTATTCTGCAAATCAAGCATTTACATTATACAAGAGCTTAATATCGCTTAAGTAAAGTGAAATATAACTTTAATTCCGCAGGGTTATATTTGCAAGTAAAGGGCTTAGTTTTAGTTTATTCATAACTAATAACGATCCTACATGGTTACTTCGTTCAGCAATCATCTCCAGCATCCCAACCGAACACAAGCATGGATTCCGACCTGTGTAATGCTTTTCTAGCTTGCATGAATTCTCAAATGTCCGGGAGTCTTGAGTCCATGACCGTCTGTCAAGAAGACCTTGACCAAATTTCTGCTGATGATCTCGAGGAGATTGATATCAAATGGCAAATGGGTATGATAGCTGCCCGAACTCGCAAGTTCTTCAAGAAGACTGGAAGAAAGCTGTTTCAAGCTCCCTCAAGCACTAACATCGGCTTTGACAAGTCGAAAGTTCAATGTTACAACTGTCAAGAACTGGGGCACTTTGCACATGAATGTCCTAAGCCGAGGACATGGAACGGGCAATCCAATTCTGGTGGAAGTAACCAAGGCAGCTCGTCATACCAGAAGCCACAAGCCACAAGCCACCAGCTCAAATGTCTCTCAACGAGGATCGTCATCTTCTCAATAACCACAAAGATCAGATGATAGCAATAAAGTATTGGTATCACTTGAAGACACAAACTACAACTGGACCTCCTCGTCTCAGAATCCGTCTTCTAACCAGTCCAACTATGCACTTGTGGTGAATGCAAATGATGGAGAGATAGACGAGGCTAACATAATTGACCCTCTCTTTCCAACTAACTTCTGTTTGATGGCTGGAATTGATGATCTGACGGAAGACAAGGCTCAAGACACTGGAACTGTTAAAACTGTGAGCTCATCCGAAGTTGAATCTGAGGCAAGTAAGAGGCTTGTAGAACTTTAACGTGAAACCATCCCTGATGAGGTAAAACTTGCTTTATGTTCTGATAAATGTGTTGAGGTTGTAGCTCACTATCGCGCTTACAACATTGAGTTGGTCAGTAAGGCGAAAGATAGTGAGAGTCAAGTTGAGAAGTTAAAGGAAAACGAGAAGGACTTTTTGGTTAAGATCAAGTCATTACAAGATGACATTGAGGTCATGAAGCATACGGAAACAACTCTAAAAATTCAAATAACTGATCTTTTAGAAAAACTAACTTCTCTGAGGACGAGCTATGCTCAGGCTCGAGAAACCATTGATTTGTTAAAACTCAATCCGGCAACTCTTGGCAATGCCGTTGCTCGTGATATTTTTGCTACACTTAAAACTGGACTTGGTTTGACACGGGAAATTGATGATAGTGCGGCAGAGCATCCACTTAACCATAACTATTATAAAATTCCCGAGTTAACCAAGATTAACTCAAGAAGTCACATAAGATTCATTAATCCTGAGTTGGTTCCGAGTGCTTCCGACAAAAGATGGAAAATCAGCTCTCTACTAACACGAGTGGATCTGATCTCCCACCTACCGATGACGCACTTCACTTTGATGAAGTCAATTCTGACTTTTTACAAGATGTTGATACTAGTCTTTCTGAGACTCTGACCAAAGAGGCGGCTGAACATGAATTCCTTGATTTGGTGAAAACATCTGCCGTGGATGGTCAATCGTTTTTGTTTGATGATAACTACGAGATTTTCAAAACTCCTGATGCTCCAAAACGAGCTAAGACCACACGAAGGAGAAAGCCTAAGCAGAATGCCACCAAGGGATTCACTGATCAGTCTGATGTGAATGAGGATGAGTTCAATCGTGCATTTGCTGAAATGGCACTCAAACATGGTAAGACTGTCATGCACACACAAGCTGGTCTTGTGATCACCGATGGTAAGGTGAAGGCTATTCCAAGTGCTTCATCAGGAACTCCCTCCACATCAACACCACAAGCTGTGCAATCTCCTCAATCAAGCAAATCAAAGGGTAATGCTGAAAGTTCTACTCCCACTGGAGCCGTTGACTCTAAAGTTGAACTGGTAAAGACTGTCAAACCAAAGATGAAGAGTGTTCCAAAAGTAACTAATGCAACCTCCTCACCAACTGTTGATTCTGCACTGATCGTGGTAAAGCCTTCTGTTCCAATGACAGAAAGTGCTGAAGCTGTTGTTGTTGAAAAGAAGAAAAGAACAAGAAGAAGGAAAAAGAAGGTTATTACCAATGATGAGAAGACTCCTGTTGCTTCATCTGTTGAACCCTTAACTGTGGTTCCTGTTGCTGAATCTGCTGCTTTTGTTGTTCAATGTGCACCATCTGTGCAAAATGGTTGTGCTATCTGTGGCAACACTCATCACGATGCAAGGGTGTGTATCTACAACCAAGGGTACAACACCTATGGCAACGCACCAATGCCACCTGTACACTATTACGAGCAACAAGCAACTGGTGGTCAGAATACACACCTCCACTCGAGAAACTATGGTAATTGCAATGAAGACTTCAAGGGCTTGCAGGATGACTCTATGTTCCAATAGTCTTATCCCAACCAACCGTACATTCCGTGTCAAGCCCCGTATCTACCACAAGGCTTAGGGGGAAGCCTGTATTCAAATCAGTCTCACATCAAGCAACCACCAAGGATGAAAGCACCGAGTCCGACTCCGATGAGGTCATGGAACCCAAGGCCAAGACCCGACTTCCTACCAAGGTCATTTCTGTCTCAAAGGCCAATGATAGCTCCAAGGCCTGTAACCACCTTCATTCCACCTTTAGTTATTCCATCAGCTTCATCATCTTCATCCGCACCGTCTCCATTAACTATGAAGAAATCGGTTATTAAGAAGGCCCAAGGTCAAAATGGCCGGGGACCCTCCTCAAACTAATCAATTTCTTTACTTGTGTAGGGACGTACCCGGAAAGCTGTAAAAACATGGTACATGGACAGCGGGTGCTCCAGGCACATGATAGGGAACAAGGACTTGTTGTATGATGTCAAAACAATATCTAACGGTAGTTCTGTTGCCTTTGGGGGAGATGTGTATGGCGGAAGAATAATAGGAAATGGTCTCTTAACAAACGGATAAATTTCATTTGACAAGGTGAACCTGATATCGAAACTGAAGTTCAACCTACTCAGTGTGTCGCAAATCTGCGATAACCAAATGCCAATGGTGTTCAATGATCGCGAGTGTCTAATTCTGAAGCCTGGTCTCAAGATACCTGAAGATCAGATCTTGTTTCGTGCACGTCGAAGAGGAAACTTGTATGCGTTGGATATGACGGAAAGCAAAGCCAGCAAATTCGATCGCTTGTTTTCTACTAAGGATTCGGAATAAGACCTTACCTTATGGCACCGGCGAATGGGTCACGTCAACTTTAGGAACATCAATCGAATCGTAAGAGGAAAACACGTTATTGGGCTACCAGAGAAAGAATTTGTCCATGTCGATAACTGTGTTGCGTGTTCCAAAGGCAAAGAACACAAGACGTCTCACAAGCCGAAGCCACCTGGTAGAACAATGACAATTCTTCAGCAACTCCATCTTGATCTTTTCGGCCCGGTGAACATCACGAGCTTAGGGGGAAAGTCTTATTGCCTTGTTATCACTGACGACTACTCCAGATACTCATGTGTGTTCTTCCTGAGAGAAAAGTCTGAGACAGCTGAGATACTGACGGATTTCGTTACTCGCATTAAAAACGCCAGCAGAGAGCGGGTCAGAATAATCAGATCAGATAACGGGATGGAGTTCAAGAATCAAACATTTGACGCCTTTTGCAACCTGAAGGGCATCACATGACAGTTCAGTTCACCGTACACGCCACAACAAAGTGGTGTAGCAGAACGGAAGAATAGAACTATCATTGAGTCTGCTAGAACCATGCTTGCGGATTCTAACCTTAAACTCTCTTTTTAGGCAGAAGCAGTGAATACTGCGTGCTACGTTCTGAACAGAACGCTCTTGGTCAAGCATGCTAACACGACGCCGTTCGAACTGTTTTTTAAACAAAAACCAGTTTTAACAAGACTTAAACCGTTCGGATGTCCTTGCACTGTACTTATACAGTCTGATCAGTTAGCCAAGTTTGCCCCTCAGGCAGATGAAGGTTATTTTGTTGGATATTCTATGTCCTCAGCGGCGTATCGAGTATACAACAAAAGAACTCAAGTGATCATGGAGTCGTGCAATGTTACTTTTAACGAGCACACTCGAAACACTCGAGAACCTGAATCAGATAGCATGTATGACCTTGACACTCTTTCTTCTACTTTTAATATTGTTGATTCTGGTGTTTCAGGAAATACCATCTCAGATGATGATGCACATGAAGGAAATTTTCCGACCTTTGACACATTTACTGCAGATTCTTCATCTATTTTGGGAACTATTTACTCAGCAGACCCTCCTGATCTAACATGGGGAAATCAGACAAGTGAGTCAGTGAATCTATCCGGAGAATCAACTTCATCTGCAACTCCTGATGAACCAGTAATTCCAGTGCCAGATCCAGTTATTGTAGAAACAGAACCAGCACCTGCAGTAGTTCAGGGGGAAACCAACACGGAAACTGCTCCTGAAGATCATGATTCTGAATCTGAAGTTGAAGCTGAAATTGACACCGGTGAGGTCCCGGGAAATGATCTGCAAACTGGGAACCTTGAATCTACCATCGAAGACACCGTTGTTGAAGAGTCAAGAGTTCATAAAATACATCCAACAAGCCAGATTATAGGCCCCATAGGCAAAAGGATCACCCGGAGTCAAATAGAACATGCTAACTCGTGTCTCTTCTCATGCTTCATATCGCAAGAAGAACCAACTTCAGTTGCTGCTGCTCTCAAAGATGACAATTGGATTGAAGCCATGCAAGCAGAGTTACTTCAGTTCAAATTGCTCAATGTTTGGCGACTTGTTGAATCTCCAAAGGGTGTTGAGCCCAATTCAATCAAGTGGATTTTCAAGAACAAACGAGACGACCGTGGAATAATCATCAGAAACAAAGCTCGACTAGTAGTGAAAGGGTACATGCAAGAAGACGGCATCGATATGACGAAGTTTATGCACCTGTCGCTTGTCTAGAAGCCATTCGGATTTTCTTAGCTTATGCTACGTCTATGGACATCACGGTTTACCAACTTGAGAGCAGCAACCTCCCGGGTTTGTGAACAAGTCATTTCCAAACAAATGTTACAAACTTGACAAGGCCCTTTATGGTCTGCACCAAGCCCCAAGGAAGTGGTACGAGACGTTGTCTACATATCTGCTGGAAAATGGGTATAAAAGGGGTGTTATTGATCAGACTCTCTTCATTCGACACGTCAGGAAGGATATGCTTTTGGTTCAATTATACGTTGACGATATCATCTTCGGGTCAACGAATGTGAATTTGTGTCATGCATTCGAGGACTTGATGAAGAAAAGGTTTGAGATGAGTGCCATGGGTGAATTAACATTTTTCCTGGGAATTCAAGTGAAACAGTCACCAAATGGTATACTGATCAGCCAAGGAAAATATGTTAAAGAAATACTGAAGAAGTTCGGTTTTCACGAATCTAAGGGATTCTCTACACCAGTAGAAACTCGTCACAGACTGAATACTGACGCTCAAGGAGTCTCGGTTGATGAGCACTTATACCGTTTGATGATCGGGTCGTTGATGTATTTGACGACAAGTCGTCCCGATATCATGTTTGGAGTCTGCCTCTGTTCAAGATTTCAGAGCAAACCAAAGGAATCACATTTGATTGCGGTTAAGAGAATTTTTTGATAATTGAAGTCGAACCCCAACCAAGGGCTGTGGTATCCAGAAGATTCGGCCTTCGATCTTAGAGCCTACTCGGATAGTGACTATGCTGGTAGTCAACTCGATCGGAAGTCTACAACGGGTGGAGCTCAATTTTTGGGAAATCGACTCATGTCATGGAAATTCAAGAAGCAGACTATGGTGTCCATTTTAACTGCCGAGGCGGAGTACATCGCTGCTGCATCATGCTGCTCTCAAGTTCTCTGGATCCAGAATCAATTGCTGGACTACGGTTTGAATTTCATAAGTACCCCTATACATATTGATAATATTGCTGCAATTTTTATAGTTAAAAATCCTGTTCAACATTCTAAGACTAAGCATATAGAGATTAGACACCATTTTATTAGGGACTGTGCTGAGAAGAAACTAGTCACCTTAGTTCAGGTTGATTCAGAGAATCAGCTAGCTGACCTATTCACTAAGTAATTTGATATGTCTAGGTTCAATTTTCTGGTTTCCTCTATAGGAATGATCAACTTTGACTAGGACTAGAACTTCTTACTCCCTGATACGTTAGTGTCTTGCTCTCTAGGTTGCTTTCCCCTGTGTGTTATCGGTGTATATATCCTAACTCTTGCTTTCCTCTCACAAAAATCACCAAAAAGATTTTTCACTTCTTGCTTGTTTTGCAGTTTATCTTATCCCTGATGTCTTGCTTATCTTATCTTACGTTATTGCTTTAGATTGCTAAATTGACTCACTTGAGTCTGTTCCTGTGTTGTTTGACTTGTTTTGGCTGAGAAAAAAATATTTCAGTATGTTTGCATCTCGAGTCAAAATGTGTTATGACCAAAGGAATTTCTTTTCATTCACTAGCATGTTTTTGAGTATGTCTGTCGTGCCTGCACATGTGGAAGATAAAACCAAAGATAGTGTCAATTCAATAATTTTCAGTAAGTGTTTATACACATGTGCAGAGAAAATAGCAGAAAAATACCAAAACACTGAAAAAGCTAAAACCCTTTTTGGTCTATGGTCGGACAATATATGACGAACATGATATAATTCTGGTCTTGTAGATCTAACCATAGGAAATGATCCAATCGACCGTAATTCTATCGTTTGATGTGTCGGTAGGCTCAACATACTTAGATGTAGACTATTTTTGTGATTACACATTAAGTAGCTTGAAAATGTGAACCTTTAAGTCTACCAGAGCAAAATTTTTTAAATTTGCCTAAGTCTAAGCAAAGTACGATAAGCCAACACACACGAATATTTCTTTAGCATTAAGTCCCCTGATTTCACTCATCAGCACACCATCTGTTTTGCTTACGCAAAGACCTTGGTGTCGCTTCATCCATCAATAAATCTGTGGCACATCTGCTTTGCGAAAGCAATGACCTTGTGACCACGCGACTACATCATTCCATTCATCATTTATCCGTGACACGTCTGCTTTGCGAAAGCAATGACCTTGTGTTCACGCGATCCATCATAACATCTATTCATGAAATCAGCTACTTAACACTAAAGAAATAGGGGGAAAAATAAATGTTGTCATATGTTGAAGAAATTCCATATGTACCAATTTCAAAATTCTTATGTGTGTGGGCTGTATCCGAAGTGCAAAAATGGCCCAGGGTAGAATTCTGGTGACTTGAGTTGTATATAAGGTTAATCACATATTTCTCTAATCGGACAAAACATGATAAAATATATCACAGAAATCTGTTGAAAATTACCTTGTTTGAGCTTAAGTGGATAAACAATACCGACAATCTGATTTAGGGTATTAGATCCGAAAGGTGATTTGAATTGTAAGTGTCATTGATCACGTAATTGATTGGTATGATTCCTGCATAGTCTAACCACAACCATTCAAAATTATGTGCATTACGGATTTCTACCTTGAATAAGTGAAAAATAAGCCAAAGTGCTTAAACTTCCAAGTTCGGTGAAACATTGGCCAACTTGTGCAAAAGTCAAACTTATGTTGGTGGAAAATTGACCAACCTAAAAATCTTGGTAAATTCTTGAGTCTGGTGAAAATTGACCAACTCGAATGAAAACGGATTTTTGGAATGTAAAATTTGACCAACAAAGTCAAACTAGGTGTTAAGTTGTAGTTAAAATCAAACTTGTTGAAATCACTAGTGCTAATGGCATAAAGAATAAAACTTTATCTTCCTGGTAGGCATCGTGCGGGCATGACTATGTTTATCTTAAATTTTTGTAAATTAAAGCATTGTTAGCTTTATGTTCAAGATCTAAAAGCTTGTATCTTCTGGTTAATTTTTTTTTTCCAAATAGAAACCATTCAGAGTTGTTGGTCATAACGATTAGAGTACAACTTGGAAAAATTTGCTAAGTTTGTGCTCTTAACGAATTGGCTAAACACTTAGATTTTAAAGTTGAGACCTGGCCTTAACAATTTGGTCAACTTAACGATTTGGTAGGTCTCCTTTGAGAATTTTTTTTCTTTACCAAAATTTTATGTGTGGTTAAACGATCAGACAGTTTTGGCCTTAACGATTTGGGTCCCCAGATTGGTCTTAAAGACTTGATTTAATGCCTTAACGATCTGGAGACCAATTTGGCCTTAACGATTTAATGTCAGTTAGAATTTTTATTGTCGTTGTTCTTAACGATCTGATCAAATTGGCCTTAACGATCTGGCCTTCAGAATGGTCTTAACGATCTGGAAAAATTTGCCTTAACGATCTGATAGCCAGTTGGTCTTAACGATCAGATCCATTTTATGATCTTACTTTTAACAGTCAGGGTCTTTCCTCTTTATCGACTTGACCAAGGGAATAGTCTTAATGACTTGGGTATATACTTTCCTTAACGATCTGACCTTCCAAATCGGTCTTAACGATCAGACCTGATGAAGCCTTATGTTTTCCTCTTTAACGATCAGGGGTACAAGCTATCGTTCAGCCTTCGCTCTCGTTTCCCCTTAACGATCTGAGCTAGGTTACCGACTTGCCCCCCCCCCCCTCCAATACTTAGTTTTCTTTTATTTTCTTTACTAACCTATAAATACAAATCGAACCGCCTCATCCTCCTCACTCGTTCACGAATCTGAAATCACACACAAACACTCCCGTTTTACTTTCTCTCTGGCGATTTCGAACACAGCAAATCCGATTCTAAAGATAGTATGATCGATCGTTACTTCGTTCGAGTGTGGCTTGCATAATCCCTACGAAGTGCTCGGTATGTTTTTTTGATTCTTTGTTTTTGAGTCTCTGTTGATTTCTGTGTACGATCCATCTTGACGAACTCCATTCAAACCAAAACCCGAATTGATCACAGATTTGTCTTGGAAAATATCAGATTTTACATCCTTTGAGTTCAACATTCTTTAATTTCATCAAAGTGCAAGGTAAATCCGAGTTATTATCTTTAATTCTGTTTTTTTTTTTTGGTTTTGGTTTAGGTGCAGGGGAAGTTAATGTCGCCGCTGTTCTTGAGAAACTAGGGTTCATCGTTTTTGTTTGTGAAACTGTGGTGGGTTCTAGGTTAACATCAGTAGAAATCGATGAATAATTGTACATCTTGGATAAGCGACTCCTAAATTTGATTTCAGCCGGTTGATTAGGTGACCTAGATCCACTGTCAGGAAAGATCATTAGGATGTAGTGGTAGAAATTTGAAATTTGTTATTATACTTGGTTAATGTTTTTTTATATTGAACTGTCATCCAAACTAAATAACCATTGATGTTGTCAATTTGAGATGAATGTTTAGCTTGATGTATGATAAGTTGATTTCTCATCTTAGCCTACAACTCATGTGTGTTAGTTTGTAGGATCTGTCTCACTTTTGTTAACTTTAAAGATTAAATTATGATAATATCAAGTAAGTTTGTTCGAATGAGTTGTTGTTCAATACATGACTCTTTGGTCAAACTAACAGAAATTTTACTTTTAGTATGTTGACTTGATGTCAAAGTGTATTGGAAATTGCTTATAATGTGCCTGATTTATCTAAATGTATGTGATTAGGTTTAACATGTAGAAATTGAAATGCATAAGACTCAAAATTAAATGTTAGGATATACTTGTTGAATTGACTATGACTTCGCTTGATTAGTTCCAACACTTGTAAATGGAAGTTGGATAAACTCTCATTAGGTCATCAAAACTTCAAATTTGCATGACTTGTTGTAGAACTTTGTAGTAAGTCAAAGGTGTCATTTACTTGTTAAAATTACTAAAATTATGCAGTGATAATGTGATTGACATGCTATCTATTGATTTGTCTTAAATACTTGGTTCTAATGCACATTTGCCTGATCCTAAACAGATTATTCTGTGATTACGAGTGATATCAATTCTGTGTGATCTTTACAAACTGTGAGATTATCAAAAGGTATATTATTACTTGTTATTCAAGAACTTATGCATAATCAAAAAATGAGCTAAACAGGGGCATACTTTCACCTTAATAAATTTCATTTGTCATTAATTTTATCAAATTATTGATCTACTTATGCTTGATTAAACACAGATTCTTCTGGAAGCATTAGATCTCTGAACTCATTTATCTCTTATAAATATTAGACATATTTAGATCTACTCCGAGGTATGTGCTTCTGTGATCTTTGTCAAGTATGGTGTAGGTCTCAATTTGTCTCATTTGACTGATATATTATCAAACTCTATGTTCAAGTTGCTTCAGTCTTGATAGGTCTTTAAGATGAAGTGTGTTAATTTGATATAGCATTTCTTCAAATTAACCTGCATAACCTGATTATGTGATCTACTTCAAGATTAGCATTGAACCATTGTTTTAATAGTTGTCTGACCACTATGTTATAATGATCTGTCGTTGATATGATTGATAGTTACTCATTGTTGCTAGTTAGTAGAATTGATTGATCCATTATTCCTAACTTTGGCTCATGAATTATCTCATATCCTTGATTGATTGATTGTTGTGATGTATGGTCAAAATCTTTACCTATATTGGATTGCACACTAATTGATGTCATAGGGTTCATAGTTCCATACTTAGGACTTGAACTGGCCTATATGAAATTTTACATCTATTCAATTAGGTCCATGCTAGTTGAGTCTTTAGTGTGTAGAGTATAGAACATGTGATTTCATTATGATGTTCCAGTCTGACAAGTGCTACTTGCCATGTCAATGTGTGTTGTGATTTGGGTGAATTGTATATCTGATAGTCACATGTTTAGGGGGAACAAACACACTATGTGGTCCACCTGAATAATTTGAGCATGTTCATTTATTTGCTTTATTCTCATGTTTAAAATTCAAAATTTATCAGTTAAGTTTAAATTTTTCAATTTATCTCGAATGTTAATTTCTTGCTCAAAGTGACATCTTGTTAATTACTTTTCAAGTTGCATTACATTGATCTGGTGCAAATTAGCCTCTGTCTAGGTAAAGTTTATGTTTCTTTTCTCAGTTTATTCATGTTTTATGATTGATTCAAAGTATGTATATCTGGTTCAATTATGGGTTCCCACAGATATCTGTTGCAAATGTTAATTGACTATGTGTTATTCCATTCTAGGAACCTGCTTAGTTGAACCCAAATATACCTTGATTTTACTTTAAACAACTCTGTCATTATCCCGCTTTAGTGTTGACATGACATTTCATTGTAAAACCAATTGGCTGTAATTGTGTTGTTTCACTTGTGCAGATGCCTCCTAGATGAGTGGGGAACGAGCCATTAGGCTATGGTGTAGCCCACAATCAAGTAAGCGTTTTCAACAGGGAATGGAAACATGCTGATGCCTTCGAGCAAACTTTTCAGATTCTGGAATACTCCAACTGGGGTTATTATATGCTTTTGGATCTTCTAATATACAAATCAATAGTGGAGAGTTTCTGAATGAATGCTCAAAAGGTGGTAAATCAAGATGGGTCAGAATACTTGAGCTCCAAAATTCAGGAAACCGACGTGGTGATGACTGAAAGTATGATCAGAACGGCCCTTCACCTAGATGATGCTAATTGCCCTGATTCTTATACTAAGCAACAGTGGCATGATAGCATGAGGAACATGGGTTATACTGGTCCACTTCCAATTGATACAAATCCCATGATCAAGAAACCTTTGTTTCCTCTCAACTGGAGAAAATGCTAGGCTTCTTCATTCTGACCTTCTCCCCGAGGAAGACAGGAACTGATGAGTTCAAGGATGAGCTGGCTCATGCCCTTCATGGTTTTGTAACCGGAACTGGCTACAACATGTCAAGATTTCTCCTTAGAAGTATGATTAGGAACCTGACTCCTGCAGGTCGTGCTAAGAAGTTCATTATGTATCCCAAGTTTCTGCAAGCCATCTTGAACCACTACTACCCAAATTTGGTGAAAGCAGGAGAAAAGTTTGTTCCCCGAAGGACAGATCATGATTCCTACAGAAAATATCTGTTACCTGGAAATGAAGGACCAGATGCACCTTACTTTCAAAATTTGGCGGATACTATTGGTGATCTAGGCCACGCCCAGTGCTACCAAAATTCGATGAGTGCAACTGCAACTGCTGCCGCTCAAGATCAGCCAAATTTAAATGAGCCCGCATCAGAGGTAGATCCCTTCGCACACTTGGAACTTGCGGCTGTTGGCCAAAACCTGTCACCTGGCCAACAAGGCTCTGAGCACACTGATTCAGAAGAAGGTAAAGATGAGAGTGATGCTAGTGGATCTGAAGGAGATTCTGAAAATAGGCAGGTGAACAACCCTCAACAACCGAACCATCTGTTTAACCGAGTTCACATGCTCCTGGAAAAGAATCGTTTATCCCACTTGCTGATGAAAAAGGCCCACAAGATAGTGATTCTGACGACTCTGTTGATGTTGATTCTGATTTTGATGTGGATGTATCATATGGTGACTAGGGGTGTTGAAAATACCCGAACCCGACTAACCCGACCCTACCCGAACCCGAATAAGATAATTAGGGTCGGGTCTATTAGGGTCTAAAAGGCTTAATTGGGTTAATCGGGTTAACCCGACAAACCCGAATTGTAGTTAGGGTCGGGTTTCGGGTTATTTTTTAAAAAAAATTCGGGTTTCGGGTTAACCCGAATAACCCGAGTAGTAGAGAGTTTAGTTTGAATTTATATATAATCTATAGGGGTTGTGAAATGACCTGGATAATTTAGTAACTAAAATAATTATAATTTAATAATATGTTAAGGAAAATCTAATGAAATACATAACAAGGTTTATATCAAATAGCCGAGCGTTGATCTATATGTTCTTTTGAATTTTAAGTCTTTATACTCACTGATTTGAAAACAATGGATAGAATTTGTTGTTTTATTTCTTTTCTTTTTGTTGACTTCACAAATGTCACCCTCTATGTTCCTTTTAAAACTTCATATATGAAGATTTTGATAAATCATAAATCTCAGTATTATTTATGACCAGCCTTAAACTATTATTATATATACTTGTATTTAATTTTAAAAAGTAAAAGATGTCAAGTTATATAATTTTTTTCCGTATTCTTCTTGTTAATCATCAACCTTAGGTACTTACAAACAGTATTAACTCGAAACCCGACTAACCCGACCCTATTAAACCGAAACCCGACTAACCCGAACCCTACTAACCCGAATCTTAATAGGGTCGGGTTGCGGGTGAGTATATCTCTTTTTTAAAAACCCGACTAACCCGACCCTAATAACCGAAACCCGATCGGGTTGACCCGATTAACAGCCCTAATGGTGACACATTCTTGAATAATGAACCATGTGAAGATGAAGAAATGCAAATGCAGATCTACAACAGCTTACAGTATCTGGTGCCACCGCCTGAAAATCCAAAGTTCCTAAGGTTTACTATGGCTGCACTAGGAACTGCTGCTACTTCTTCCTCAGGAGCCCCACTGGCTATCACTGCTGGTGAAACTGGAGTTGCTCCAGACATTCCTAGGAGTGTATCATTACAGCTCCAACTTGCTCCTCCAGTCCAACCGTCACAGATAAACCCATCTAGTGCATTGGTTCCAGCAATGGAAGATGTTCAGCATATGTCTGTTGACCCAGCCTTTCTGGATGCTGGTAGAGAAACTTTCAAGGACTTCTATTCTACTGTTCTTGCTACTGATCCCAGCTGTAGAAGCATCGTGACTGTCAATGATAAAAATCCAGAAGAGCAAGTTTTGGAAGATATCTCAGTAAATCCAGATGATATGAACGACGCTGTAGAGTTGGGTGACCGTCTTAATCTACTGGTAAACCGGTCAAACCCTCTAAACTTCATAGATTTGGAGTTTGCTGGTGATGAGTATGATGAAGACATCCTAGACAATGTCAAGGAAGAAGAGATCGAAGAAGAAGCAGAGATTGAAATGATCCACCTTGATCCCGAATCTCCACTCAATGCAGTGCCATTTGTGGGAGAACAGGTAGAGATGGTGGAACATCAATTAGCTCTGGCCTTACCATCCACTGAATGAAATCAGAATGTATCATTAGACGATGTCACTGAAGGGCAAACTTCTACTTTACCCTCCCACTCTGCTGAAGCTGCCACTGGTTCATCTGTGATGGCTACTCAAGCCGTCCAGAGAAGACCATATCCCCAGGATATTTTTGGACCAGAGCCTGATGATAGTCCTGCAAACCCTGGAAGAAACTGGTTGAACATGGCAAGCAGAATTGATCGAAACAAAGGCTTTTATCCATTATCCCTTGAAGAATATGAATACAAGATAGGGATAAGGCGAATAGCTCCGGAACGGTTAAGATATAATCCTATGGGTCTCCCTCCTCGACCAGAATCGTCGTTGGTTGGTGATTACATACCTGTAAACGTGGTGGATCTAGAGCTTCTGGAACAACCTACTGCTGTGCAACCTTCTAGAAAAGCCGGTCCATCAGGTACCACTCAAACACTATCGAAGAGAAAAGGGGAAAGAAAAGATGACACCGCAAGAGGAGTTTAAAGATGCAGAGAATAAGCGGAGAGCTAAAGAAGAAGAGTATAGATTAGCTCATCAGGCAAGGGAAAAGGAAATTTTGAAGGTGATTGATGATTGAGAAGCAGAAATACTTCGTCAAACCCGACACCTGAATACCACCATATTAGGAAACGATTCAATGCCGATGGAGCCAAACTCAAATATCACTGACCCCTTGATCCAGGTGATTCCCAATGAGACTGGGCGATGGTGTACACCCTGATGATCACTCTGAGGCTGCAAGATACGTCAGAGCACTGGTAGAGCATGGCTTATCCTTCCAATATCTCATGACTTTCAACACCTACTAAATTTTTGAGATGTACACTAATGAAATGGATATGGAAAAGCTGCTGAAGGAGAACCCTCACTGTAGTCTGAGAGACCCGAAGAAGGCATTTGTGAATCCGTATGCTGACACAGATCAAGATGTGGACTACGTCCAATTCAATGACGGCTTGATGGAAAAACTTCATCAAATGCATACCAGATATCGGGCACCTCCGGCCGACCCAGATTGTCAACTACCCAGTCCTCCAAGTCCTAGATTTATCCAGGCCAAACTCAACTCCATGAACAAACGAGAGCTTCAGGACTTCTTAGCAGTCAGGAATGTTGCAAGAAAAGACTATATATTCAAGCGAATGCCCGGACTAAGAAATATGGCCAAGCAATTCATGGATGATGAGGCTGAGACCAGGAATAGAAGAATCAATATGATGGAACAGGAGAGGGTAGAAAGCCATCGAGTCAAAGATGCTCCCACATTGGTAGAAGAATGGAAGGAGATGCTCCCGCACACTAAAGCTATGATGTAGTTCATTGCGCGTAAGCTCAAGGAGTTGCCTTCTTCTTTCGAGCATCCTGGTGCAATGAAAATACTGGG